>NW_017547102.1:1636371-1745368 GCF_001854935.1 Bemisia tabaci | reverse complement strand
AGAAAAAAAGAACGCGGAACCTGACGTTGGCGCCGGACACAAGTCGAGCGTTTCCACGTCTTGACGTCCGGACGTCTCGCGTCAGAGCGACTTGTGCCACCGCCAACTCTTAATTTTTGCAGCTGCATTCGCCTTTTCATAATTCCTTTTTGTTTTGTCTCCGTATCGAGCACTGACGCTTGAAATTTTTGTTCCAGGTGGCGCCCTAAAATTCTACCTCGTTGCCAGAATCGTGTCACTTTAAGGTAAGTTACAATTTTGAAGAATAATTTAAATATACTGGGAAAGAGTGGCTTGATTTAAGCAGACATATTTTTCTTCCGCCCTCCCCCTTTAACCCCTCCTCTACCCCCTTATCTCTTTTGCATTTTATTTTCTTTAAGCAGAGAACTAAAAGCAACAGTTTGACGCGAAATTTTGTAAGCATATCCGTCATAGTCAAGGCAAATCTCACTGACAGTTCTGAGGCGTTCATTTTTTCTCTACCTGAAGAAAAATGAAATAAAATAAATTTTTGGAGATGATAAGAAAAAGGATAATGCAATTAGTTGATTTTTAACAACCCTTTTGAACCGCGAATAAGAAAGAATCTGCCTTTATTAACAGGAAGGTTACCTATAATATAATGCAGAGCTCTTGTTTCAATATATTTTATTCTTAATTCAAGCGGTATTCTTCGTGACGGAAAAATCAGAAATATTTCTGCTTTAATTGAGTCACTTTTCGCATTGTAGGATGGATTTCAGTAAAATCAGCTCAACTAAATCTAATCTCAGCTTCCTGACCACATGCCCTAATTTTCTTGGATCTTTAAAATCATTGACGCAGTTAGAAAAAACGTACAAAAATTCACAAATTTCAAAAGAGAACTCTTAAATTGTGTCCAAATATAACAATAAATGCAGTTAAATATGATTACGTTGGAGATTAAAGTAAAATTTATGAGAAAGTTGATCGTTGAAATCCTTATAGGGGCCTAAAATTTCCCCTAAAACGAAAAAGATTCATTGATACCTGGCGTGATTCATCAGGCAACTCTACGTCGGTACAAGTTATGAAATACGCGTACGGAGACAGAACATCATAGCAGCTCAATCGAGGGCTTGGAGGACAAGGCGCATAAGTTCACTTTTTGCTGCTTCGTGAATTTATGTTCGAAGCTTCGAAATCACACGGATCCTTATGGTAGGAAGAAAGTTCAAACTGGCTAATTAATGCATAAAAATTGGAACTCGAGGGCGAATTTTCCGCCAGAATATGCATTAAGACTTGCTTTACTTAGAAATCATCAATATTTAAATTTTTTTGAATACTGCACTTGCTTGCCTTGTCCTCCTAGCCCCTCAATTTTAGTTCAAGAAATAGTCGAGGAAGTGTTCGACAATTATTACAGAAGTATTACAACCGATGTGCAACCCGAAAGGAACTCCAATAAGGCGGGGCCGAAGTTTTATTGTCTCGTGTAGGTTGCATTTCCTGTCTCTCCGCGATGACGGTATGCTTTTAAATATAGGCGAACCGAGTTCACAATATTGGACTCACCGATCTATTTCTGGAATCGTAGAGCGGTCTCCGACCGAATTTTTATGATTTTGCGGCTCAGAGGTATTAGTTTCTGCTCTTTATGATTTCTTGGTCCTGGAGCCGCGACGCGGCGGCGGTTCGTATCTAAAAGTGGGTCGGAGATCGAGCGGCATAGAATTTGAGGAACTGCTTAGTTTTACCTATTTTAAAATAGGAGGAAAAAAGGAAATCATGGTGACGTGTAAATGTCATGTTTAGACGGAAAAATTGCATTCCTGTTCTACCTTAAAATTCTAGAATTGAGGGGCTTGGAGGATAATGCGCATAAGTGCAGTTTTTGCTATTTTGAGAAATTCGTGTCTAAAGTTTCGAAATTACATGGATCCAAAGTAACTTTTTGATGCCTCAAAATGGAAATTTGGGAGCGAATTTTTCACAGAATGTGCATTGAGACTAGCTTAACTTAAAATCATTGATGTATCAATTTTTTTAAAAACAGCCTCTTGTCTTCAATTTTCCTTCATTCAAGAGGGTAGGCAATATGCGTTCTCAAGAGTTTGAATAGTGGTATCAGGTTTGGTCTTGTTTAAACGTGTTGACAGTGGTTTTACCCTAAACAGAAAAGAGTGAGGATTCACCCCATAGATTTATCTCTAAAATATAAATTCGCACTGGAGATTTTGAAACACCGCAACCAAGAAATGCCCTTTCTGCACCAAAAGCCTCGAGTTTGCTAGTGGTGCAGCTTCTTGTCTTCAATTTTCCTTCATTTCAAAGGGTAGGCAATATGTGTTCTCAAGAGTTGGAATAGTGGTATCAGGTTTGGTCTTGTTCAAACGTGTTGACAATGCTTTTGCCCGAAACAGAAAAGAGTGAGGATTCGCCTTAGATTCATCTCTAAAATGTAAACGAGCACTGGAGATTTTGGAACACCGAAACCGAGAAATGCCGTTTCTGCACCCAACGCCTCGATTAAAATTGCACATGGAGTGTGTAGACACCTCGTGATCCTGACGAGTAAGAATTAAGAAGAAATGTTTTTCCCTCGCGAAATTCCATCCCGTTTCGCATTCCCACGCGCAGATCCGCGTCGATACTTGGTCTCCCGGGTCAAAGTCAGAAGCCTCTCAAGAACGACAAAGTAGTAACAGATACTGTTGTTGGAGCTCCTTCGGCAGTTCAGTTCCCGCGACTCGATTGTTGAATCGATATCGAATGACCATGATCGATAAAAAACATTGCTAAGATAGGGATTTATCGATCAGGATCGTTCGACAACAATGCAACAATCGTTCCGCCGGAGCCCGCCCCCCGGGATCCACCTTGCGTCCCATCCCAAAGTTTGCCTTAGTTCTGCTACATACGCAACAAGCATACCACGAATTGTTATTACCTCGGAAACCTCATATTAATCTCGGTTCATGAATGGACTGTTCTGCATCGAATTGCACAGTTTTTTTTTAATAAAAATTATCTAACCGATAAATTGAGGGTCATAGGGAAAGTCAGGGAATCGGAAAATTTTGGAGTTAGGGAAAAGTAAAATTAGTCAACAAAAAGACAGAAAAGTCGGGGAATTTGGAGATGAAGAAATTGTGGCAACCCTGAAATGTCCATATCATCCAACAACCCCGGGCTTTTCGTCCATGCCCGAATCAATCTCGCACCAGGTTCAAAAATTCATAAATCCGGCAATAACCTAAAGGCCCGTTCTGCCGTGCTAAGGAAAAACGGTGTATGAATATTCGAGAGTTGCCAAATTTTCCCAAGGAAAGTTATGAATATTTTCCCTTAAAATTCTCAGGTATTTCAGACCAAATCGCGAACAAAGTCGTCTGAAAAATTTGAATCAAAACACTCAAAAATGTTCTAGTAAATTCGGTTTTTATCGAGGGCAATCTGGCAACGCCTGAAGGCTCATACGGCGTTTTCCCTAGTGCGACAGCATTTTACCTGGGATGTAACCCGATCTCGGCAAAAGAGATCTTCCCCGGTGGCTCGACGCGGAACGAACGTCAGGGAAGAAAGCTGTGTTAATTTAAAAGAGAGCACGAGGCAGGTCGGAAATTAATTCGGCCGGCAGGTTGAGCCTCTCGCGTTACCGCGTTACCGGCGCGTTTCGCCTCATCAACGACCCGACCGGGGCCGACCAACCCTGAATCTGTCACTCCGGACACTCGCTAACGCGCGCGGGCAAAGTAAACCAGGAGGATTCATAATTACAACCGGGATTCCTGAATATCTGCATTTGCCGCCTCGCGCCTGCTCCGGGGAAATCGCCACCAGTGGATTTTAAGATTTTTGTGCGAAAACAACATATGTGGAATGTATTTTAAATGGAGCGTACGTTGTTCTTGTGGAGGAATCGCGACCGGTGCATTTGAAGCATTTTATTGAAAAACAACATGACTGCAATTTATTTCAAGTGAGGTGTTCGTTTTTCTTGTTGGGAAATTGCAACCAGTGTATTCGAAGTATTTAATTGAAAAACAACACGTGTGCGATGTATTTTAATCGGAGCACCCGATGTTTCTACGTTTACGTCAAAAAGGTGCCTAGAGCGAAGAAAACGAGATGAAAGAAAGACGCTTAAGTTTCGTATTGAGCTCTGCTGCGAGTTTGCCTTTTTTAAACGTTGGTTCAGATATTTTTTTGAAAATTTTTGAAAAAATGCGATACGTGCGAAAATTTAGGTGCGCGGTCCAGTTCTCGACGGAATATAAGTTTGGCAGGAAGTGTGTAGCGTTGCAAACGGAGATACGCGGTTTCACACTTTGACCATCGATTTGGCAACCTTTTCTAGCGTGGTGCAAGCATCACACGCCGTGCGGTAAGCTTGTACCTTGCAGAGCTGTGCGAATCGTGCCGGTGTCGGTACAGACGAGGCTCATAAATTAGAAATCCTCCGAACAATTAGAAGTGCTTGAATTCCGGTATCAGTCCGCCGCGGTCATGGCGAAATTCTAGCGCATCGTGCCGTTTTCAGATGAGCCGTTGACTGCAGAAATAGCCTAACTCGGCGTCACGATCGAACCGGGGTGGATCCTTTTCCACGCCTCAACGCACAGGGTGACTCATGAAATGATTTCACAAGTCCAATCTTCGAGTCAGAATGAGACTTTAGTATCGTAAAGTCGACCACGAGTGAACGGGTATTTGAAGAAGGGCGTAACCGCAAAATGGGCCTGTTGCAAACTTCAGCTAGAGCCGAAAGATGAGTTGTCTCTACACTGGGGGAAAAAAAAAAAAAAACACTTTGGATCTAGAGTCCAGACTCTTAAAAACATCGACAAGAAAAAATACTCTTGATTCCATCAGATTTAAGCTTAAATCAATAACGCCTCTTAATTAGAGCGGATTTCCTTTTGAGTTAAGCTTAAATCTACGATTGAATCAAGAGTCCCTTTTCTTGTCAATGTTTTCGAGAGTCTGGACTCTAGATCCAATGTGATTTTTTTCCAGTGTAATAAAAAAATGGCTCCAAACACTGAAAAAAAAGTTACAAGCTATATAGACACACCATCAGCTCCGGGCTGAGAGGCCGAAAGTTGCGAGTGCTGGAGCCGTAGCATCGATTGTTGCGGGTGCCATGCCGGGAACTTTCGGCCTCTGAGCCTGGAAAACGGACGGTGTGTCTACATAGCCCGTGAGTACGGTTTCCACGGTCGGAGTTTTTTTTTTAGTTAAATCAAGGTGAGCGCATCGGGAAAGTCCAAATACACTCCTAACTTCACAATTAGCGTGAGAAGTATACATTTTTTAAAGACAAAGAGCAACATTTTGTAAGAAAAGTAGTTCCATCGAACCCTTTGGCACTGGGATGCCACGAAGTATTCGACAAAGCCGACGACAACGCAACGTGACGAGATGGTATTTTGTCGACCAGCATGTTTATATTTTCATTTTTCTTGCGTTGATAAAGACCATGGTGCTTCCTCTCGATTTGCGCGCAAGCGTCAGCCGTGTTTAATATTGTGTAGCGAAGTAGTGCGCAAGAGTTGGATGGAACGACTTCTCTTAGGACATGTTTGCCTGGTAGTATCATGTTTGAAGCGAGAAGCTTGAAAAAACGCCGATTGTGAACTTGCGAGTGTATTTCAGACTTTCCCGATGCGTTCGTTGCGATTTTTGAGACATTTTTTACAGGAGACAACTTTACTTTTTGCTCTAGCTGAAGTTTACAACAGGCTCATTTTCAGAGATTAAGGTTTCGACAAAATACTGCTCTCAGCAGGTGAACGCATCTTTTTGCATCTTAACATATCTACAGTGTATGTGCCATAAGTTTTCCTTTGCTGTTGGTGCTTTTGTAGTTGAGTCAGAAATAATATTCCCTTATCGCGAAAAAGTCCATATCCTATGCAGTGCAAAGCAGATGTTGACCAAAGTGATATACTTTGAAAAGTTAGCGTGGAAAAATGAATAAAAGATCTTAATTCATGAACATAAAGTCGTTTCATTGACACGCGCTTCGCCTGAAATTGGAGATTAAGCACGATGAGCTATATCCTATTGAAATCCTACTCTTGGCCGCCGAAATTCTCTTGCGTGGCTTCAATTTCACCTAGTTTCGGAAGCACGCACGGACGCACGTGCGAAGACAAACCCCGCACAGTGGATCGAATTATTAGAAGAGGTCGGACCTGTTTCATGCTAAAATTACAAATTTTTGTGATCCTTTCTTCACAATTTCAATTTCAGAGGGCGTTGCTCAAAGGAAATTTCACGGCAAATTCAACTGAGCCACTTTTAAACTTCGTCGTTTCATCTTTTTTAAGATTTTAGCTTTCAAAGTTTACAAATTTTGTCCGACTTTTCCTATGAACTCGTTCCACTGTACGCCGTGTGCGACGCTGCTGAGCAACGCCATATTCGATAAGTCGTCATCATTACGATCGAAGTCAAGATATCGATGACCAAAGTGTGAAACCACATATCTCCGTTTTTTACATGTAAACGTTTGTGCGGATTTTTGGGCAAAGTTTAATGAATTTTTCACATAGAACGGAGTACGAAGCAAATTCCTGGAAACTTTCAAAGGAATCCGCTTCAAGGTTCTCTCGTAAAAAGTCAAATCGCCCATTCAAATTTGGCAAAGACTGATGTGGCTTGGTTCCTTTCTGCTAAATGCGGTCCAAATTGTCTCTGGACCCGATCTTAAAAACTCAGTCATGCACTCGCGCAGCTCTTTTCCTCAAGTACTCAACCACGTGTGCAAACATAACGACATGCAACGGTCATCAAACAAGTTGAAGAATAGAGGTCGTTCAAAAATAACCCGCTGTCCGAATTAGTCGGACCGGTGTAATTCGAGGAGGAACTCCCTAATTTGACCCGAGTTACAATGAGAATGAGTCTTGGTGTTTTTGAGTTGCCACGGTTCGTGAGTCCTCAAGTTTTTACCAGAAACTGTGTATCTCCACGGGTCTGGTAAAGGAGTTACGCGGTCCTAATGCACAATTTTATTATAGGAGGAATGCTGAAAAGTCCACGGTTTAACGGCCAACTGGCAACGTTATTCTCGGTTTTCCGGCCAAGTGCCGACCCTGGACGTAATCAGCGCAATCTGATCGGATAATAACTAAAGTATAAAGTTTCCTGATTTTGTGATAAAATATTCATGTTATATATTGAGTTGCATGGGGGGGGGGGCTTATTTTTCGGCAAAACCTGGCAACTTACATGTCCGTTCAGATGACGTTGAGGCACTCTTTCGGTTTTTAAAGAGGCATGGGATGCAAAAGTTTCCTAAAATGTTGTGAACTTCCTGAATAGGCGCAGTAGGCTATGTAAAAGCTATGGAAAAATATAGGTACATTTAAAATGCAATCCATACGCTAATCGACGAATGTTTCTCAGCGGCCGACTTCTGACGACCTATTCGAACTATTCGAACCTAGCGAAACTTGAAAGTATCAGAAAAATTTTCAGGTTGGCTGATTTTACAACTTATTTTTTTCTCGGAGGTCTTTAGTTCAACATCAAGAGGTTTTTTTTAAAAAAAAATTCTGCTTAGGTACATTTTCAGTTTCCTAAATATGAGTGTCGCGTATTCCAAAAGAGGAGGCGCTTCCGATTTACATATCTGTAGCCTTGATGCAACTATTCGTGTTCCAAGGATGTGCGTGTTGCATGTTCCAAATTGAAGGCACTTTCACTTTTATCACCTCCTCAAAAATGCACGGGAGTTGCTGTTAGATTTAGCACCCGAATAACCTCGCAGACGGGGCAATACTTTTGCTCAGTCCGTGGACCGGTCAATTTTGTCAACGGGGCGCAGCATGTACATTAGTCGTTTTGAAAAATCAGGAAAAATTCAGTATTCCGGTTTGAAAATCATCGAAAAGTCCGAGAATACCCACCCGCCGAGTCATTGGAGTGTGAACTCTCTGCAATCTCACTTCTCCCCTTTTTTCCTTTTTAATCGGAGAAAGCTTGCCTGGCGGGGGTGAAGAAGGAGGTTCAAACGTGCAAGAACACCGTAATAATAGTAAAAATTACTTTTTTTTTTTTAAAAAAAAAATCTAGGTCATGGGGTACTCCCTGGCTATACGTCCTCTGGCGCACTTCCCAAGATGATCTAGTGCTCCATTTTGGACCATGTTTAGCAGAAAGGAACCAAGCCACATCAGCTATTGCCAAATTTAACTGGCCAATTCAATTTTAACAAGATGACTTTTGTGTGGATTTTTTTTCTTCAAAATGTTAGGAAATTTGTCTTGATCTATGCAGAAAATTTAACTGAAATTTGCACAAAAATCCGCACAACCGTTTTTACGTAAAAAATAAAATTGCTCGATTAAATTTGGCAGTAGCTAATGTGGCTTGATTCCTTTCAGCTTAACGCGATCCATTTAATACACTTTTTCCGTTTGCGAGCTCTACAATTCCGCAATTGACGGACGGATCACGCCCGAGGCTAAGAAAAGCTCTTCGAGTCAGTGGCGAGGCGCAAATGATCGATTATCGATATTTCCCAATGCCGAGCCATGGTAAAGAATCGATTATTAAGGTAGCCGTCGTGAACATCTTGTCTATCGATCCTTTTATAGGTTTAAATGGCGGATCAATCGATATATCGCAAAGCACGTCCCGTCACTTCTGCGAGTGGGCCGACTCCCCGGCTCCCAATTTGCCGGTCCAGCGATCCGCGAAGCCGGCGCGATCCGTCATCCAGTGGCGTGGCGCGAATGATCGATTATCGATATTTCCCCATTTGAATCCGTGGTAAAGAATCGATTATTAAGGTGTCCGCTGTGAACACCCTGTCAATCGATCCTTTTCCATAGGTTTAAATGGCAGATCAATCGATGTATCGCAAAGCACGCCACGCCACGTCACTGCCGTCATCGGGCGTCGCGTTGGGTCGTTTTCGGCGGAGTTCGACACCTCGACACGATGTTCGGGGAGGAGATTTCGACGCGGGCTCCGGGCATCCTTGGCGTCCGTTCAACGTGAAAACGCGCCCAAGTTCCAGCGGCCGCGGGTCTATTCTGACCGACGACAAAATTAGACGGATTCCAGAGGTGGCGAGCAGGAACGGTCCAAGACGACGAAGCTCATTCTCGGGAATAGTGGCGTGGCGTGTTCTCCGATATATCGATTGATCTGCACTGAAAATAAAATTCTTGAGGTATTATTTTGATTTGTAGCGTCGTTTCTTGTCGACAAATTTGGTGCTCTAAAGTTAAATCCGTTCGAATTTATCTGAAAGTAAGTTTTTTTGAGTTAAAGATACGTTGTTTTGTTATCGTTAAGTTCAAGTTCACAAAACGATAGCAAAAAAACGTCTCTTTAACTCAAAATAACTGACTCTGACGGATTTTATTCAAAAAAACCAAATTCTGTCGACAGAAAACTACACTTTTAGTCAAATAATATCTCAGTAATTTTTTTTATACCATAGGGTAAAGAGGGTTGCCACAGTCTGAGAATTTTAAGAAGTCAGGAGAAACCTGGGAATGTCAGGGAAAATGACGAAAGTATCAGGGAGAAACTATTAATTTACCTTTGTATGCTTTCTAGAATGAGATTGACATTTTGAACAACTAGCCGTGAACAATTTTTCATAGTCAACTTCACACGATGAAAATGAGAGCTGAAAATAAGAGTCATCGGTCGTTGCTGAAGAGTCGTTAGTTTGTAAAAAGGGTCGTTGTCATCCGGATATAGGCACTTAATCTATTCGAGCATACCACACACACCGATTGCTGCTGCGTCTCCAAACAATTGCCGAAAAGTGCGCCTCTTCCGCAACTTTCAGGAAACCATTCTCGGTAACAACACACCAAGGTTCAATTTTCAGCGGGTGAACTTGGCAAACGTTTTTTCACAGCTCGAAAATTTGCGCAGAAATTGGCAATCGTGGATATCATATCCGCGAGTGGAGAGTGATGAAACATTGATGGATGGGGCTTATAGCACGGGCATTGAGGCGTTCCGTGGACTTCTGGCCGCAAACCAAAACCAAAACGCATAAATCCATAATTCAGGGAGGACCATAATCTCGCTCATCGGGATCTTCAGTCTTTCAGCGGTTTCAGAGAATCGTTACGACCCTCCCACGCATATTTTTCGCGGTTAACGACCACCGTCTGGACATAAGAACGAATAGGCTGCCATGCTGCGATTCCTGTCCACCCTCCCCCTTCCCTCACTGAAAAAAAAGTATGGTAACATCTCCTACGAGTCTACTTGATTTTTTACACAGTGATACTATTTAGTGAAAATAACCAGCATTAGAGTAGTATTCACCACAACTTTGGTAATACTTACCATGATTTGGTAAATGCTACCATAGAGGCTAGTTGTTTACCATGCTCATATCACTGAGTCAGAGTATGGTGAAATCTACCATATTGTTCTCTCAGTGCTTAAAAATAAACCTCAACCGTGTTAAACTGTAGTATTTCCAGAGTTACTACACACGGGAAGAACCTTTGATCTAAAGGAATCCTTAAAAAGGGTCGGTTTCACGATCCCGTTTTGTCAGCCTTATCCTAATCTACTTTAAAAATGCGTTGAAATTGCTAGCTTTCCTGATCACCTATATCGACTGGAATGGCTTGGTTTTTTACCACCGTTTTGGAAATGTTATTGTATGCATTATCCTGAGCATGGCAAAATTAGCGGTAGGTTGATCACCTAGAAATCTGATATTTTACAGAAACTCAAGCCCACTATCAAATGAACTCATCAAATGCAAGATGGCGAAGATGCGTACTGGTTTTCGCGCAAGTCCGATGTCAAAAGTTGGCGGGCCTTCAAATGTTGACGAACTCATCCATTTTGTAATTGATGCGTGCGGGACAATGGCTCATGGTTTTCTCATCCTTCTTTTTTTCTTCTTTTACTTTCCAGTGTGGTACCAGCCCAATCGCTAAAATTCTACGTTCTTCACGGCTTTTCGGTACGCCAAGAAAGTTTTCAAGTTGTTCCCTTATATTTAACGTAAAAAATTAGCGTTCGATAAAATTATTATTTTTTAAGAATCAAGGTATACCATGGTGCTATTAAAAATGAAGATTGTGTCAAGCATCTAAGTGACCCATTATGGCTTTGCATTGTGTTTCTCGACTTCAACAGTGACAAATCTGCATAATTCCGGCGGAATTCGTTAATCAAATTATCAATCGGACTAAGCTTTGAGCTTCGTAGTGCTTCCTGCTGTAGAATTATAATTCGTCGAGATTTGATTAGTGTTTTATTTTCATGGAAATCACTCAATCGAACTCCTCTTGCATCGCAGAATGGATTGTATTAATTGGTATTACGATGTCGCATGTCGCACATGCACAAGGACACCCTATGGTGTGAAAAACATCTCCACTTGACAGGCTTCACCAGATCATGTAAAGTCGTTGTTGACGCGAATAGCGGTGTTGCAAGGACCCGACTGATTCATTGAACGTTGGTTTTCATAAAAAGTATCTTTGCAATAATTTCATTATTAATCAGAACTTTTATATCCATCTAAAACGTTCATAATCCAACAACAAATCTAACCGAAGTTATGATCGTTTGTTGTAGATTGTAAATTAAAATACGCACAGCTTTGAGAGAAAGTTATTTGCAGTTTCAACTTGTCTGGTCCGGGATTTCAACTTGTTGGATTATAAAGGAACTGTACGCTTTCTATTCGCATGACAATACCGCTGCCGTTGCGGCTTCAACTTTTGACAGATTTTTTTCAAGTTTTTACCGTTTGACCATCAAGTGATGATCCAGCCTGCGCAACCTAGCGTGCTGGTCTGGTGTCATCGCCGTAGCTTGACGCGCCTTCAATTCCAGCTGGCGACAATATGGGCATCACCCGTGGTCGAATAGTTATCTCAAAAACGCCCTCCATAATTGCAGTCAAACATCATTAGTGGCTACAGTCCAGGAAAAACGTTTTATCTCTAATTATCAACATATTTTACTTCTATTAATTTATCGATTTTTTTTTAAACCAACCAACACATTTTTTAAAAAAAATATCTATACATATCCTTCAATCAATTCAAATATATTCACAGGAAACTAGGTGATAATTTGGTTCGTTCTGTTTCAAGAAAAATCATAGAAATGAATTTGATTCGAGGTTGTGAAGCGTTGCAGTAAGGATACTTACCATCCCTTAAATAATGGTGTTATCGAGAAGCGAATCGCGAATTATGACGCGAATTTTCCCAGTTTGGCAACGCCAGCCTTCGCAGCATGCTGGTGTCATCGTCGCTGCATGACGCGCCTTCAATTCTAGCTGCCGGCAATTTGGGCATCACCCATGGTCGAATAGTTATCTCCCAAACGCCTTCCGTAATTAAAGTCAAATAGCGATGGCTACAGTCGAGAAAAGCCTTTGTATTTTCATTTTTGTCGCTACTCATGTTCTACTATATATTATTTAGTTATTTATGTACTGAGTTTTGTTTGAATAAAAGTCACTGGCGCATTATAATTCAGGAATTCCCATCCTTTCTTACGACCCTCGACCACCAAGCACGCCCCTTCTTTTCCACGCGTAGGGTGTTTAGCATCAGGATTTGATGTCAATCAGAATTTAGTCCCGATTTCATCAGGATTTGAGGAAAAAACGGTCGTAAAATCAGGATTTGAGAAAAGTCGGCCGTCCGATAGAGTTTTTTAAATCGAGCTATTTCTGTGAAGTTACATTCGCCTTGCGTGAAGTCAGGATTTGATCAGGATTTGGAAAAATTATGAAATCGGGATTTTACAGTCAAAAATCAGGAAAAATCAGGATTTCCCAAAATGGGGGAAAAAACTAGACACTTTGCACGTGCACGTCTCTGGTCGTTCAGCAGAAATACGTCCAAATATCATAAATCTGGCCCTGCGTAGCACTGAAAAAAAAGTATCACAATCTCAAGTATACTTCCAGCTGATTTTGGCGCCAACCATAAGAGTGGTTGTACTTGCTAGAACTGTAAAGGCACCAACCAGCGGTATAGTTAATCCAACTAAACTTATGCTGACTCTGAAGGCGCCAGCCAGAGGTATAGTTGATTCAACCAAACTTTCAGCTGACTTAACCATACCTCTGGCTTGTGCAACTATTCTAATGCAGGGTGTTTACAAGTCCGGAATTTCCGGAAAGTCCGGAATTTCCGGAAAGTCCGGAATTTCCGGAAAGTCCGGAATTAGTACTGATTTTTCAAGGGCGGTCCGGAAGTACTGAAATAGTGCGGAAATTCCGGAATTTTTGTCATTTTTGTCGCAATTTGAAGGAAGGAAGTAAAATTTTTCGAATTTCGTCAAAATGAAGGTACTGAAAAAGTACTGAATTTGTCTGTTGAGGCGGTACTGAATTTCTTGGGAATGTGCTGAAAAAGTATTGTAAAATTAC
Source organism: Bemisia tabaci (assembly GCF_001854935.1). Lineage (NCBI taxonomy): Eukaryota > Metazoa > Arthropoda > Insecta > Hemiptera > Aleyrodidae > Bemisia > Bemisia tabaci. The sequence goes on along the minus strand of NW_017547102.1, from coordinate 1,731,999 downwards.
TGATTTCTGACCAGCCTGTTTTAGTAGACACCCTGCTAATGTCTGGCGCCAAAATCAGCTAGAAGTTTAGTTGGGACTGTGGTGCTTTTTTTTTCCGTGCGTCATCTGAGTCGGGCTGAACGTCTGAAAACCAGGTGAAGTCGGTGCAAGCTCATCTGGTTACCGCGGCGCGGCGCACAGTGGACTGAATCAATTAGAGAGGTTGGACATGACATTTTTGACCAAAACTGCAGATTTCGATCTTTATTTCGTCACATTTTAAAGTTTAAGGGGTGTTTCTGGTAGCAAATTTCACGAGGAAACCAATGGAACCACTTCTAGATCCTCAAAGCTTTGTATAAACGGAGATATGAGCTTTTAAAGTTTCCAAATTATGTCCGACCTTACCTATTGACTCGATCCATCGTGCGGCGACTCGGCGGAATGGAATAGCTCCGATCCGGATGGAAGTTGGACTTGGAGTGGCGTCAGACGGTCAGACATGGCGGCAGGAGGCAGAACGCTGGACGGTCATCTCGGGACTGGATCTCTGTTGTGGTTTCGTGTCTGGGTCAAGTACGACCGACTCGACTCCCCGACAAACGCGACCGAGAGCCGCTTCGGCTTATCCCTGTGTAGTTGTTGTCCTCTGTTCCGGCTCGCCCCACCGCGCCAGGCCGCCACACCACTTTCTTTTCCTAGTTATTGTTCTCTGCCCGCCGCCGCGCCGCACGGCATTGTTGCACATGAGAATGAGCCCGTTTTATTAAGATGTCCCATCCCCCCTCCTTAATCTGCCGGGCAGTGGGGCAGGTGTTTTGGACTAGAGTACCTATATTGAGAGAGTATGGCCACTGGGCCCTGTGGAGAGGCTTAGGACCCAAAAATGGCGGTGCTTTGTTTTGGTTTTTGTGGATGGGAGGGGGGTCATTGCCAACTTTTGACGGTTATCACCAACCGCACTTGCTGCCAACTTTACTACATCTAAGATAATTTTTCTCAATAATTGCACACGATTAGCCTTAAAAATATGTGAAGATGTCGCAATAGTGCATTTGAGTAAATTTCTCGTTACGATAAGCAAAGAAAACTACATTTTGAGTCATTTTGCATTACATTAATTTATGGCGCCCGCCATTTTTGGGTCCTAAGGGCTTCATTCAGCCTAAGATGGCTGAGCCAATCAGAAGTGGTAACCCCAGTGGCCATACTCTCTCAATATAGGTACTCTATTTTGGACGAAACGGTCGAACGGTGCGTTTGGCAGTTTATTAGAACTTTAGAGCTTGGTGGCAAGGACCAGGAATACCGTGATTCTTAGGACTCTCTCGTGGACTTAGGGAGAAATGATGACGAGGACTTGAGATGAAAAGGAGAAGCCCTCGGCGTGGCAATCGGCATGTAACACATATTAGCGCCTACAAGACTGCACGAATACTTCACGTATTGCATCTAACACAGTGCGGTTCTCGTGGTCAGCGTGAAACGGATAGCGCCTACAAGAATGCATGGATACTTCACGCATTGCGCCAAACACGGTGCGGTCGGCGCGGCGGCGGAAGTTAAAATCATTAAACCAAATTTTGTGTTTGTTCTTTCATAATTATTTCGTTCATTTCTTGTGAATGGAAGGCCTTGTCCATTAGAGATAGGTTTACGAAACTTGACTTTCGCGCACAGTTCCGGGACCTTTCGCTAGTAGTGTTGACAGGGCTTTCCCAAAAAATGTGTTCAACGCGAGTAAACGCGTCTTATGCACCCCTCCCCCGATGGCACGTTCACTTGATGGTTTTTATTGATGTTTCAAAACGAATGAGAAGGGAGCGGCAAAGTACAGGCTGCAAGTAGGAGAATCCGGCCCTGATTTTATTTGGGTTTAAAAAGCTGTCCTGGACCTATTGACTATCATAATGGCCCCCAGCTTTTGCCCTCCGAATGGGAGCTTTCGACGCCTGTGCGGCGATCGCGGACGAGGATCTGACCCCGGCGACCGGGCACATTATGTTCCGTTCAACAATACGTTCCTTTCTTCTCGTCCGTCGCTCGTCGAGATGACCGGGCTCTCATCGAAAGTGAAGCCGCGGCGGCGTGGCGCTCCGTTTTTGCCGGGGCACGCGCCGCCCGGCCACGGCCGTTTAATCGGTGTCGCTTTTTATTCGGTTGTAAAAAGCGAGTGTATCCCCTCGTAACGACTTGATTCACTCGGCCGCATGTAAATGAGCCGACCAACCGACCGCCGTAAACGCCGCCGTCCACGACGTAACCCGTCCCGGGGCTCGGTGGAAATCGGGAGTGAGTTCTCTGCGGTTTTGATGGTCGTCGTTAACCGGTGGGTTTTTTCTTCGAATTAAACTCCACTTGAGCTCCGTGTCGGTGAGTGTTTACTTAGCCAGGAGTATCGCGTGCGGTTAGCGTTTCGCTCATGCTTTGATTGTACTTAGTTTGGAAAAATTGTAAATATAACGGACTCATACACAGAGATAACAGGGTAACCCTAGTTGGGGAATATCGGGAAAACCGGGAAATGTCAGGGAATTTTAAAAATTCAGGGAAAACCTGGGAATGTCAGGGAAAATGATGGAAGTGTCAGAGAAAAATCCTGAAGTCACATTTATTTGCTTTCTAGAATGGGTTTGACGTTTCGAACGACAAATTTTGCCTAATAACTATAATGACTTTTTAACAATCTGGCATTTGAACAATTGTCAGGAAATTTCGCAAAATGCAGGGAAATCAGGGAACTGTCAGGGAATATAATGTTCCAAATTCTGTTGCAACCCTGTTACCAGCGATCCGGCAAAAGGGTTGGTAGGCGATGGGTGCTGCGATAAATCGCTTCACGCGGTATCATAGCTTCGGTGGGGGAATAGGGACCATAGAGTACATAGAGTCGTGATGTGAATGGGAGAGCTGGCGCCATGTTCTGCTCGACGAGTTCCGAGCCCGGTGTGCGCCGAGTTTGGGTCACTTTTTCGATGAATGTTCGATCCAAAATGGCGGTGTGGAATACGTGGTGATTCCTATCTTCTTTGTTTACATCGGATGGCCGGGTACACGTGTATCGCAAACAATCGATTATGTATCGAAAAAGTGACCCGGCGTCACACAGGAGTCTCGGAATTCGGGACCTGGAAAATGCTTAAAAGTGGCGCCAGCTCACCCACTTACATTACGACTCTATGTACTCCATGATAGGGACTCGAGTCTAAATCACTCTTATTTCGATCAAGAAAACTTGTTATTTCCCCATGTCACTCATAATTTACTTCTATTTGTTTCAGATTCGCGAAGTGATGGCGGGTGTACCCAGCAACATCCAAGTCGTAAGTAGCGCTTCGGAGAGTGAATACGAGAGTGTGGACTTTAACGCTTGCCACAAGAGTAACTCGGCCAGCCTCCTCGACCTCGTCGACTCGGAGCTGGCCCGCCGCTTCTCCGCCGCCGCCGCCGACTCGGAAAACCCCTACGAGACCCTCAACAACAAACCCGCCAGCCGGAAAACCTCCGAGTCCCTCAGCCGCAAGTCCTCCGAGTCCCTCAGCCGCAAATCCTCCGAGTCCCTCAACAACAAGCCCGCGATCCTCGACGACTGCTCGCTCATCAAGAAACCGGTCGACACCAACGCCAACGAGGACTTCCTCAACGGCGAGCGCTACAGCAACGGCCTCTCGCAGAAGAGCATCGACACCGAGCAGAACGAGATCAACAAGTTGCGCTCCGCCTCGCTAGATGGCGTTTACGACACCATCCGCGTCGAGAACTCGCACCCGAACGGTCACGATGACCACGAGCGCGATTCCCACTCCGAGGATGAATCCTCCCATATTTATGAGAACGTCACGTTCAGCGATAGGCCCGAGGACGAACAAACCGAGTCATTAGGGGAACCCGTCGTGGAACCCATCGTGGAACCCATCGCGGAACCCGTCTTGGAACCCGTTGTGGAACCCGTCCCGCAGTTCCCCGGACTCCCGTCGACCGTCAGCGAGTTGACGTTCGAGACGTGGACGACGGTTGACGACTGCGCCAAAGAGGCGGAGGCTGCTGAGGCGGACGAGGCTGACGAGGGTGTGGGTGACGTCATCGATGACGCAATAGATGACGTGATCGATGCCCCCGTGTCGGACGCGGATACGGCCCCCGAGGCGGACTCCGAGTTCGCCGGCACCGACGTCACGGACAGGACCAGCGTTTTGCATGACGATGTTTTTGTTGATGATTCGGCGTCGCAAACTACTAACGAGAACGATGTGAGTGTGTTTTTTTGCTACTAACTTAGAACTAGGGTGCATTCGTACGAAGGTTTTGATTATTTGAAGTTCAGGCCGAAGAAGTTTACATATTTTCAGACTGCGATTGAAGATCCGCCATCTTGATTCTTGAATTTTACTTTCAAGTGACGTCAAACGATCTTCTCTTGTAGTCTAAAAGTGCGTAAACTTCTTTGGAGAGAACTCTAGTTCATTATTAAAGTCGAATATCACTGTCCACTATCCAACGTTTTTTTTGAGTGAGAGGAACCTAAAACAAGAACAACCTAAATACTAGTTCATACTTTCCAACCATCGCACGAATGCATTTCCAATTTTTGTATTTTACCACAATAGCTAAAAGTAGATGCAGTAATTGTTATCGCGAAGCACAATTGATGTTTCAAATTATCAATTTTGCTGTGAACACAATGATAAAGGTCGAGTTGCGTAAAGTTTGTTGCTCCTGAAAACTTGAAACAATCTCGTAAGTTGAATTCGCCTTCAAAATAGTACTTATGCAACCCTGTGACAGCCTTGTAAGTAAAACTTGCTGAGATTGTCTGTGAGGCCTCTATATATAATGCCTTTTTTTTTACTCTGAGCGCTGCACGTAACGCAGGACGATGAACGAATGTTGTACCTTTAAGCATTCTGTCACGAATCGTCGGTTCCCGGACGAAAGAACGTTACTCCTCTCCAAGGTTGTAAAATAACTTAAACCATTCAATTTTCACACACATTTTTACCAATTTTTACAAGGATGCATCCGTTAACATTTCATCCAAAATTTATCTACTTTTTGCATGAGATCGGAAGGAAAATCAGTGAAATTCTCAGTTAGAACCGCACAAGATTATCCTGGTAAAAATTCCATTCGCAAGGGAAAATTTGGCAACCCTCACTGAAAAAAATAGTAGAGCCGTAGAGACAAGATAAACTTGTTAAACCTGCCTTGTCTCAGGAACAAGACTTTTAGTCTGCCAAACAACTCAGTTTGTTTGGGAAACAACACCCGTTTGTTAATGCAACAAGACCAGTCTTGTTTTATATACTAGGTTTCTGAGCCACCGGACTCGATAGTCTTGTCACTGTGACAAGATTATCTACTCACCGCGATTATATGGTCAAATTCAAAGAGAGAGTATTATTTTATATATTTTGAGAGAGTATTTTAAGTACTACGCTTAATAATTGTTCCCCAAAAATTTTTCTGGATGTTTGATGAAAGGGTAAAAACAATAAGTTTATAATTATTTTTTAAAAATAAATCGCTCATGCGTAAGGTTTTAAAATCAAATGTATCTAATTATATAATTATTTTTTTAACGTTTGATTTATTTATATATTATCAATTATTATCATGATATAAAATAAAAATAAAAATTAGAATCATAAACACGGAACAAACGAAACATCGTTGCTTGAAGAAACACAGTTTTTTAGCCCAAATTATCCATTTTTATCTGATGTAGAATGTAAATTCCTTTTCGTAAACAGTAAATGGTAAAAAATAAAAAAACCGAACAATCTGATGCTCTACGCATTCCATAGACCTGAGATAGCAACAAAATGAAAAAGTAATTCTGTGGGCTGTACTTATACTTAAAATTCGGATCCGTCCGTAACCAGCCTGGGTTGCTCGGTCAGTAAAACACCCGGTCCGTTATCAGAGGATTCCGCGTTCAAATCCCGATCAGGTCGGAAAAATTTGAAAGGTCGGATAGGACGATTCTGGTGTAAGAGGAGTGAAGGAACTTGAGAACAAATATATTTTCATATAAATCGTGCAATTCATATAATTTTGTGACATTTTTTGCAATTTTAATTTCTTCCGCAAACTGTGACAAGACAAGTCTTGTTCCCAGAACTAGACAATTTTGTTACCGAGACTAGACTTCTGACGTATGCAACAAGGAAATCTTGTTCCCTGAACAAGACTGCATGGGTCCCATGAACTAGAATACCTTGTGGATCAAATATAACAAGACGGTCTTGTCTGGGAGACTAGAATCCTTGTTTCTCGGACAAGGCACTTTTTTCAGTGCTGAACTTCAGTTACGTTCTTTCACGAGGAAAACTATGAAGTAAGATAAGAGTCATTGAGTGAAACTTGGACCGAGCAAAGATCTACCAGCTGCATCTACTTTTATGCTCTTTAGCCTTTGTTTTATTAACGTTACTTTAATCGAGTTCAGGCTGAGGGAACCACCGGACATCAACGACATAAGGTATGGAAAAAGAGGTTTGAAGTCTTGGTCCCGGAGAAATGTGTCAATTTAAAACTTAGAATTAACTCGTATTTTTCAACAAAATTGTTTCAACATCGAATGTTTGACAAGAAGAAACGTGCGTTTACCTCTCACAATCAGTTATTCCAAGTTTCTAATTTTTGTCGAGATGTGAGTTGGTTCTTTTCTGCCTAACCTCGGTACTAGTGAGGATAGAGGGGAAGTATGCATTTTGGTTTTTAACATGATCGAAAGTAGCACGGAGAAGAGAAAAAAAAAGATAATAATTGCAAAGAAGCATCTTAACCTTCCCTCTGAATCTTTCAAAAGGACTCTATTTTACAATTAGGAACCACAATTCCTGTCTCATTTGAAAAATCACTTATCTGCGTACGGAAACTTACGTCACATCCCTCGTTTCTGAAGTAAGCTGAAAGTTGTGGTTCCAAATTGTATAATGTAGTCCAAATGTGTGTTTTCTTGACAAACCAGATAGAGTAATTAATACTGAACCATAAATCTATACTTCTAATACAGGAATCTTTCAAATAGTCAAAAGAGGGTGGCAAAATTTTTTTTTATTTTGAAAATCGTGACGTTTTACGTTAAGTATGTCCAATTATATTATTTATGATAGTTCATTCTTTTCATTGAATTTTTCGTGGGTTCCCCAAGAGAGGGGCATCTTTTTCAGTCTGGAGGGAAGTTACTAGGAGACAGAACCTTCAAAATTTTGCTTTTGAACATCAGAGACAGAGTGGCAAAATTTCATAATTTTTAAAATTTTGAAATTTCCCGTGAATTTTTTCCAAAATTTATGATGGTCCATTATTGTTCAATCAATTTAACGTCGGATGTCTAGATAAAGGGGAATCTTATCTAGCTTATACTGGAAAGTTACTAAGAAGCAGAACCTCCACAATTTTGCTCGTGCTTTCCGTTCTCCTTCTTTTAAACTATTTCATGATGTCATCTAGGGGACGTATCTAAATCAAAAGGACCTATATCCAATCTACATGAGTCGTGTAATGCATGTAGTTTTATGATTCTCAGGGCTTATGTCTTTTTGAATACAGTTTCTTTTGACTAAAATGTGTCCTATTCATCTCAAGCCGTCGTCGTTTCCTACCCGATGGAAGATTGAAGACGGGCTTGGATTTCTTTGGCCAGGTGCCAACTTGCGTCGCGTCTATAGGTAGCTCTTTTTGAGTCGGAGCATGTCATAATTACATCATTCACCGCCAATGCACAGTGATGGAAACCTCTTGTCATGGCGCTTCATGGGAGCCTGATTCGATAAGTCGAAACGGTTATTAATCAAAACCGTCCTCTGAGGATCCGACAACAACCTCTCNCCCCCCTAAGAAAAAATTAAACATAAAAACACAAAATGAGTAACCAATACGGAAAAAACAACTTAGCATTGAGCCCTAACCTTTAAGGTAAATTACCGTTATTACAGCTGTAGGACTGGACCCTTAAGAGGGCTCAGCGACGTTACTTGCAGTTGGCACTATTTTTAAAAGGCTGGAAGGTTCTTGAGTACGAGTAAACATCAGCGATATTTTGTAAGAAAAAAATACAGCCATTTCCTTGCAAGAAATCGAAATTTTTCATTCAATTTTCGATCTCGAAATGGAATAATTTCATCGTCTGAGAAACAACGCACGGTCTCGTCGTGAGCTCATAGCGGCAACATCCCCCCGAATGAGTTGAAAATCCATTAGATTTTATTTGGTTTGTTAAGCGGTTTTCGTTCTTGTTTTTTTTTTAAATTTTTTTTTAATGTGTTTTTAGTATTTGATCGTTTGTGTGGTTCATATTTACTCCAACAATTTGTCAATTACTTATTAAGCTTTGTTTGTGACTTTTCTTTCGCTCGTTTTTGGATTTCTGCCTGTTGCCTGTTCTAGTGCAGCTTTTTAACTGAATACTTGCCAATGAGTAGTGTGTCACTCACACTTAGTTTGTGTTTTTAGTTGGAGGTTCAAGTACACTGAGAAAAATCCATGGCTCAATAAACCTATCAGTGGTTCGTATGGAACACCACTAATAGTCGTAAATGAGCTAGTGATTCTTGGTCTGTGAACCATACTAAGGTATCTCGTAACATACCAAGGCATATATACTATCACTAAGGTATAATATGTGCTATTATTATATGCTGCCTTTACCACTGTTAGTGGTGTTCCATATAAACCACTAATTGGTTTATAAGCCATGGCTTTTTCTCAGTGTAGGGAGTCAGTTCTGTTATAATAAGCACAACCGATTGATCCTCCTTTTCTCTCCGCTACGACTTGGAGATGGAACCCCGATTCACACGATCGAATTCTCTTTTTTAAATTTATTATTTTTTTCGTCTAATGGGTCCATCCGGAGCAATCCGTCAAGCGGCCCGACAGAATTTTCGCACGGATGGACGACCGGCCGGACCGACGCCGTACGTCTCGCAGAGAAATCCGAGTCGCGACATTTCGGAATTTTTTGGCAGCGTTTTCGCGAGCGTCCAGCGGGGACCCGCTCAACTCAACGGCCGCGCTTATTTTAGAAAGCGAGAGATGTCGCAATAATTACCACGCTCCTCACCTCCCCAGCCCGCCTTGCAAAAACCGCGTATCTACGCACGATTCAACGCCGGGGTTACGCGGTTATGTTTTATACGAGTTTAATCTCTGCGCAAAAAAGCTCGAATTTTGTCAAACGAGCTCGGGTTTTTTCAAAACGAGCACGGTCGAGTTATGCAGTGAAACTGTGACGAGTCGCGCCGACCGACGGCTTTCTCTCTCTCCGCAGAAATTTCGGTTTCTAATCAGAAGGAAAAGGCTCGGTATGCGATCCGCGGCCTGGTGGTTGTTTATTCGGGCGATGACCGACGACGACGAGAGGAGAAAAAAATGCGAAGTTCTGCGGTAAGTTGCTGTTTGGCGACTTTCGTTTATGGACAAACGAGAGTGAAGGTGTATTTCATCTGTAGAGTGGTCATCTCATGATTTGTTGGCGGCCCGCTTTCGGAAGACAAATCGTCCACATTTTGCAATTAGGAGCTACAAGTTTTGGCTCATCCGTAAAAACACCTATTTACTTAGAAAAAGTAACAGTATGTATGTTGTTTCTAAAGTGAGATTGGAATGGGAGTTCCTATTTGCAAAACGTAAACAGAATTGAGATTTTCGATGCAGCAGCGTTTTGCAATAAATTGGCAACACTGTCTTTCCTCCATTTACATCCATTAAAAATATCGATCTTAGGCGAGACGTGAGGCAAGCTGCTATATCAAGAATCGATTGTTTTACACACAATGGGCCTGTTGCAAGGTGCGGGGATTTGCAAATTGATGCCTGATTCTTATGGCAAATTTCACGAAAAGAACGATGGCGCTACTAAAAAACCTTGAAATGACCTCTCAAACTCAAAAAAAAGCTGTTTTTGGAACCGACCCATTCAAAACGGTCGCTTTTCAACCGCCATACTTGTGATTGGTGGATTCTATGCTTGTGACTACTTGTGACGTGAAATGATATGACAGACCTGGTTTCTTCATCACTTACAATGTATTTTCCCGTAAGGAAATGACAGCCGCTTTTCAAATGCAAATATTGAGTCAATCTCTAATTTTTTGATCAAAATTGAAAGCAGAAATGGATTCCTCGTACGTTTAAATGGTTAGAACCTTCATTAGATAAATAAGAACCGACGGGATAAACCCTATTTTTAAGGAAGACTGTAGTCAATGGGCGATTGTTTACATCTGCTTAGTGATAACAGACATGGACATTAGCTCAATATTTGGTCATTTTCATGAGTTTTTACTTGTTTGTCACTATTTGAAGGTAAGTTTATTTTGTAAATCAATTGTCTAGTGTCTTAGGATCATGTTAAAAGCTGTAAAGGTATACTTTGTTACTTATTTATTCAGAGCACACTCCGGCAGTCCAACGCTCAAACCCTGGATGTTCTCTCAATGCGTGTAAATCATTCTTAACTCTTCAACAAACATCTCAATATCATTCAGAACGTTCCCACGTTTTATAAACTTATGTTATTTTAAAATCCTGTGTGTTTTAAATGTAACACTACACAGAAAAATTTATCGATAAAGTCTGGTAATCGAAGAAGGATCCTACGTCTACTTTCCTTGCCTCCAGCTAAAACATACCGGTCTCCTCATCTCATCAGTATTGTCAAAGGTAAGTTTTTTTTATCATCAATGATTGATACTATCATTTTGGTGTCTTCAGTGAAGCATTAAAGGGTGAAATAGTAAGATATAACAACTGACTCGCTACATCCAGGTTTGAGCGTTGGACTGCCGGAGTGTGTTCTGAATAAATAAGTAACAAAGTATACCTTTACAGCTTTTAACATGATCCTTAGACACTAGACAATTGATTTACAAAATAAACTTACCTTCAAATAGTGACAAACAAGTAAAAACTCATGAAAATGGCCAAATATTGAGCTAATGTCCATGTCTGTTATCACTAAGCAGATGTAAACAATCGCCCATTGACTACAGTCTTCCTTAAAAATAGGGTTTATCCCGTCGGTTCTTATTTATCAAATGAAGGTTTTAACCATTTAAACGTACGAGGAATCCATTTCTGCTTACAATTTTGAACAAAAAATTAGCGATTGACTCGATATTTGCATTTGAAAAGCGGCTGCCATTTCCTTACGGGAAAATACATTGTAAGTGATGAAGAAACCAGGTCTGTCATATCATTTCACGTCACAAGTATGGCGGACCCGAAACGACCGTTTTGAAAATCCAAATTCTGAGGCGTTTTTAAGTTGATTTTTTGGGGGTTTCCGGTGATCAAAAAACTCCGGGAAAATTCCTGTGACATCAGGAGCCTTAGGTCTTTCGATTAAAGCAATAAAAAAAATTGGTGCAACAGGCCCATTCAATGGAGGAATAACAGTGTTGCCAACTTTCAAGAATCGCCATTGCCTCAACGAGTATACTGCTGTGCTTAGAAAGAATGCGGTGTGAGCATTTGAACGTTATTATACATTTCGCCTGATGAAACATGTATATTTGACTAAAGGTTTGAATATTTTCCCCTCCAATTTTCAGAAACTGAAGTTTGCGAAGTTGTCTGTTGGAAGAAAGTTGGAAGAAAAATATGCAAAAGTTTCCATAAAAATCCGGATTTTACCAAAAGAAATTTAGCAAAATCTGAAAGTTCAAACGGTATTCTTACAGGCAGCGGATCGATTACTGATATCGATAGAAAAAACTTCAGACAAAGAAGACAACGGGAAAATGTAGCGATCCTACTGGTTGGAACGGATGCCGGGTGGGTTTTTTTAGATTAAGGGCGGAAATAAATGGAATAACGATGGGGTCTCTTGAGGGTGGCCGTTAGTTAGTCTAATACTCAACTCCTTCATCAATTGCAACCACCTTCCTCCACCAATATAGGATTGCTCTAGTTTCCTGTTGTCTTCCTTGTCTATTGCTTCGCCTATCAATTTCAATAATCAGCCAACAATTACGGTTCTTAAGCCCAGAGTTTTTTTTTTTTTTTTTTTTTTTTTTTTTTTTTTATTAATACCTAAGTGTGAGAAATCTTCACCACGGGGCCCCTGAATTTATTTTTCTCGGACCATGTGGCAGTATGGCGTCCAAGTTTTAAAGTGCTCGTGAAGTCATTTTCAATTAACGATTATTGTTCCAACAGTGTCATATAGTCTCAGTTTTCTGTCTCCCCAGAAAACAAAACAAACAAAGTCGCACCTTGCTTGTTAGTCAACAAGTCAAAATTAGCCGTGTTACGTTTATTTGACGAGGCATTTCGTCGTACGAGGAAATCAAGATGTTTATTGATACTTTCGAGACGTAACTCGGAGTTTTTTTTATCGCGCTGAGAGAAGAAATGAAAGAAGAACGACCGCAGAGTTGTCGAAATTTTTACTTTCCCCGAGATTTTCAATTAAGTGCTCGTTTGTTTTCGAACAGCGTGTAAAGGTCACCACGCTGTTGACATTAGTAATATTCTGATCCCATATTGAAGATAACTCGACTCAATTAGACAAATTAGAGACAATTTAGGTAATTTAGAGTTGATTAGAGTCATTTAGCGCCAACTATGAGTCAAATGTGACGCGAAGGTAAATCCAAACCTGGCTTCATCTTATCTTTAATGTGGGCGTGGGGTCATAACATCATTATTTAGTGTGTAGTGAGAAAAAAAATCCTCTAATCTTTCATTTATTCTCTAAAACATTCCGTGTGATGTATTCCGCCAAAAGGACCTTGCAGAAAGAAACATTTTTTGAAAATGGATGTTTTTTTTAAAACTCGAGGTTTCGATGCGTGATGTAAGCCGCGAAGGTTTTGAAAAAAAAACCGATGATTGACGATCAGTAGTGTTTCGAAGATCATTTTTAGAACGCTTTAAAAAGTAAAATATCCTGAAATGTCGAAATTTTTTACGTAAAGTTTGAAATAATGTTTGTAAATAAAAATTTTAAATTTTGAAATAAAATTGCTTGAAAATATACTAATGGACCATTCTATAGACTTTTCCAATTATTCTATCGGAAAACGATTAACAATTAGGACCTAAGAGAACTACGAAAGCAGGAATGCCCAGAAAATTCAATAACTTTATTTTGACGAGAAAAATTATGAAACACGAGAGGACTTTGGGTGAAACTCTTAAAACACAGGGAGCACCACTTTTTACAGAGTCACCTGTCGAAAATTTTAACTGATGAGAAAGAAAAAATTCAGTAATACGAAACGAAAATTCAAGGAAACCCCAGAAATTTAGGAATTTTAAAAATTCCATCAGGACTCCCATTTGTATCAGGACTTGGCGGTTTCATCTTTTTTAGGCTTCTTTAGGCAATTTTAAATTCTTGTCGCTGAATGCGTCTTAGGTGCGTTTGTGAAGCTCGGCGTTTTGAGAGTGTCTTTGGAAGGTTGAAACGACCGATAAAATTCCTCGAATCTCGCAGGGAAACGCCATTAGCTCACATTTTTTGATCGACGAAAACATGGACACATTTTAGAGAGTCAACTGGTCCGGCAACAGCAAACAGCATTTGTCGGAACTGGGAACCAGATAAGTGTTCCACGGAGGAAGACACGTCGTTAAAAGTCCATTATACAGATGTTCCCAGCCACGATAGCCGACCCTCGAGTTTTGACAGGTTGCTCCCCGAAATTCTGGCCGTCACTCTCCTCTGTCAAACTATGGAAGGAATAAGTATTGGTTTGACCTCATCTTGACCACAAGCTAAGCTTGATCGGAGGCAATGGTCACTCGGGGCAGCGCCAATATCGTAATCTCCTAAATTAACTCGTAAATTCTCCCAGTGTCTCATTCTTTAACGAAATTCATCATTTTACCGTGAAAAGGGAATCCACTGATGGTTATAGTACATTTCGTCAACGATGTTTTGTCCGCGCACCTGTTTTTCCCAGTAATTTACGTCCACGCGTTTTTTCGGCACGGGAGTTTTGGTCCACGTGCCAGTTGAGACCCAAAGTTAATTGGCCCACATGTAAATACAAAGGACAATTGCTCACGACATTTTTGGATGAAAATGTATTATGTCTTGGAAGAACGAGGGTTTGCTTGTTTTTTTGTTTCGTCTGTTTGGTCCAACGGAGAATAATATATAGTTGAGAGTTTTGGTAAAAATGGGGGAGCGTCAATTCCGTGGGACAAAATTCACTAAAACTCTCTACACCTCTTTGGTGTAACCGGACTTAATTCTCTTTCAAGAAATTCCCACCGTGTTATACCTGAACCGGATAAACCTCTTTATTTGCCTCAGCTAAAGGCTCTTAGATTTTTCCTGTGTACGATAAGTATCTTGATTTATTTTGCGAGGAAAGATCTGTACTTTTATAGGATGCCTGTCATTCTTAATAAGTTCAATTTCGTATAATACTGTGCAATACCTCTGTTGTGAAATAGTTGCTTCAGGCGCCGCCGCACGGCGGGCGGGCGGGCGGCCAACGCGAAACGCGCATTGGCGCCTACAAACCTAAGTGGATACTTCAAGCAGTGTGCAATACGTGAAGTATCCACTTAGGTTTGTAGGCGCTTGTGAGCCTCTCGCGCTGGCAGCACGCCGCTCCGCTCTGTTAGGCTTTAATATTTATACTCGCATAGTCAGCGTTTTTTAACTCATGATTTTGAAATGTTTGCACACTCTGCATTGATAATTCTCATTTAAATCGATGGGGGAAAAATATATATCAANGGATGCCTGTCATTCTTAATAAGTTCAATTTCGTATAATACTGTGCAATACCTCTGTTGTGAAATAGTTGCTTCAGGCGCCGCCGCACGGCGGGCGGGCGGGCGGCCAACGCGAAACGCGCATTGGCGCCTACAAACCTAAGTGGATACTTCAAGCAGTGTGCAATACGTGAAGTATCCACTTAGGTTTGTAGGCGCTTGTGAGCCTCTCGCGCTGGCAGCACGCCGCTCCGCTCTGTTAGACTTTAATATTTATACTCGCATAGTCAGCGTTTTTAACTCATGATTTTGAAATGTTTGCACACTCTGCATTGATAATTCTCATTTAAATCGATGGAGGAAAAATATATATCAATTGGACTGCATTTTGCAATTTGGAACTATAGATTCTGGCTCATCTGAAAAAACACTTATGTGCATGGGGAAACCAATAGCACGTACGTTGTTTTTAAACCGGGCCAGAATCTATGGTTCCAAATTGCAAAATACAGTCCAATTTATCAAAGGAGATTAATAATATAATGTGTGTTTTTTAAATATTGGTAGTTCCGTGTCAAATTCAATGATTTCCAAAGCACTTTAATTTTTTCTTTTACATTTTGTGCTTTTATTGTGCTACAGTGAGGTGTACGCGCAACCAAACGCTCAAAATTTGACGTATTTGACTCTAAAAGACCGATGTACAAATGATTTAAAACTTAAGTTTGCGTGCTTCTTGGTTTTTTCCCTCTGTTATTCATTTTTGCAGTTTCTGTCCAAACTGCCCAAGATTCTTCTGGTCAAAGTTGAATTTGCGAGGGGAACTTTGGCAACATTGACATGTAGTTACGTTAATTCGTGAGGGGGACGTCGAATTCTTCCAGGGAAAAACTTCTCCACGATACTTTTCAAAGTCCTTCGTCGCTTTTTTAAATTATTACCAAAAATCCCTCAGAGCCATTGGCGGATCCAAAGCAAATTGGCAACATTGTTTTTCTCCTTTCAAACCTACGAAAATATATCGATTCTTGGAGGGGCCAGGTGCTCCGACAAGAATCGATTATCTAACATAGGTTTAAATGATGGGAATCCGATGTTGCCACATTTCTAGATCCGCCTCTACCCAGAGCTCGGACGAGAGTCAAGACAGAAAAACCGCGGGTATCTTTCGCACCGTGCTAATTATTCCCGCGAATTCTACCTCGATCGGCCGATACGCCGTTTCGCTCCCGCGATAGAATCAAAAACAAACAGCGACCATGTCGATCCTGGAGATCGCGTGAGCGACCGGTGAAAGTAACCGATGTTGGCATTTTTGATCAGCGCATATCACCGCGCCGATCCAAAACCCTCGCCGTGCGCCCCGGCCTCGCACGGGAGTTAAGCGGTTCTTCCTCACTGGTGCGAATCGCGAAAACCGGCGCGTGCCTCCTAGAAAGATGGCGGGCTCGATACGCCGACATCCCCCCCCCCCCCCCCCCCCCCCNGGGAAAGAAAATGAAAGGGGAAAAAATCCGTGGGCCTCGCAATTATCATCGTCGGCGGCCGAAAAACAAAGGCGGCGGGAGATTTACGAACGGCCGCGGCCCGACCGGTGATTCGGGGGCCCCGCGTTTACGGCTTTAGAAATTTGGATATCGTTGTCAGATAGTGCTGAAAAATCGGCAATATTCGACCATTTCTGCCATGCTAAAGAAAAACGCCGTATGAACATTCAGGCGTTGCCAAAGTTCCTTTGATAACCTAACCTCCTGGTAAACTAACAAATATTTTTCTTTCAATTTTTCAGGTAATTTTGTTCGCAATGTTACCTAAAGTTCCTGAAAATTTCAAGGTAAACTATTTACAACATTCCTAAAAAATGAAGATTTTATCGGAGGAAATTTGGCAACTCTCAAATGTTCATGCGGCGTTCTTCCTTAGCACGGCAGATTTGATATATGTAATTTTATCGCAATTTAATGGCACGATCTGGCAACCGCGGTCGGAGTCCGGGCAAAATGCAGTCGGAGAAACTTGCATTTCGAGGACGACCCGGAATTCGCCCGGTCCTCAACGTCGGCCCGCGTGACGGATCCACGGATGTTTCTTTTGATATATGTCTTAAATTCGGACGGATTCATGCTAAAAGAAACTATGTGCGAAGGGTTTATGTGATACATATAGTTCCTTTTAGCATAAACGTCCGTTTGATTTCAGACGGATCATAGCTAGAACAGAAAACGGATGGTGCGGAACCGAGTTTTGTAATATCGGCGGTTTTTAGGCGGCTCTAGATGTTCTATCTCGGTTTTTAGTCCGAGTTGTTGAAAGTGATTGACGAAGCGATAGACCTAGAGGATGAACAGAAAATGGAACGATCCCAATGGTAGAAGTGGGTGACTGCAATGAACGAATGAAGTAAACAATAGACTAACTTACTAACGGCAACCCACGAGAAACCCTCTAGTTAGTCAATCATTTTTCCGCTCAGGTTTCAACAACCACCCGCTCTAACCCAGAGGATCGCCAAATTGTCCCATCGTCTTCTTTGTCTAAAGCCTAGTCTATGAATTTCAGTAATCACCCCGCTGTGCTCATGGCTAACGTCCAGTGCAATCGGACGGCCCGGCCAGTACGGCCACATCAAGCCGCCCATTTTCTTTGCCTTGCGTTCAAGTCTCCAGGAATTACGACTTCCAGGTGAAGCACGGGGAGCGGGAGCCTGCAGACATTATGTAGGCGCCGTTTCTCTGTATGTGCTCGCTTTAAAGCGACCCCCTCCCCCCCTTAAAACCTACGGGGCTGATTATTGAAACTGATAGACAAAACTATAGACAAAGAGGGTAAACAGAAAATGAAGCGATCCTATCGGTGAAAGTAGGTGGTTGCAATGAACAAATGAGGTATCTGAGTAATAGAGTAACCCACGGCAACGAGGAATCCTACAGTTAGTCCATCATTTTCCCCTTACGCTACACCAACCACCCGTTTGAACCAATAGGATCGCGTCCGATACTTCCCGTTTACTCTATGTTTTAGCTAACTGTAGGCGTTTTTTAAGAATTTCCGATTCGATTACCGGTCTTAGGTGCCCTGGCCTCATGTCACTGACTGGTCACTGACTCATTCAGGAACTCTTGTTATTATACAGTGCAACAACTGACAAGTCCCGTGCTTCTTTAAAGAAGTTAGAAAAGCGGAAGTGTCTTCAAATTTTGAACATGCACCACGCACATCATCGGAACACGAATAGTTGCACGAAGGCGCTACAGTACAGTCAACTCAATGAACTCGTTGTAAAGCGGAAGTGCCTCCAATTTTTGAATATGCATCAATACGCACATCCAAGCTACTGAAAATATAAGCCAAATTTAGGAAAAAATTCGTAATTTTTTATTAAATACTTTCGAGATATTTAAAAAAATCAAGTTGTAAAATGTACGTACGTATATCCAGTAAATGTTTCGATAATTTTTAGTTTCGCACAAAGTATTGCTAACACTTCGCAAGAAGTCCATCAGACGGGAAACTTCTCTGTCGTGATAGCGAAGAGAGCAGTAAATGCATGCTGGGATGAACCTCAAGACCCATGAAAGCAAATGCTAACCATATGGCTCGTGCAGAAATGCATTTACTGGTCTCTTCGCTATCTTGGCAGACTTACCCTAACCTAAACACCTGCCACTCGCAGCAGTGGCGTGGCGTGAATAATCGATTATCGATATCTCGCCATTTGAAACTGTGGTAAAGAATCGATTACTAAGGTGTTCGCTGCGAACATCCTGATAATCGAGCTTTTTTCATAGGTTTAAATGGCATAACAATCGATACATCGCAATTCACGCTACGCCACTGACTCGTAGCCCCCAATTACCCACCACCCAGGGCTCACCCGATCACTCTTGCCTCGTCTCCAGTTGTGGCTCGGGTAATGGTAAATGGTCTGATGGTAATGGTCCCGGATGGACCGTCCCTCGTGGAAGTGGGGAGGGGGGGTGTAATTGGGTCAAGTACGCGGCCGCTCGCTTTTACTTTCTTGTTTCCGATGGGCTCCAGCGATGCTGTAACGCCGCCGGCCGCGGCCAATGATCGCCCAGAACTCGAGGAGGAGGATGAAAATAAGAACGAGAGGAGACGGAGAGGTGCGTGCGAATCGGATGCCCATTGCGCGCGCGCATCGCCGGCTTATTCTATCCGCCCGCCTTGTCATATTGTGCGGAAATAACATGAATATTGCCAACGTTCGCGATTGGTTAATTTGATGCTCACACCATCTTCTTACAATAGTTGAGATCAAATGGGGTAACCAGTCATTGAAAAGTGAGGAAAAAGCTCTGAAAGTGAGAAAACTTTACTCAAGTCGTCGTTTCCCTCACGAAAGAACGTAACTTTATTTCAACGTTGTCAAATTTCCCTTTGCAAATTGCATTTTTACTGGGAGAATCTCGGGCGTTTTTTCCGTAAATTTCTGAGATTTTCCCTTTGGTCTTACGCATAAACAGTAAAATTTTGGACAAAAATCGCAAAAGTTCATTTTTGTAAGGAAAAAAATGGAATGGTTATAGCCAATTTTGAGATCTTGGAACGAAGTTACGTTTCTTTGCGCGGGGAACGACTAGATGTAAAAGATTTGGAAATTTACCGCCTGTCCTTGAAAATCGTGCTCTACCGAAAATTTGTTATGGTCGTCTGAATTTTCGTGCACTCTATTGACAAATCCCGAGCTTTATGTATTATGTACAACAATCTCACAAGATCGTCGCAATTTAGTGTCTATAGTGAAGTCATAAATCTCAGGATTTAATAGTATAAAATTGAAGAATTTTTTTAGGGTAATTTAATTGGTAAAAAGGTCCCCTGCCCTTCAACTCCGCCCATGCGCGTGAGATTAGGAGTGAATTTTAGGTTTTGCCAAAGCGTGCTCATAGTGATTTCCAAGCGATTTCTCGTCGGTTAAACTCTTCGCTCAGCTCGAGCAACAGTTTGCAAGGAGCCCCATTTCCACTTCCACTGGCCAATCATTGCGCCGGGAATGCTCTTCCTCTTCGTGTCGAGTAATGATATGTTGCCGCGGAGATGCTCATCTCGCCGTGCAATTATTTTAGTGTGAAACACTTAAAACGGTTATTTTAATGAAGCATCGCTGCATTCGATGCACATAAGCGGGCGCTCGATGGAAATCCCGAGAGGGGGGAGGGATGCCCGTGTGAAAAAAATGACACGGTTCCTCCGTAAATCCCACGGTTGGAATTTTCAGACCCGACTTTTATTATCACCCGACTCGAGGAATCTCGGGACAAATTCGATCGGAAATTTCAGCGGAACCAAGCAAGGATTATTTCTTGGAGGATATGGTGCATAAGTACAGTTTTTGAAAAAAATTTAGTTATTAATGATTTCAAGTAAAACTAGTCATAATGCTTATTTTGTGAAAAATTCGCTCCCATATTTCAATTTTTAAGAATCGATAAGTTAGTTTGAACTTTCACTATAAGGAGCCATGTAATTTCGAAAGTTCAAACTTGTAGTTCTCGAAATAACTCATTGAGCAATCGGTTTAGGAGTCCTTATCTAATGTGAAAAAATTCGCCCAGCAAAGCGCTCATCGACATTCATCAGTCATCATTAAGTGAATTTTTTATTTTTATTTTTCGCTCAGCAAGTTTTCATTAACTACCATTTGGTGAAACGTTGACCTTTGAATTTAAATTTGGGTTGAATTTGATCACGCCTTAGTCAAATAGTTTTTATCAACAAAGTCCTATCTTGAAGCATGCTGCATGATTTGTTGATCTAAGTCTTTAAGATGTGAACGACCCGGTTTCGAAATCCGGCCCACAGGTTAAGAACGGCGCAGCAGAGATAACTATTCGTACTTGACGGTGCTATTTTTAGCCTATTTTCTATTTTGAAGGCGCACTGGGTTGATTTCCATGACTAAACCGCTCAGCGGTAGTGGCGATGCTTGAAAGTTGGTAACCTTGTTTTTCCTCCATTTAAATACATCAAAAATATCGATTTCAGGTGCGGCAATTTGCCTCATCAAGAATCGATTGTTTTACACACATTTAAATGGAGGAGAAACAATTTTGCCAACTTGCTGCAATCGCCACTGCTCGGCGCGTTATGAGCAAACTAATGCGTTTTACACAAACTGATTGCGGTGGACGCACGGGTTGTAAGACGGTCTGTTGGAGTTTTTTAGCCAACGTGCGTCAAATGCAGCATAAAGCTGATATCTCACTACAGAGGAAAAAAGCTCACACACAAGCACAATTTTCCCTCAAAGAGATACACTGTTTGGTGCAACACCAGTGACAACTATTCAGGAAGGCAAGTGCAGCGTATCTCTACGTGTAACTAACTACAGCGTAGCTCTTTGAGGGAAAATTGTGCTTGTGTCACACAAGCACAATTTTCCACACAAGTTATGTGTGAGCTTTTTTCCTCTGCAGTGAGATATCAGCTTTATGCTGAATTTAACGCACGTTCGCTAAAAAACTCCAACAAACCGTAATGCGTTCTTGTTCAAAATGCACACATTGTGTGTTTTCGCACAGAAGTTGTGTGTGAGCTTTTTTCCTCTGTAGTGAGATATCAGCTTTATGCTGAATTGAACGCACGTTGGCTAAAAAACTCCAACAAACCGTAATGCGTTCTTGTTTAAAATGCATGAGATTACAGACAATCGCTGGTTTCTCAGTAATCGAGCGTTTTCGTCTTTTGAAGTTTGGGAGTGAATATTGCAACCCTGTCCTCGTTTCCGTCTGATAAAATTTTATGGTCGCACCTCCGCGAACCTATACCGCCTGATGACCTCCCGAGGCTTGTCTCTCGACTTCGCTCAGTCCCATAAATCTTGAACTTTTTGCCAGAAATTGTTCCGAGACGTTTATCTGAGAGCGCCTTCTTAGGCCTAGTATTCAGTCGGGCGTTCCTGTATGAATCTTGCCGCCCCGGACAATATTCTTAACTTTTACTTTTATTGGTTAGAAATGTTCATGCTTTGGCCGGGTTTAGCAACGTTGCATATTTATCCGCCGTGTGTGACATTTTAAGAGGAACGTCACAAAAATCAATCACACTCATAGAAAAAGTTCCTGAATTCCGATTTATATTAAACAGCGAACTTTTTTGGTTCAGGTTCAAAAAAGTTTTCGGTTACAAACTGAACTACAGACTCGATTTTTTATATTATTACCATTTCTGGCTATGACCAGTTCTTCTGAAATCAAGAACAGCCTGAGAAAAATCTACGAATTTTTCCAAACTCTAATCTGTTAGAGAAAAGTTGAGAAATTCTCTTAGAAGCACGTTGAAATACAAATTTTATACGACACACAATGGATCGAGTCGACTAGAGAGGTCGGACATGAAATTTTTGATTGAAACTGCAAATTTTTTGCAATATTTTGTCACATTTTAAATTATAAGGGGTACTTTTGAAAGAAAATTTCCCGAGAAAATCAATGGGACCACTTTTAGAACCTCAAAATTTTGTATAAACGGAGTTTTAAGCGTTTAAAGTTTCCAAATTTCATCCGACCTCTTCTCCCGACTCGATCCACTGTGTCACATTGCTCCGACCAGTTTTCCCATGTTGAGAACCTCACTCTAACCAATCGAATATTACCGTTTTCGTGTAAGGAACACGAGAAGCGGGGCAACAATGTGAAGATGCTGCGTTTAGATATGGACGCATAATGGAATGTTAAAATCGGAACACTTTCGTTTTTGTCGCAGCGCAGGGCAAGTGGCTTCTCCGGTCGGCAGCGAGAGCAAGAACAAGGTGAAGGGCG
This sequence comes from Bemisia tabaci, assembly GCF_001854935.1. Classification (NCBI taxonomy): domain Eukaryota; kingdom Metazoa; phylum Arthropoda; class Insecta; order Hemiptera; family Aleyrodidae; genus Bemisia; species Bemisia tabaci. The sequence continues at coordinate 1,709,554 of NW_017547102.1, read as the reverse complement.
CGCTCCTGCGCTTGGCGCTTGCTCTTGGACGCGCGTTCGGCATTGTGGTGCTCCCAAGTCGGGTGCGGTTTCAGCCTCCGCAGTCGGTCACCTAACTCACCCAACAATCCCAGCGTCAAATGGCGATGTTGCATGTGTGAGGGATTTGCGATTTGACCATTGATTTTTAAGTAAAAGTTCGAGAAAAACACGATGGTGCCACTAGTTTTCTCAGAAATCATCTCCCAAGCTCAAAAAAAGCTCTCAAGTTCAGGCCAAAATGGAGGGGATATCCCACGCTATTCTGAGAGTCCAACTCTACATCAAAACAATCTCTCCATGCAAAGATAGGGAGCAAATACATTAGCAGGGTTGCCGTGTTTTCAGTTTTGGAGTCCCCAAATAAAGTGGCAGCCCTGTCAATGTATTTGCTCCCTAACTTTGCATGGAGAGATTGTTTTGATGTAGAGGTGGACTCTCAGGGTAGGGTGGGATATTCCCTCCATTTTGGCCTCACTTTGAGAGCTTTTTTTGAGCTTGGAGTTGATTTCAGAGAAAACCAGTGGCACCATCGTGTTTCTCGCGAACTTTTACATAAGAATCAATGGTCAAATCACAAATCCCTCACACATGCAACATCTCCATTAGCAACAATCGATGGTGAAACTGCAATCTCGGTTGCGGTGTTTCTAAATCTCCGCTCCCATTTTATTTTTTCTAAGGGAACCGGTCCAACATCATGCCTTGAAATTTTCACAGAATATTCAGAAGAATAAACACCGAAAGATCTCAAGAGATGACGTTTAGTTGTTTTCCATGCGAAAAATAAAGTATGTCAGAGTCTGCAACATTGCGAACCGATTAACGCATTTTTATAGTTGCACCGTTGATATGCTTGATGCAGGGGTGCAGAGAGTTCTTCGGCCTACGCACTTTCGAGTAATCAGGAATATCTAGCCTACGCAATATGACGTTGCGCGTTCGTAGTAATTTTCACAAAAAAACAGCAAGTTCGGAGTAGTATTAAAAAACATTAGACGCCGTTGCATTAATTTACTGAAATTTTAACGCTCTCGCAGTAAAGTTCTGAAAAATGTAACGCTTTTGCAATAGTCTTTTCAAAAACTCAACACTTGAATTAGCATTAATTTTCTTACAAATTCAACACTTACGCGACAATATACCTACTCAAAGATCCAACGATTTCGTCCTAAAAAACGATTTAGTTTCGTAAAAATGTCAACATCCTTGTCATTAGTTTTCGTAAACATCAGTGCGTCGAGCTGATTGTGAGTGTTCACTCTTTAAAATAAAACCAATTTTATCATTCGTGTATTTGAACTACTTTCGTGAGTGTCCACTCTTTAAGATAAAACCAATTTTATCATTCGTGTAACTGAACTTCTTTCATAAGTTTTTAGTGTATTTTCCGAAGGAAATACACTATTGCATTCTCCCATGATGTCGGACCCAGACCCGAGACCTTGTGAAGAGCATCGATCACGGGTCGTAGATCACGAAAATATATGCCATTCAAATTCATGTGTATATATATATGTATGTATATATGTATGTATGTATGTATGTATGTATGTATGTATTTCCGCCTTTTGAAGATTTTTCGATTTTTGAGTGGTTATATCTTTCTTACGTTGAAAGATATTTTGACCAATTTTTTTGCATTTTGTAGAGACTCATTAGGACTACTATTCTGCGAAAAAAAATTGAAATTTGAGGCAATAGATTTTGAGGGGTGGGGCTCGAAAGTGGGGGGAGGTGAAATCTTGTCCACTCGATAACTCGAGCGAAAATGAATATTTTGAGCTGAAATTTTTATAGGTGGTAGTTCTCCCCTAGGACTGGTTTGGTATTGAATTTGAGCTAAATCGGCCGAGCCGTTTAAGAATGGCGAGCTTTGAAAGTTTTAGGCGAGGGGTGCGCGGCATGAGGGGAGCCGACCGGAGCAGGGCCGCACAGTGGGTCAGGGGAGAAAGTTTTTGGACAAGCTGATCGTCGCACAGTGGGTCAGGGGAGAGAAGTTTTTGGACAAACTTTTCATCGCACAGTGGGTCAGGGGAAGGAAGATTCTGGACAAATTGTTCGTCGCACAGTGGGTCAGGTTAAATGATCTGTTCTTGAACAAAATCTCACCATTTAACCGTCACAACCTTTCGCAGCGCGTTCGCTGGCAACGTACTGTGCTGCTCTTATGCCTCAAGAAATTAATTCATTCCCTTACAGATTGATCCCTCCCCCCCCTTCGGAAAATACACTCTTCCCGCGGTGGACGCGCGGGTCGCTTAAGAAGACAGAACAACTGGAATGGACACTCAAACTAAAAAGCGCGCGCGAAGCGCGCGTCTACAATACGCGCGCGAAGCGCGCGTCCTGGGGGGGCTTGGGGGGGCGAAGCCCCCCCAAAAAACCGGCGCGGAGCGAAGCGGAGCGCCGGTTTTTTTTAATGTCATAAGTTTAGTCATACAAACCGAACGTTTGATTACACGAAATGGAAGTTAGGTTGTCGACTTGAATGTTCGGGATGATGTAGAACACCATGTTCTCCTTCATTTTGTGGTATATCCAATTTTACCTTCTTGGAAGTTGAAATATTTGTATCAAGTGTTTCGACCCAACCAACTGTTCTACCTTGCGTTAAAGTCTCTGAATCAGCGGAAAAAAGACCAAGCTCTTTTTCATTGCCGCGGATGTGCGAGAAAGTTTTGTTGCTTCATAATTGTGACCGGATCTGTGAAATAGGACCTCATTTTCCGGAAAAAAAGTTCGGAAACTAGGAACTTTGAGCGGAAAACGATGGCAAGAAGCGCCTGCAAAACTGCGTGGATACTTCAAGCATTGCGCCATCTTTCGGTCTCCTAGCTATGCTGGTTTGAAGTTGACGGTTTCCCTATGCAGGAAGACTGGAAGATGCTTTTATGGAAGAACCAGATATAGTGGCTTCTTATTGCAAAATGTAATCCACTTCAAACATCGCACCGTTTTTTACTGTTCGTGACATCCAGGCAAGGACCCGTGATGGTGCAACACTGGGAAGGGAAGGACCCAAACTCTAGGACAGTAGCGAAGCGTGAATGATCGATTATCGATATTTCTCCACTTGGAGCCTCGGTAAAGAATCGATTATTAAGGTGTTCGTTGCGAACACCCTGTTCACCGATCCTTTTCCGTAGGTTTAAATGGCAGATAGGTCGATTTATCGCAAAGCACGCTGCGTCACTCCACTGCTCTGCCGTGCTAAAGAAAAACGCCGTTGAGTCTTTAGGCGTCGCCAAATTATCACGATAAAATACTAATTTTGAAGGGAATTGTTGGATATTTCTCATTCAATTTTCCAGAGAATTTCACTTTCAATTGGACGTATTTCTATCAAACGGACCTAAGCGCCATAGGGTGAGAAAGGTAGAGGGGGGCTTGGATTGGCGGCGATATCGGGCGTCCGGTTTATACCGTCCTATACTGGCAATGCTTTTCCATGGCGCTTAGGTCCATTTGACAGAACGCGCTGTCCGGGATTCTAAATTCCTCAAAAGGAACTCAAATTGGCGCTCAGTTCCGTTTGATAGAAATATGTCCAATTTGATTTAAAGTTCGTGGAAAATTCAAGACAAAATATTCATGACTCCTCAAAAATTAGTGTTTTATTAGAGGAAAGTTGGCAACTTCTGAGGGCTCATACGGCATGTTTCCTCAGCACGGCAGTGGTGTAGGTGGAACTAAATTCCTAGAAGAACGAAGTGCATGGTCACTGCGGCACTGAAAGTCACACGACGGACGCTGTTCGTTGCAAACACCCTGTTCATCGATCCTTTTCCATAGGTTTAAATGGCAGATCAATCGATATATCTCGAAGCACGCCAGGCCATTGCTCTAGGTGGAACTGAATTCCTAGAAGAGCGAAGTGGATGGTGACCACGGCGCGGCGGCGCTGAAAGTCGCACGGCGGACGCGTTGCCCGGCGGATCTCGGAAGCGCGAGCGCGAGCGGGGGGCATAGGCACCGGGGCACGCGACCCAAAGAACCAGATAATAAGAATGCAACAATCCAGGATCCGCTTGGAGTCTCCATTCAATTACCACTCAGCGCCTCATCGCATCGGTCATTCATCGGCCCGAACCGATTATTCGATTCTTGTCCTCGCGACCATCGCCATAGCGCCCTCGGGCTCCGGCCGGCGCATCCATCCTTGCCACACGGTGTGGTAATTTATAAATTTTTGCTCGAAACCGAACGGGAGTGGAGAGTGAAATGAAGAGTGGGCATTTATTACCAGGTAAGCGGCATTAGTTCCTCAGGGTGTCTAGCATCAGGAAAAACCGGAAAATATCAGGAATATTGGCCGATCAGGAAAAAATCAGGAAAATATCAGGAAATCGGAAAAATTGGACGTTTTATCAAGAATTTTTCCTACGCGAATCTCCTCAGCGGAGAAAGTTTTACTGTTTTTTGCCTACTGTGCCAGGAGTCGAGAAAAATCAGGAAAATATCAGGAATTTTCAAAATGAGAAAATCAGGAATTTTTTTATCAAATATCAGGAAGAATCAGGAAAATATCAGGATTCTTCAAAATTAAAAAAATACTAGACACCCTGCTCCTGTCATTACTAGTGGTCCAAGGTTCCAGGGAAAGTTGGAGAGTCTAGAATGCCGGGAATGGGGAATGGATCAACCGTGAACGAATTTTGACCAGCGGATACATTTTCCCAAAGTAAAAGACGCGCAAAACACGATGCCCTTATGAAAAACATGGAAAAGCAACCCAGTAACCGAGAAAAACGCAGTTCTGAAAGCGCAAATTTAAAATGCTCCGTTTTCGCGCCGAACTAAATAATGTCGCTTGGCACCAATAAGAGGCGAGCGTAAAAATGTGGCCTCGTTGATGTGTACGTATGTTGTTTCACGTGAAAAACTACGGAACATCATGGGAACCTGCAAAATTCTACTCTGTTAATAATTGAGGAGTGAAATTCGGTGGCGGCGTCCATATAGCGCCCAAAAACCCCGAGTGATATGAATGCGAAGTGAATTTAGCAGCATAAAAGTGCATGCCACTCCGCATAAAAAGAGTAGGTCCGCTCCGTAATGTAGTTTAAGTCATTCCGTAAGCAGAATAGATTCCGCTCCGCGTTCAAAACGGGATTCCGCTCCGCGTTTATCAGGGATTTTTGGGCACGGGTTTTTCTATTTTGGGCGCTACATCGACTCCGGCCTAGAATTTCACTCCTTTTTTCACAGGGCACAAACATAAGAATTTGATTCCTCTCTACTGACGATGCTGCTCTGCTGACTTGAAGGCGTGAATCGCAATTTCCCCGAGGGTCTTCGAAAGTATCATTTGATACAGACGGTAGGGCTAACCTCAGAATGCAGTTACACCCTCAAGACAACGAAGATTGTCTTTTTTTTACATCAACTCGTTTAATTATAGCTGCACAATTTAAATGCTAAATTGCGGTTCTAGGACTAGAACAGTGGCGAAGCGTAGATGATCGACTATCTACAATTCCCCATTTGAAGTTGTGGTAAAGTATCGATTATTAAAGTGTTCCTTGCGGACACCCTGCTCGTCGATCCTTTCCATAGGCTTAGATCGTTGCCTTCCTGACATAAGGGCGTAACTACACTTGACGATGAGTCCTGTTGTCCATACAATTCAATGCTTTTCCGGGCTCATCTCAATGTGTAGTTACGCCCTTATGTCAGGTAAATGACTGATAAATCGATTTACCGCAAAGCACGCCACGCCACTGGCCTAGAATTGGCATCGGAGGGTGGATCGGACCCGAGAAGATGCTGACCCAATCCCGATATGTCAGGGCGCCCGCGCCCACCAGGCGATGAGCTTATCTCGTGAAAGCTCGGCCTCTCGAAAGGCCCCCCAACAATCGAGCGACCGGCCAAGCGTAAAAGTGGGAGACACCTTTAGAGGATTGTCCCCGGCCCAGTCGTCGCCTCGCTTGCTTCACCGCACTTCGATTAGCCGAGTAGAAATGAATCGGTTCTTGTTAATATCAACTATGTCCAGAATGTGATGAGCCCTAGAATACAGGCATTCTTATGGAAGTTTGGGTCCATCATGAAATGGACGTCGCTTCACCGTCCGTTCGATTAGCGGAGTAGAAATGAATCGGCCTTTGGTAAAATCAACTATGTCGAGGATTTGATGAGCCCTAGAATACAAGCGTTCTTATATAGGCTCGGGTCCATCATTAAATGGATTTGTTAGGTTATCGCATCGAATGATTCAGATACAACGCCGATGAACGCATCGAGAGTAATGAAACGCGCTCGCTCGACACTTAGTTGGCCAATGTTCAGCGAGGTCAAGGAAAGTGAGACGTAAAACGTTTAGATATGATCTCGCGAGAGCAACTTAACACTATTCAGGCAACCGGAAGTTTCCCGAAATCAGGTTTCTTAGGTGCGGGAAAACTCTTCCGAGAGTACCGAGTAAAACTAAAGGAATTTGAGTTTTCTGAAATCCAATTGTTGGAATATAGGTATGCTTTCCTCTGAGCAAGAAAGCAAAAATAAGGCGATTGGATATGATCAAGAGCAGTTCCGTGAGCAATTTAATAAATTGTAGCAATTGGAGCCTCTGAAATCAGGTCGCTATTTTTTTTCTCTCTTTATTTTCCTTTTTTGACAATCGTAGCTGGTTACTATTCGGTTTTCCCGATCTTAGATTTTACTTTCCTTTTTTACGTCTTCAATTATAAGGAAAGTCCGCCACGTATTGAATAGTTTTTCTCGCAAAAACTAAGCAAGTCGAGGAATTGTCAGAGAATTTTAAAATTATGAACACTGAAAAAAAAATTTCGTGAGATATTATTTCGACCTAAAGCGTCGTTTCTTGTCGACGAAATTTGGTTATTTTATAGTCAATTTCGTGCGGATTTATCTCATAGTCAGTTTTTTTAGTTTAAAGAGCGTCGTTTGGCTATCGTCAAGTGTAATTTCAAAGAACAGTAACAAAACAACGTTTCTTCAACTCAAAAGAAAAAAAACCGATTTTACATTAAATCCGCATGGATGTAACTATAAAAACCTAAATTTTGTCGACAAGAAAGCTTTAAGTCAAAATAATGTCTCAAGAAAATTATATCTCAGTACATAAACGTCAGCTTGCGTATTTAATACTGAAGAATGCGGCAGAGTCGCTTACTAATTTTCGCCAAAATTTTCAGTGCGTCGTTGTTGTTCCGTAGCCCTGGATATGAAGACTGCGAGTGTTACGGATGTTACGGAAGTGGTTTCCGGTCGAGTCGCTGCGAGATGGACGGTGAGTAGCAGCGACGGCGGAACATTACGCCCACCTGTATCGGGCGCATTAGCGTGGGCGTGGCGTGCACCCGCGGAACACGGCGTCACACAGGGACGGCTCGTCGTAGCGGAATTGCAAATACGTCAATCAAGCGTCATTAATTCGAGACGAGAGGAGAAAGCCTCTCTTTCGCACGGCCACGCTCCACGCTCCACCATCGATCGCCGATGGTTTAGTGGCCGAGCCTCGCCGCAAGGTCGCAGGGGTTGAATTCGACCTTACTTTCTCGTATAAACTTACAAGGCAGAGCTATCGGTCTTGTTTCCTTGTGTCTAATGATGGTTTTGTTTAGGTCGGCCTTTAGTCGGGGTCAATGTAGACTCCTATCATCGGGCTTGAGTCTATCGCTGATGAGGGGTAAATTGGACTGCATTTTGCAATTTGGAACTATAATTTCTGACTCTTCTGGAAAAACACTTATGTTCATATGTAAATTAATGGCACATGCGTTGTTTTTAAACCGGGCTAGAATTTATAGTTCCAAATTGCAAAATGCAGTCCAATTGGACCGCGTTAAGCAGAAAGGAACCAAGCTACATCAGCTATAACCAAATTTAACTGAGCAATTTAATTTCTTGCAAGAGAACGTTTTTGCGGATTATTCTGAAAATTTTAAATAATTTGCTTTGTACTATGCAGAAAATTCACTGAAATGTTCTCAAAAATCCGCACAACCGTTCTCATGTAAAAAATACAATTGCCCAGTTAAATTTGGCAATAGCTGATGTGGCTTGGTTCCTTTCTGCCTAACGCGGTCCAATTACAGGCCTGTTGCTTACTTTAGCCAAAGCAGAAACAAGATTCGTTTCTTATCGGAAAAGTCTCAAAAATCACAGTGTGCGTATCGGAAAAGTTTGAAATGCTATCTCAACGTCTCAACTTCATAATCTGCCTGAGAAATAAGCGTTTTTTAAGCTTCCCATTTGAAAAACGATACTACAGCACAGGTGAACATTTCGTAAGAGGAGTCATTCCATCCAACCCTTGCGCCTTAGGATGCTACACAATATTCAACATATTCCGCGCAAATCGTGAGAAAGCATCAATGTCTTTTTCAACTCAAGGAAACTAAGTATAAATATAATATCTTAGCCAAGATACACTACTATTTATCTAGCATGCTGTTGCTGTTGAAAGTTACTCGTCAAAGTAAGGTGAATGCGTTAGCAATGAACCCAAGGTTCAGCTTTCTCACCAATAATGTATTAATTCAGCATGAGAATTTGATGGTTGCATCCTGAAGCATCATTTTGCAATTTGGAACTGCTATTTCTGACTCGTCGGTAAAAATACGTATGCACATAGGGAAACTAATGGCACATACATTGTTTCTAAACGGAGCCTGAAATTGTAGTTCCGAAAATTTATTCCATATGATAGTGCAGCCTCTCGCAACACTTGATTCAGATGCCAGGTTCGAAACATGGATGATACTTGAGTCCCGACGCGTTGCGAAGGATTAGCTCGGCCACTGATTGATACGCTCATATAATTCGCCTTCAAAAAAATTGATACCGAAACGTCACACGAGAGATCAAATGGTCGCATCATCGGTTTAGAATCCGATTGAACAGACCAATTCATGACTCCATGGAAGGTCTCAATTAATTAAATGAATGTCGTTTATCGCGAGACATTTGGCCGAAATAGATTTGATTTTCCACCGTTGTTTTTAAGATTTAATGAACAATAATTTCAATTTACTCAATCCCAAGGAATCAAAATGATGAGATATAATTTCTGGAATTTTTATTATGTCAAACACAAAACTGATTTAATGAACTGATTGATTCCTTGAAAAATGGTCTGATAGACTTCCGTCTAGTATAATAAGAAGTCACCACACTTTTGTTGATATTTAATTTTTGAGCAGATGATTATGCCTAAAAACGACTTGAAGACTAGACTTGAGCAGAGCGCCTCTCAGTTTGATAAATCACCATGATGAGAATTTTACGACTGGAATCTGCTGTGTCAGCTTCAAAACTGATTTAATGAGACTGACGTGATTTTTCAAACTTATGCATCAATTCCACGCCAAGAATCTATTTTTCAGCACTACAAAATAAGGGCCCAAGTAAAAAAATGTGTACCTATGTAAAATTTAAGAATTAAGATTGATAGTGATAAATGAGTTATGGAAAGTCAATTAACCGTCTTTTTATTGCTATGAAACTTCTATTAAATAGCAATTTTAATCTACGTGTTAGATACAAACTTGCTATGAATAATCATGTTTGATTGTTGAATTAGAAGTAGCTATTTAATTACAATTTATCGCCATGAGATCGCTATTTTTGACAACTATTTTTAACTATTTTCATTGCACAATTTTTGAATTTTCAATAGTTACCTGATTGCCATGTATCACCATCGAATTCCTATTTTCTAAATTTCTGCTACACGGGATAGTCAGCTTTTATAGTTTCGGTCTTTTTGCTAGCCCTCCCGCTCTCACTTCGGGAAATTTAAAGGCAGACGCATCTCTAAACACGACTTATTCCCAATCAGATTTCCTCTCGGAAAAACCAAATGCTAGAACTTCCCGGAAACTTGAGCTATACATCGGTCATGCCGATGGATTCCCCGATACGCCCATTTTTATGGCAGCACCTGTACACAGCCGTGCTAAGGAAGAACGCCGTATGAACATTCGAGAGTTGCCAAATTTCCCTCGATAAAATACTTATTTTTGGGGAAAGATATGCACATTTTCCCTTGAGATTTTCAGATACTTTAGGTTAAATTGCAAACAAAATTGTCTGAAAAGTCTGAAGAAAAACATTCAGAATTTTCCCAGCACATTCTTTGTTTAATGAAGGGAATACGGCAAAGTCTGAGGGCTCATACGACGTTCTTCCTTAGCAGGGCAGTATACCGTCTCGAGTCGAAGTCATCGAAACAGAGGCGTTAACCAATGACTCCTCAGGTTTATTTAAACTTTTTATCTCGAAACTCTTTCGATCATCAACGACGTCACGCACCATGAATCATCGCCCGAAAGCTCGCCGAGCGGAAAGTTGGGCCGAAAAGAGACGACCTGTTAAACTTTTTTACGATACGCGAGTCTCGAGCCTTGAACAACTTGCCGAATATCAAACGTGTTTATCTTCGCTGCCCCTTCGTCTTGTTAGGCCACCGTGTATAAACTCATCCGAACAGAGGCCATTTTCGAGTCTCGGTCTTAAACTTTCAGTCCGTGTTTAACTTGATCCTTTTCAGTAATCATGTCCTAAGTACTGCTGTAAAGTCCACACGAAGGCTGTAATTAACCACGCGTATTCATGCCCGTCATAATTGTTTTGCATTCTGTCAATAGCGAAATCGAGACAACGAGGAAGTTCAGGTTCAAAGCCGAGGTAGAAAGCTCCGATAGCTAAATTGAAAGTGGCCGAATTTTTTTAAGTCTGTACCAAGATTCGCCAATTTTAAGGGCGAGGGTCGTCCTGTCGTTTTCTTCACGAAGGAATGTGACCAAATTCCAATGTTGCCAAATTTCCCCTCGGAGATTGCATTTTTATCACGAGAATATTGGGCTTTTCTAACAGGAAATTTTGCTAATTTACTTCTGATCAAATGCGAAATTCAGATACATTCTTGACAAAAACTGCACAAGAACTATCTTTTAAAAAGTTACATTTTTAAGTCAATTTTGCAACCTTGAAATTGAGTTATGTTCCTTCGTCTGAGAAACGACGATTTAAGGGGCTTGGAGAAAAAGGCGCATGAGGGCAGATTTTGAAAAAAATGGAAATATTGAAGATTTCAATTAAACTAGTATGAAAATATATTCTGTGAAAAATTCACTACTAAAATTCAACTCTTATGCGTCAAAAAGTGAACTTGAACTTTCTATCCGCCGTAAGGCTCCATGTAATTTTGAAACTTTAAACACGTATTTCTTGCCGTAGCAAAAACTGCATTTATGCGCCTTGTCCTCCAAGCTCATTCTCCAATTACAACTAACATAAAGGAATGAGTTGGATGAGAGTATGAAATTTTTGGGAGAATAATCTCTTCCCCTTTTTCCTAAAACCCTCGTTAAGTCGAAAGTGACTACCACGCCGATTTCTTTAAATTCTATTTTACGAAGCCCTTAAAGATTTCCCGGAAAATGTTATTTTGCCTGGGAACCTTTCTATTTTAGTACTATTTTCTAGAAATTCATCATGATTCGTAAAATCCGGACCATCCGAAAATTCATTTTTGTAACCGTGCCAAACTCATTTGCCCGCGTGTTTTTCGCACTCTAAAGAAAAAACGCCGCTCAAACTCGCAGACGTTGCCAAATGTCTCCGGTTATGAAACGAAATTCCTCGAAAAATTTTGGATATTTTTTAATTGACTTTTTCACAGAAATTTGTTCGTAATTTACCTCGGGCACATCGGAAATTCCTGGCCTATTTTGCAAAAACTCGTTCTGCGGCTGAGTATCTTTTCCGCACAAAGCACATTTGTAGCAATTTTTCCGATTATGGTTGCCGCACAAAATCATTTAATCGTTAAATAATTTTCTGTAGTATGTGCCATCGCATCGTCGAGAAAAATATGAGGCATATTTTAAAAAAATGAGTGAACAAAGATTGAAAAACATTTTTTTTACCTTACTCAGCAGTCCAACAGTAAGAGGAAGCATGATTGTCCTGCTCAGCTGCTGTGCGATGTTGCCAGATGTGTGAGATCTGATTTGTGCGAAAATGATTTTGTGCGGCAACGATAATCGGAAAATTACCGCAAATATACTTTATGCGGAAAATATATTCTGCCCGCCCAGCTAACTGCTACGTACTCACCCCTACAATCATCAGTCATCATCCGGCGAATTTGATCTTCAACAAGTTGCTCATCGACGATCATTCGGCAAAAATTAACGTTTACCATAGAGATTAACTTTTGCCTGATCGGATTAGATTGCTGTGATCGTTATAGTTAGGGATCTCCGAAACATATTGTCTCTGATCGATATCTATCGATTATTTTACATTATTTTAAACGGGTGAAGCCCAGTGTTGCCAACCTCCCTTGTTGCCACAGTGCGTCGGCCAATTTTCTCTCGGGCCGCCCGATTGAGCAGTTTCCTAACTCCAGAAATGTCACGGTGCGGCCTTCCGCCGCGGACGCGAATTGGGACGGAAACGGAATGACTCACTTATTTTGATGTTGCTGTACCGCCAAAAGTTGGCAAGCACCAAGGTCGCGGGCCAACGTCGTCGCTGAAAATGTTACGGACATCGTGGGATTACTAGAAAAGCCAATTGCAAAGAATATGCCGTTTCTACGTGGATAGCATCCGGAGACAAATTGAACTGACCATCTGGGATCTAGATAATTGGCAAATCCAGGAAACATTGGCAACATTGCTTTCTCTTCCTTGAAACCTATAGGTCCAGTTACACGATCAAATCGAGCCATCAAATTAGGCCTCTCCTTGGTCGCATCCTCACCTCAGGTCTTTTTCCACCAATCAGAGCTTCAGTTTGATGACTCAATTTGATCGTGTAACTCAACCTTGGGGAAACATATCGATTTTCAAAGGGGCCGGGTACTTCGATAAGGATCGATTATTCAACACAGGTTTAAATGGCGAAGACAAACAATGTTGCCAACTCGCTGGGTGCGTCTCTGGCCTGGATTAATTAGAAAACATCAGGATTCATCATTGACTGGAAATTCTCCGAGGAAATGAAGGGAGTCATCAGGGAATTGATACCGTAAACCCGGAATCCTTTCCCATTCTCCCTTTAAACCTTTTTTTTTTGGGGGGGGGGGGGGNGGGCGTAGGCCTCTTTTAGGATAAAAAGCAACAGAAAAAAGAAAAAAACAGTTCGATCCCACATTTACCGGTTTCCGATAACATGATGCTTCAGAAACATTCAAGAGATGGAGAAGAAAAAATTTATTTTGCCTTATCATCCGGGAAAATCCGGTTCTTTCCTGCAGAGTTTGGGAGAAAGTGGGAGGAAACCTCGATTGGTTATCTACAATTCGCCTAAAAAATCAGGGAAACATGAAATGAGAAAATCAAAAACTTCCGACACCATATCCAGCAAAAAAGGACGGCATGACAGTTTGTTCGCCAAATCGTGAATGACAACTCATTTTTCGTCGATTTTTCTTTAAGCATCGCATAAAAGTAGGTTCCATCATTTCACAGTGTCTTGTGTGCCTTTTCTTCTTGCTAGAATTTAATGGAAATTTTTCTCGTATTTTACAGGTGGAGCAGACAGAGGAAACCTCAGAGACAATGTCTGAAAAGAAAGGAAAGAAGAAGAAAAATAGTCTGACAGAATCAACTTGCACGACGAAAACCAAGAAGACGAAGAAAACTAAAAAATCCGAAGAGAAAGAAAATATATCTGTGGTGAGTTCCTTTCTGAAATTGTTTTATTGAACTAGTTGTTTCTTGTGTGCATGATACACAGTTTCAGCATGTGTGTTGAGTTGTCTTAAGTGTCCAACTAAACTGGAAGGTTCAATTTCTAGATTATTTAGTCTATTAAAATGTCTTATTACTAATATCGTCGTCAATTGAAGCATGTATCTTTTGAAAGACCCTATGTTTAGAAAATTTGCAAGTGCGAATTCTATCCAAATTTTATTTTTTCTCTTGAAAAACGGGAAAAAATAGTCAGTCCACAAAATATAAAATTATTCTTACAAGTCCTAATCCAAAAATTGTGTGCGAATCAATATACATTTGCTCAGGAGAAAGTTTCCTGATAAATTTTAGATTTTTGAGAATATTTTTTAATTTTTTTTTTTTTTTTATTCTGCGCATTTTATCATCAGTATCTTTTTATATTTTCTCTAAAAATTCAAATCAATTCCTCTGCTCGTAATTCTACAAAATTTAATCAAAAATTTCTAAATTTAAGTGTTGTGAACACCGATACACATTTTATGACTTTGATGACTTTGTATTTTGAATTATTTCATTTTGGGATCTTTCTGAAGTGAATTAGCCGGCACTTTAAAATAGAAACTAAAACAGGCTTAATGAGTTTGTGGTGATGTTGCCCATCGTAGTTTTTGACGCTTCCAATGTGTCCGATTTCACTTGCACGCTAGTGAATATACATTTTTCATCAGTCATCGTCAATTGTTTTGGGACCCATCATTCGCCAGTTATTTTACAGTAGGTATACCAATTAAAATGCTTTGAAGATCATTTTATTGGTCAGACTTTCATCAAACAGCTGATAATATCGGCACAAAACGAACTCGTTTGTCAGGAGCTCACAACTGTCGACTCAATACAACTGACCCATATTCATGTCGCATGCTGTTCAGAGATACGACGATCAAATTGACCTTTTTGTATGTTTTAGTTAATGAAATATTTCTTTCTAACGATTCAGTTCAGCAGAAGAAATGAACTAACCAAGTAAAGCACTCCTAGTTAGTGTCGAATGCGACGAACTCTACACAAATTTCATTTCAACTCTTGGATACAACTATTCGGGCTCTACGGATGTCCGTGTTGCATACGCACGAAAGTGAAGGCGTTTTGACTGTGCAGGCACCACTTTACCCGCGACCTGCGGTGAGACACCAATGGCGGGCTTTATTTTAAGGATCCGAAATTCTTTCTCAATTCTTTGATCACACTTCAAAGACATTTTCCAGGTACGAATAATTACATACAAGCGCAGGATTGAGCACTTTTTGTGCTACAGTTTTGATATCGCGATGTGCTGAGCATGATTTGTAAAACAAACCATTCATGCCTAAGAGACGTCTTCGAAGTATAAGTGAAGAATTACATGCACTCTGTCGTTTCAGATCCTCGAGTAATCCTCGCCACACAACGAAACGAGCCTCTCAGGGAGGTTGGACATGAAATTTTCGACCGAAACTGCTAATTTTGATGTTAATTTCTTCACATTATAAATTGTATTCGAAGCTTCTTGAGACGAATTTTACGGGGAAATCAATGAAACCGCTTCTAAAACCTTTACGTTCCGTAATAAGATCGATATCTATGACCTTTTAATGTTTTCACATTATGCCCAACTCCTCTCATTTACCGAGAGCCGCTGGTGAAACGATAAGTGTCTGAAATCAAAACGCCTTCAATGCCGTGCGTATGCAACACGGACCTCCATGAAGTTCGAATAGTTGCATCCAGGCGTTACAGTGAAATTCATTCAGTATCCGTCGCATGCGATACTAATTGAAGTTATGTTTGTTTCTCTTACATCCTAACTTAATTACAGCGTTGCCTAAATGTGCCGATAAAGTAAAGCATTACCAATACCTATCGCGACATTGTCATTTTTCCGAGGAATACACGATATGAAGTTTTTTTCAAATAATATGACAAAGACAGTTGCCAAACATAATGCTTTATTTTTATTTTGAAAAATAATGTATACGAGAGGAAAGCAACGGTGTTTCCTGAGATACGTATTTGAACAGTTAAGCCATAGATTTTCGGATCGAGACCTAGCCGATTGTAATTTTCCTTTCAATTTTTTAGTTAGGACTCCAATTGGTTTTCCGCTTGTTTTTGTGTGTATTGCAAGTATCGTGAATGTTATGGGAATAGTAACTCTTAGATGTGGAATTTAGGGTCTTAATTAACTAATATCGACCGAATCACCTCGTTGAATCACGCGAAAATAAAAATGTAACTGTGACATTGTTGCCAATTCCCCAAAATTAATTTTATATTGAAAGAAGGCCGAATGCGAGCGAGCTGACACTCGAAATTAAATTGGCAAACCCGTATTATCAGAGCGATCACTGCATCGTTACGTCAAGACCGAGACGATTGTATTGGCTGTTGCAGGCTCCGTCTTTTCCAACGCTGCCGAATTTTGCCGTTAATAAGATGAGATTAGGTGAAAATGAATTTCCCTAAGTAGCAAAAGACATAAATCAATATATAATTTGCACTATGAAATTTTATTGCTTCTAATGAAAGTAATTAATGAGCTAAATTCACAGTATTTTTACTATTCTTTTTTACATATTCTGAATTGAAGAAAAGAGATCCAGAAATGAAAAAACTTGCCGCTTGGTTATTTTGAAGAGCCTTATGTTCCGTCCTGATCAATTAACATATCGACTGCTAAAGACATAAAATGAAAAAGTAAATAAATAAAAAAATAAATAAATTAATAAATAATAATGTTGGTCACGTTGAATCCGTACTTTTTATCCTCTTAAAAGAAAAAATTAACTAAAACGTCTTCTTGAAATTTTCTGTGTATTTCTCATTCTATGATATTTCCCAAAAATATTTAGGTTCATTTTTCTCTAAGAAAATCAAACATATTTGGAAAACATTTAATTTCACAATTTTACAACTTAACCGAAGCACGAAGCACGAATTTCGCGATTTTAAGTATTAATATGTAAGATTTTGAAAAATTAATTGAGTAAACTATTTTCATCGAGTCCGAGTATATTTTTCCATGAATTAAAATATAGTTATGTAAACACTCGTAATCACATGCAAAACCAAGCATGCATAACCATCGTTCAAATCGACAACTCTGCATTATCCAACGAGTCTCAGACATTAAATCACACTGGAATAAATGTCTCCCTCAACGCTGCGATTTTCGTTGTGTAATGTGGCTAATGTCCGTTCGCTTCGAATCTTCGATCGAGACTTGTGAGTTGTCTCGCGGCTTTTCAGGGAATCGGTCAATATTTCCACAAACCGCTTGCATGCCGCATTTCGGAGCCCCGAAAGTCCGACGAGTGCTCGGCGGGCGATTTTTTCTCACTGCATTTTTTTCTCGCTTGGTGTGATTACGTAACTAACATTTTTTGCTCGTGTGTTTTTTTCTGTTCTGCGTGGTGTTCTGCCTGTAGATGACCAATGGGCATGGTTTTGATGAGAATGAGTACTTTAATCGTGTGAATAGCAGTAACTCCATACCCTCCTCCGTACCTGTTGACGATGATCTAGCCAATATCTGTGTCCGAAATTTAGTAAGTACTCCTTTTATTTTTCCTTGTTTTTGCCTGCTTTAATCACTCCCTCATTTATGTGTTCTGACAGTAAGGGGTCTAGCAATAACCGCACACTCGAGGGAAACTGCAGGCTGCTCATTAAAATCGATGGACTAAGCGATAGACAAAGATTACAATTACAAAGGAAAATTGAACGATTTCAATGGAATCGGTTGAAACTGGCGGTTGTTATAGACTAAGGGGGAAAATAATGGACCAACCATAGGGTCTCTGGTGGGTTGCCGGTAGTTAGTCTATTACTTACCTATCCTTTGTCTATTGCAACCATCCGCTTCCACCAATAAGATCGCTCCGTTTTTGCTTTGTCTTCATTGTCTATAGCCTTGTCTATCAATTTCAATAATCAGCTTGCAACAAAAACTTCGCAAACCGTAGATACGTGGATCGATAGTTCTACCATCGACATGTGGACGGATTCAAACATAATCGGCCCTACTACATCAAACGTTGCCCCATCTCTTCTCATGTTTTATTATTTTTAAACAAAAAAACTATACCACATTCAGACGTAAATTATGTGATTGTATCCCTCATAATAAAGGGTTTTAAAGAAAGTTTCCAGGCGATGTGTTGTCTACTAATCGGTTGAAATGAATAAAATGTACGAGAGAAGATCAGGCAACGTTAAATGTAGTTAGGTCAATTCTGGTTGAATTCGTCCTTAATATTCTATCACTCCACAAATTATTATTTGGCATAAAAACCACAACAAGTAATTGCATTTTTGCTCATTTATACTGAATTCGCACGAAGGTGACGTGTCACATTTCTAGTATAGTGAAACGCACCTTATTTGGTTCGTAAATATTTTATGCCATGTACCTATTATTTGCTTTGCTGTTGGTAATAACACGATCATTTGCTTAAATTATTCATATGATGAGTCGCAAATTCTGCGTGGGTCATTTTAATACCCAGGCGAGCACATTCGTGTTTTTCTTATCTGACTCTGGACGCGAGTGCATCTCACTGCCTCGAGTTCGCGAGATTTAATTGAAAAGTGTTGTTAAGAACAACAGCGTCGTAAAATATTTTTTTTACGATCCGACTCAATGGCCATGCAGCTTCATTGTTTAAAGCTCGTCTCGAAAAGAATGAAAAATTGCAAATTTTATCTCTCACCCTTGATGCACGCATAAAATGATCTGTATATTTCAGTGTCAGAATTTTTGTGTTTGTTTGAGACAAAGGTGTAGACATCACACTGATTCGAGAGGTGCTTGCACACACATTTTGTTTACCTTCTTGTGTTTATGTTTGGGGAAAAAATGGCCGAATGAAACATTCTCATCTCTCACAAAGCAAATGTACAGACATGCTTGTTAAATTTCCACTAGCGCACCAAGTCCTTGCGTCAGAGGGGCAACGTTGTGTGCTAAGTTAAGTGAAACGTATAGGTATGCTTTTACTGACCCTTTTCACCTAAACACGGTGTTTTCTACAACTTTGCAGTCTTGGCTGACATCTAATATGATGGTCTGCCGTTGGTGATAAAAACGAACGAATTGAGTGCAAGCAAATTCATTAAGAATGAAAATCCGTATGCTTTCGGCGAGGTGGCTGTTTTATCAACAGCAGATGGTCATATTTGTTTTCGGCTAGACTACAAAGTTGTTGCAATTTAAATTTCGCACCACAGCTGCAGCGGCAGAAGCCGAAAGCCAAGTTCTGGCCAAAAGGGTCGGCATGGATATACCTACACCGGAAAAAAAACTGTGGCCGTAGAAGCCGTACACACTGTACTGCCCATTTATACACATACCGCCCGAGGTCCGCGATCAGAGGCCGAAAGTTCCGGGTGTGGCACCCGGAGCGGTCGAAGCTTCCGCTCCAGCACCCAGAATTTTCAGCCTCTGAGCCCGGGAAAGACGGTATGTCTGTGCAGCCGAAAACTTGATTTTCAGTGTGCGTTTCACTTACCGTGGCTCTGTACAACAAACCCATTTCCTTCGATCTTGTTTGTTTACATTGGTCCTTAAGAGCCCGTAAAAAGTCTAAAACTGATGAACCAATCAGATTGTAGTACAGACCTGGCAATTCTCTCCATGCACTCCAGTATATTCTTCTTCCGGGGACGTTTCCAGGAGACCGCAAGTCGACGACCGTGACGTATCCAAAATGAAAAGTCGGAACATATGACTCGTGAGCTTTCTTCCGGGCGAGCGGGCGCAAATCCGAAACGCATGATTGGAGCCGAGCTCGGCGCGCGCGATGCACCGCTCAGATCAACGCTTCATTAATTAATTAACTGATTAATTAATTAATCCGAGCGCCGAGTGCAACTTTCTCCATCCTAATTAACCTTGATTAACGCCGCTTGGGCTGCCACCATCAACAAGGAAATTAATCTAGATCATACGCGAAGATGCGCCGCCGTTTCCCGTTTGTGTCCAGTTTTACTACTTCCGAGGCTCCCATGTACCGTACTTTTCCCGCTCCCGAGGCTCCCTTGCCGGGTTTCCAGGAATCCGCTTAATTTCTATGCTGTTTTCCATGAATTTCGGTGATTTTGTACAAAATTCGGCAAGGCTGGGTGGAAAACAGGTGTCCGATTTGATGAGAAAACCGCAGTCTTCCCATCAAAATGTTAGAGATTTAAAGCCTATCGCACTGAATTTGACAACGTCGCCGACAAATCTGTTATACCTGTGGATAACTGTCTCTCGACTTACAGCTCAGATGGAGGTAAAAATTTAGGGTATTCAAACTGAACTTTCAGCTCACCGGGATACTGAAAGCGTCGGAAAAAAGAGGATTGCTGTTTTAACAATTAAAGTGTTAAAAAATATATCCGACATGTTTCAAATTTACATTTTATAATGGTGGAAAGCTAATTAAATCCTGGGAGTGGTTAAAGCAGCATTATTTTGTTGTAAAATCTACATTGAAACATGTCGCTCACTCTTTTTAACTACAAAATTGTTAAATCAGCAAGTTGATTTTTCCCCGTGAAGTTTATCGGTCATTTTCAGTGAAATCTGGCAAGGATGAGCGGGAAACAGGTGCTCGATCTGATGAGAAAAATCGTGGTTTTCGTACCCGAATTATAGAGATTCAAATTCTTTAGCATTGACTTTGGTAACGTTCCCGACAAATCTGTAATACCTGTGGATAACTGTCTCTCGACTTACAGCTTACATCGAGGTAAAAATTTAGGGTATTCAAACCGAGCTTTCGGCTCGGCGGGATACTGAAAGTTCATCGGTCATGTTCGGTGAAATCTGGCAAGGATGAGCCAAAAATAGGTGCTCGATTTGATGAGATAATCATGGTTTCCGTGCCCGCATTATAGTTTGAAATTTCATCGCGCTAAATTCGACAACACCAAAGAAAAAACTGTTACCTGTGGATAACGGTCTCTCGACCTATAGCTCATATCCAGGTAAAAATTTAGGGTGTTAAAATCGAGCTTTCAGCTTATCGGAATACTGAAAGTTCGTCAGTTATTTTCGGTGAAATGTGTTAAGGATGAGCCAGCCATCTGATGAGAAAATCATGGTTTTTGTGCCTGAATTATGTAGATGAAATAATTAGTGACACAATCGTGTTTTGATAGTGCACTCTTATGAATGAGCAAAACGTACAAGAGATGCCCAAATTGTGTACTCATAGACTTTCATCATTTTCCCCATTTTTTACTGCAGATGCAGATAATGCACTCTGTCAATTGTTATACCACCCACACATACCAAATCCATGATTCTATTGGTGCGTGTTGTTAAATACTATGAAAAATTAGTTCGAATAAATCAACTGCTAAGTGGTGTGCCGCGGAGGTCCAAACTCTCATATTTAATCGCTGAAATCCCCAAGGAGCTTAGTCGATAATCCCTCATCCATAAATGCCTCCTCGAAACGCACATCACACATATTTCATCTTCCGTAATGATAAGGACATTAAGTCATTCCGCTTCTGTGAACTCACTACCGGACTGAAGAAGATTCGACGTTAGGAGCTTATGCTGGTCACCCGAGCGTCCGATCGGTGGCGATACTTGGAAGTTGATAACTTTGTTTTGCCTCCATTTAAATGTGTGTAAAACAATCGATACACGGTGGGGCGCCTGAAATCGATATTTTTATTCGATTGAAATGGAAGAAAACCAGTGTCGCCAACTTCCAACTGCGTTCGATTTATCTCCTCACTAGAATGAGTCACACGTGGGTGTTGCAGAAACATCTTCGGTGTTTGAATGTAAGAAGAAAGGTGGCGACAAAAAGCACGGAAAGGACTCTCAAAAATTTGACGAGCAGAAATAATCCAAGTTTCCAGAGGCGTTTTTTGTCCAGTTATATTAAAAGTGATTTCGACTAACTTTTGAAATCAGGAATTAAAATTTCTGGTTCATTTTAGACACAACGTTAGTATACCATTAATTTCCCCTGTGCACTTGAGTGGTTTCACAGATGAGCCAGAAAGTGTAGTTTCGAATTGCAAAATGTAGTGCACTTACTCCCTTTGAAAACAAAAAGGGCGAGTGATTAGCTTTCATCATTCCTGTTGCTTGCTTTGCTCGCGGCACCAAGAAAAATTCCTGCTCGTATCGGAAAGAGCTTTGAATTTTTCCCGCGAAAAAATTCAGAATTCGGAACCATCCCAATCAAGCATCTTCTTTGGCAACCTTCTTCTTGCCTCCTCCTTCTTCAGCCTTTTATAATGTCCACTCCAGGCAAGCTGTTTAGCTGTGAATACCCTATTCTTCCATGTTAATCAAAACCTCGTCTGAACCTTCGAATGTTGCAAAATTGCTACCAATAAAATTTGTATTTCAGAGAAAAGTTCTGAATATTTCCCTTTGATATTTTCAGAGAACGCTTATATCAGAGGCGAACGAAATCCTCTAAAAATTTCAAGTTTAAAAAATTTACAAATTGTCCGGAAAATTTGTATTTTACAACAGGAGATCTGGCATTTTTTGAATGCTCATAAGGCGTTTTTCCTTAGCGGAGTTAGCGCCTGTTGAAATCGGCGTCACGGCGAATTAAATGAAGTCATTGGAGTGATTCAAGCCCATTGAATTTTTGAAAATAGCGGACACTTATCGTTCGTGTCATTGTTTTTTCACGGATTTGAGGGTACTTCAACTTATCGCGCAGACAACAAATGTTGCGCGCCAAGTTGTATCGATTGTCGAACGTTAGTGTTGTGCGCGCCTCCGTTCGCCGTCGCTCATCCGCGGAAAATCGCCGAAATCGAAGAATGAAGTGTAGTTAAATTAAATTCATCTATTGCATTCCATAATTTTTGTCCGATTTAGTTTTTTTAGTGCGAATAATCTCTCGTTTTAGGAGAAAAATTCCGCATGCCGCGAGCCGCACCGCACTGGAAAATAGTGTATCTTTCCTTCGGAAAATACACTAAAAAAACACATTGGATCTGGAGTCTAGGATCTTAAAAACATCGACAAGAAAAAGTACTCTTGATTCAATCAGAATCTAGCTTAAATCAAGAACCAAGCCTCTTACTTTAAGCGGATTTCGTTTTGATTCA
This sequence comes from Bemisia tabaci, assembly GCF_001854935.1. Lineage (NCBI taxonomy): Eukaryota > Metazoa > Arthropoda > Insecta > Hemiptera > Aleyrodidae > Bemisia > Bemisia tabaci. The sequence continues at coordinate 1,686,758 of NW_017547102.1, read as the reverse complement.
AGCAAAAATCCGATTGAATCAAGAGTATTTTTTGTTGTCAATGTTTTCAAGAGTCTGGACTCTAGATCCAATGTGTTTTTTTTTTGCCAGTGCGAGGAATATAAACTTAGGAGTCAAATCCGGAGGAAATTTCACTCCGGAACCTACTCACTCCCCAAAAACCCCGAGTGCTATAATGCGGAGTGGAATCTGCCCTTTGCGGAGTGAACGACGGTTTCATAGAGCAGAAGAAACTTTGTTTGCGGAGTCAACTCCGATCTTAGCTTGGTTGTCACAGTCCAGGAAAACCGGAAAAATCGTGCAATTTCATAGAATTTGATAAAGTTAGGGAAACTTGAGAATAGTGTCAGAGAAGATGGTGGGAGTTTCATGGAAGAATTGTTAGATTATCTCCTTTTCTGGAATGTTTTTTACGTTTCTAATAGCAAATGTTGCGTGAAAACTATTTCAAATTTGGTCTTTTTAACCATCTCGTAAACCTCAAATGTCCGGAAATGTTACCAAAATTCGTCAAGGAAATGACAGGGAGCTACAGTTTTCGAATTGTATGGCAACCCTGCTTTATTGGAGCGATTGCACTCTTCATTTCACCAACCGGAATTTTTGGGGGCAGAATATGCTCCGGAGTGGAGTTAGCTCCGGATCTCGCCTCGAGATTTCTAATAGCGAATCTTGATTTTTTTCATTTTCCGAACTGAGGCTTTCCGAATTTTAGCACGTGATCCCTAGATCCCCAGATTTTTTGAAAGGTCATGAGGCTAAGAAGAGGAAAATAAAATTTGCCCCATTCCCTGTCGTTTGATCGAAAATATTTCCTTCCCGATGTTCGAAGTTTTCGCGAGGCGTTTAGATTTTTGGAGGATTCAAAAGCAGTTCGCACATCGAGGAGAATTTAGCTCGAGAGAATTTAAAATGTATGCTCCTGAGCTGAAATTTTTGTTGGAACATTGCTATGTTTCCAGAAACGAGAAGAAATCCCTCGCAAGACGTGATAATTTTTCAAGCGTGATAGGAATATCTAACGGCTTATGTTTTATGAAGTGTTTAGCTTGAGTTTATATAGCGTTTAATTTATTTACAATTCTTCTTGACTGATTTTTGCCAGGGAGTTCTTGCTCAGTGCGTTCGAGAATCATCGAAAATCACTATTTTTTTCTTCATTTTGTTAATATTTCTCGACCCAGGAGGCAGCTTATTTTCAAACTTCATCATAATATCTATGAAAATTTAGATTCATTTCTGCATCCGTCCGGCAGCCTTGCTATTGTTTATTTATTCATCCGACTCCTCTAAGAACACTTAAATCAACCGCTTTCGTATCACTATAACGCAGGTTTTATGAGTGAAGCGCAAATACTTTTATTACTATGAGAGCAAGACATGTTAGGCACGGCTGAGAGTGAATTTCTCTCATACACGAGCTATTAAACATATTATTTTGAAAGAGAGGGAGAGTGAGGCGAAATCGAAGTTCGAACAGTTGTGAGTTTGCAGTATACTTGAACGTTTAAGAAAATGTATTTCGAAGCTCTACGCTACGCCTTTTCAAAAATTTCATATGAAAAATTTTATCATTTTTCACGCTTTTCATTTTAACTTTCCTTTTTAAAAATTAGAAACGAAGCACACCGGAAAAAAAACTCCGGCCGTGGAAGCCGTACTTACGGGCTATATAGACATACCGTCCGTGTTCCGGGTTCAGAGGCCGAAAGTTCCGGGCATAGCACCCGGAGCAATCGAAGTTACGGCTCCAGAATCCGGAATTTTCGGCCTCTGAGCCCGGAACGGACGGTATGTCTACAAAGCCCGTAACTTTTTTTCTGTGTACAAAGCTTTCTGACAAAGCTTTAAAAGAGAACGCCTCATATTTAGTGTCTCATTGATTGATCCAGAGACCGAAATTACGGTATCCTCCCAAAAATCCCCCTTATTGCAAAAAAATTAAAGGAAAGGGGAGCTAATGCCAAATTTTCTTCAATAAAATGTTTAATTTTGAGGAAAGTTATGAATATTTTTCCTTGAAATTTTCAGAATTCTTCGGTGTGATTGCGAACAAAATCATCTGAAAAATTGGGAGGAATATATTCATTAGTTTACCAGGAAATTCGCGTTTTATCAAAGGAAGTTTGGCAACCCCTGATGGTTCATACGGCGTATTTCCTTAGCACAGCACTATAAGGAAGGACGAAGTCTACGACCCTGAAAAGCGAGGTCTCTGGAGCATCTTGAAACGGCCCTCGACGAAGTAGCAATTAGGTTTATCTCTCACATTTTTTCCTGCAAATTCCAACCGAACCGTGCAGTCAGGAACGGTAAAAACTGCAACACTAATTTTTTTTGCCTGTGTGCAGCTGTAAGCCACAGGCCCCCCTCCCCCTCTCATCCTCTCTCCGTGCATTACTCCGGTGCGCGCATACATCCGCTCGTTCGCGAATTTCTCCTGCCCCCCTTCCCCCTCGCCCTCCCACGCAGCTTTAAAATTTTGAGACCGGCTCCGACGAAAGTAAATGTTAAGGACAAGGTTGCCAGATCTTGTGACTAAGCCCGGATATTTTGCATTGTGCTCTACGAGGAAATCAGCACGATCTGGCAACGGTGGTGAAGGAGCTTTAGCGTAAACCGCGTATCCGCGGGGGATTTTCACCGTAGTTACGCGGTTTCCTCTCGGGCGGGACGGTTTAGAAATTATGCTACTCGCGGTCGTGGAGGCTAATTTGTTTTTTAATCATATCTGTTGGATGTTGGCGTTCAGTCGGACGATTTTTCGGCGCGAGTGAGAAAGTGCGTAGGTAGTCGAGCAGTGCGAGGTACGGGGTTCGAGCCCCGGGACCCAGGCGCCATGTACACGGTCCTGGTGATGCTGTGGTTCGCGACGGCCAGCGTGTATCGCAGGATCAGCGGCGAAAGAAAAGTAAGTTCTTCTGGTCATTTGGTACTGTTTAGTCGATGATGACAAGTAAGAGCCAGTTTGTCAAATTCTCGGTGAAATGCAACCCAGTTTGTCAAACTTGCCTCGGTGAATTTTGTCAAACTCGTCTCGGTGAACTATCGCACGTGAGATTCATCAGTCATCACTCACAATTAGCAAAGAAGATTGAGTGCCTGATCCCAACAACGTTTGATCAACATTACCAGATATCTAGTCCCGCGACAGGATCACCTGGCGTTCAGGCGGTGCCAAGAATCTGACAGCTTTTACATGACTTTTTTACGCACGAACCCCAACACGAACGAACATGCTCGAACAACTTTCTGGTACACAGTGGGTGGCTTTCTTTATCATCGTGGAAACCTCTCTTGTATGTTTCTCAACGTTTTGTTTTGTAAAAGAGTTAATTAGAGTACTCATAAATGTAGGGAGAATATTGCCATGTCTGTGAGGTTTTCTGCTTTGCTTATCAGATTCAAGCCTGCGTCACACCGTCACACTATCAAAATACTCCATCAAAATATCAAGGTCAGGTGTTGTGATTGGCTTATTTGATGACTTGAACCAATCACAGCTCTTGACCGTAACATTTTGATGGAGTATTTTGATAGTGGGACACAGGCTTTTGGTTTTTCGCTCGGCTTTTAAGGACCAATGATATAAACAAACCCGATCGAGGTAAATGTGTATTATCGATGGAGAAATCTGCCAGTGCTTTGCGATTAATCGATTGATCTATCATTTAAACCTAAATGACTAAATTTGTTACTTCGCATTATTTTCTCGAAAAAAATTTGGCAAAACTGTTCAGTACGGCAAAGAATGAAAAATGGTGACACGCCATTTTGATCAAAGAAAACTGTTCCATGGTGATCAACAGTCATCAAATAGTCCAATTTGATTCCTGTATCGAGACCTTGATAATGTAAACATAGGACCAGATATACACGATAGTGGCCAGAAACTAACGACGATTCCCACGTTTTTTGCACTTGCGCTTGCAACTATGTCTTGCACGCTTTTTAATTTTTACTTTCTTTTTCATGTTCCATGTTTTATCAAACTTCATGTTATCATTTTCATTTTAATTCCAGTTCGATCGGAGAGTGATGTATGTGTCGCACGAAATTAGCAATCGCCGGCAATTATCAGGCCACTAGTCAGAAATAAAAAATATTTAATTCAGAAATTAAAATACAACAATACAGCACGGCTGCTTTTGATTGGAATATACACTTTTCCTCCATAAATGCATGGCGGTGGGCGCACTCGTTTGTGCGTGGTGCAATGAAATCTGATGCTTTAGATGGGTTTGGGTCGGACCGGCAACTAAACTAACTCCGCGACAAAGCGTAGAGTATCTTGGCAAAATGAAGGCGCTCCGCCCGAAATTTTGCTTCTGAAGCCCATTACCAACTCCAGCTCGTATAATGCCCATGCGGATTATCAAGATTTGTCATTGCGGAATCTCACGTTAAATTTCAATGAAATCGAGATGTTGCACGTGTGAGGAATTTGCGATTTGACTATTGATTCTTACGTAAAAGTTCGCGAGAAACACGATAGTGCCACTGGTTCGTTCCTGAAATCAACTCCCAAGCTCAAAAAAAGCTCTCAAAGTTGAGGGCGTAATGGAGAGGATATCCCACACTATCCTGAGAGTCCACCTCTACATCAAGACAAATTTTTCATGCAAAGATAGGGAGCAAATACATTAGCAGGGTTAACGTGTTTTCAGTTTTAGAGTCCCCAAATAAAGTGGCAGCCCTGTCAATTTATTTGCTCCCTATCTTTGCATGGAGATTTTCCCTCGATGTAGACGTGGACTCTCAGGATAGCGTGGGATATCCCCTCCATTTCGGCCTCAACTTGAGAGCTTTTTTTGAGCTGGGGAGTTGATTTCAGAGAAAACCAGTGGCACCATCGTATTTCTCGCGAACTTTTACATGTCAAATTCTTAACTTTCGTCCTATTTCCCCGCCCGCACGTTTCAATGTGCGGCGGTAAAGAGCATCGGCCTTTCACCATCACTCTCTGATCGAAGCCATCGGGTCCGTATGTACATGTTTTCATCGGGTCATGCATTTGCTTGCGGATGTGTTGTAACGCGCGTTTGTTTGCCTTTTTTTCTGTTCCTGCGTTCTCGTCCATTCTGTGTGCCGCCATTTGCTCTGTGCCCGCTTTCCCAACAGAAACAAGCGTACTGCAGCGAAGCCAACAAGAGTTCGACGATAAAGCACGAAGAGCCGGTGCCCCCCTCGATACCCATCAAAGAACTGGTAAGCCCCCCACTTTCAGCCCTTTAACCCGGAGACAAAACTTTCCTGAAATGGGGGTTGTCTTTAGATGACGTCAGACTTTTCCTTCGATTCATGAACCCCATTATCCACCATCAAGTACACGTCAGGCAAGCAGCTATGCTGAAGGGGTGGAACTGAACGCAGAAAAGGTTTCACCAGGGTGGCAAAATTTCGTGAAAAATAAAATCTTGGAGTTTCACGTGAAATATGTCATGAAATTTCAGAAATTTATGAAAGATATTGAAAAATACCGGTTCCTTTTCATGTTTCGCTAAATGTAAAAATTGTGACTTTCTTCTATTTTTGTGAGTTTTAGTGCGGGTTGCATACTCTAGTCCCTGAAACGTATGAAATATTTCACAGCCTCGTGAAATTTCATGAACTATTCCACAGAAATTTCTAATCTTTCATTTCTCTCTTACGTTTCATGCCACCCTGACTCTGGCGTCATTTATTGACGGTCCAGCCCCATAGCAGAGACAGGATAAGAAATCTCTCATCTGAACACTGTATTTGAATCCAGTTTACATGCTGGAACTAAGTTTTTTTTTTTTTTTTTTTTTTAAATGAAGGAGTATGCTTGTTGTAGAATCTCCCTTTTATTTCTCCCAAGGAAATTTTGCGGTTCACAATTTCAATTTTAATTAACTGCATGAGCTTGTAAGTTTATTGATATCTGACAAAGAAAATTGAATTTGTCGCGGGTATAAATCGTTATTTTCGTTATGAAAGTGCCTTTAAACTGTGGGGTAGGCAAAATTTTACACCGTAATACGTGCATAGTTAATTTTTCACGATTTATCAAATCACTTGATCGCAACCTTTTTAAAACTTTTGCAAATTATACTCTTGCCTTCAAACCTTGATCCCACTGGCAACCATAGTGTTCTCAACTGAAATGTTTACGGAGAAAAAAGTTAATAATTCTATTTAAGAGAGAAAAAAAACCTTTCAATTAGCATTAGTAACCCTTCATACATTCATTACTATGACCAGTGAATCTTATGCAAAACGTTAATACATAGTTAATTATTTTTTCTTAATGACTCCAATTTTGTCAAAAGTAAGAGAAGTTGCATGGTTGCAATTTTCGCCTGATAATAAAGAATAATCTTAAAATTTCGTCTCTCTATCAGTCCTCTTTTTTGTGTGAGTTTTTTTCTAAACTTTTTGTTCAGTGCTTTTTTAAATGTATTAATTCAGTTGTGCTTTTAATTCGCGTTTGCTTGGGGGCGTAGCGCCGTAGCTTTGGGGATTTGCGGAAAGCTTTCGATGTTAAGGAAACCAATAATAATACACATAACTTCAATGACAATAGTTCCTCCTCGATAAAAATGGTGAGTTCCTCTTGATTTGATCTTTATTTTTTTCCTGGAATTGAATTATGGGAAAGGTTTTCTGTGGAATTTTTGCAGAAGCTCCATCAGAAATACCATTCTTTAAGCAGGGAATTCGAGGAAGTAGCTTTCCGAAACTTATTAAGCCAGCCTTTGTAGAGGCTTTTTCTGCTGATTCTCGAGATTATTAAAGCAGATAGTGAAATTAAAACGACAACTAATAATAAACCATGAATGTAGTCCGCATGTGCATTGAAAGCTGTAGTTTGCAAAAAATTAGGGTAGGTAACTTTTCAGGATTTATGAATTGATCTGTCAATTTTATCATTTAATGTTTTCTTCCCTTTACTCACTGATGTCAACTAAGTCTATGATTCCACAACAAAACATTATCATCCCACTAAAGTTAAAATCTCCAATGAGCTGACATGCCCTGGTAAAAATTGGCAGTAGAATCTGTGTTCCAAAATACCATAGACCTAAAGCCGGCTGTAAGATTTCCAATAGCTTCTGTAGCCGGCTGTACAATTTCTTATAGCCTTCTATAGCCGATGGCGACTAAGCAACAGCCAGACGATAAAGTTTATGCTAAACGTTATTACTAATTACGGATACTAGGACTGAGTTAGTTTTTGGACTACCGCGCTCTTTTTGTGCCGTAGTATCTTGATTTATTTTGCGAGGAAAGCTCCGTACCTTTGAAGGATGCCTGTCATTCTTAATAAGTTGGACCGCCTTCAATCCCTTATGATACTGTGCAATACCTCTGGTGTGAAATAGTTGCTTCAGACGCCGTGGCACGCTGCGGCGCGGCGGGCGAGCATAGAGCGCGTAACGCGCACTGGCGCCTACAAACCTAACAGGGATACTTCCCGCATTGCGCAATGCGTGAAGTATCCCTGTTAGGTTTGTAGGCGCCAGTGCGTCACCGCTCCGCTTTGTGTTAGGTTCTAATATTTAATCTGGCGGAGTCGGCGTTTTTCAACTCATGATTTTGAAATGTTTGCACACTCTGTATGGACTATTCTCATTTTAATTGATGAAAAAAAAAATACGTTTTAAAGGAAAATAAAATGTGTGCTTTGGAAATCATTAAGTTTGATACGGAACTACCTTAATATTTACTAAACACAAAGCCGAAACGAATTTCGATTTTTCGAATTTCTACACTATTTCTTATAGCCTTTTATAGCCAATGGCGACAAAGTGTAAAGCCCGGCGATAGGAACAATAGCCCGACTGTATTCTTTTTTATAGCCTCGTATAGCCCGGCTATAGGTATGATTTGCTCCGCTTTCTACAGCCAGCTATGTGATTTTCAATAGCCTTCTTTAGTCGGCTATAAGAACTCCTATGGTATTTTGAAACGCAGCTCATATCGCCAATTTTTACCAGGGTGCCCTTGGGTCGGCATTCTTGGCATATCCTGTAAGCTGATGTGCTACCTGTGAGCTAACATGTTCCATAATGCTCAAATGTTGCTTTTTTTTATCATGACTACCTGCTACCTACGTGCGTGGTATTTTATTTTCTTGTTTTGCTTTTGAAAGTTCAGTTTAATTTTTGTCCAAGCAAGGTTAATGGTGCTGTTCTTTGCAATTGAACATTGTCTTACTCTCAGTAGAAGAAGCTTTTAAAATTGATCACCTAGTGCTTCCTCAATTTTCGCATCTAATAATTCATTTATCCTTCTTTTTATTTTTCCATTTTAAGTACAATATATAGTGATATTTACAATGAGAGGTTACAAGCCTCACTATCTTCGTTGTACTTCAATTATGATGACTTTACACCGCTTTAGGATTTTCACTCCTTGCTACTCTTGATTTGTTGAAAATGTTTGATTGTTAAGGTTTTATAAGAAAGGAAAGTCACAGAATATGAAATTTTCCTCCAGTTAATCTAGTTCATTAGTCAATTTCCGAGGAATGCATTGCAAGATGGCATGTTTGATCTAAGTTTTTAATTGTATTTGTGTTAACTGATTTGTATCCTGTTTTGTCCTTTAACATTTGTTTGCGTTATCAGAGAGCTCGCTCTCTTGGTGATTTAAGACGAATAGTTGACTCAAACAAACGACCAACCATACACACTGGAATTTCAGTCAAAGAACTGGTGAGTTTGACATTGTTGTACCAAACTTTCAACTTCTGCACTCCTCCAAAATCCCTGCCCTTTGATTGGAATTTGTTCTGTTGAGAAATTCGTATCAAGCGTTAGAAGTGAATTTGAGAAAATGAGCACAGGTTTTTCCCCCAAGTTTTGACTAGCTTCAAGATAATTGTTTTTAAAAAAATGGTAGTGTTAATTTCAGTCGAGAATTTTAGGTTTGCATCCTTAAATCCATGCTCTTTGCGCGTGTACGAAATTGTGGAAGGGTCTGAGGGGGTAGTTCATGAGGCCATCCCCCTTTTTTTACGAACTAATTTTGGGAATAGGAAATTGTCCTAAAAATGTCCATTACCCATTTGCTATTTTTTCTAAGGAGGCCAATGAAGAGCTGTTTGCCTCTTACCACAATACAACCATCGTCCCTCAGCGATGTTGGTTAATTACCAAGTCTTTTTCTCCCAGAACAAATTGCAATTGTTTTCTCTTGACCGATATTTTAAATTATTCTCTACAGAATAAAAATCCCTGACAAAAAATATTACTGATCACTTACCAGTGAAAGTATTTAAAACTGACATCCTCTTAATTTCAAAATTCTCGCTGTGCTAGGTACAACTTTTTTGCTCCTAGACATTAATTTCTCCTCTTTTAATCCTCTCAAATGCTACTGACATCATCCAGTTTCACTAACTATTCAGCTACGATCCAAGTATGTATATTGAATAAAAAACTTGACCTATCGCCTGACTTAACTTACACCCTCCCTACCAAAAATATCTTCCCTTGCACATTATAATTTATTTCTAATTGTTTTTAAAATTTATTTATTAATTTATTTATTTTATATTTGAATGATTGCATGATAGTCAGTATATAGTTATAATAAACTTATGGCTTTTCTTAAAAAGCCATCATCAAAACCTGAAAATTATTTGTAATAGGAAAAGCAACAACCATAATCCAATAAACAAGTTAGGGTGGTTGGTGACATGAGAGGGCTAACAGACTTACCCCAGAAAAAGACGGAAATATAAAAATCACGGATTCATATTATTTTAATACATTTTCTTCACCAAACCTTGAGTTGCCTTTCATTTTTCCTGAGGTGCTAAGTAGATAGCTTTGCCCTGACTTTTTCAATGTTTTGAAATGAAGATATCACCACCTGTATACTTCATTCATACTTGAAAAATGACATTATTTGTTGATTACAGTGCTTGTTTCTGTATCCTCCTAAAACTCGCAGAAGCAGTCGATCGCTCCAAGAGGCGCCCTTAAATTGGCTTTTTGCCAAAAAACAAGAAATTAAGCCTCATTTGTTAGGATTGAAAGTGAGAAGCTGCTGTCTTACCCCCTCGAGTCCAAAATTAATAACTTAAAATTAAGTTAAAAAACAATATTTAATTTATGAATGCCATAGATTTACTTTGTTTGTCAGATCACAGACAAAAATATCATTCAGAGCGGCTTGTCTGTCTGTTCTTCCTATTTCCTCTAGTTTGTTTACACAATTAAATGCCGTAAGGAAAGGAGATGATGGACCTACTTATGCTTCCTTCTTTTTATATTTCTCTCTCATGCCTCACAAAATATATTCATGAGTATTCATAAGCTCCGGTATTTGAGTAAATTTCAAAGTGAGGCTTCTGCAGCCTAACATTTTGGCAAAATGAACTTAAGTGTTAACTTTTGGAATTTTGGAACTTTAATCAAAAGTCTTCCTTGATTCACTGAGAAATATTTCTGAACACTTGTCTAGCCTATCGTATCTTTTTATTAACATTTCGATGGCTAAACTCAGGAACTAAATTTCTAGCCTGCGGTTTTTTCAAAATTCCTGCGTTTTCCTCATTTTTCTGACAAATAGTGAGCCGAATTCATCGTTTCGATCATTTTGCGAACAGATGAGGAAAATCACATAATTATCAAGGATTTTATCTGTTAGTTTTCCAAATTAGACAAAATAGTTTCATGGGGATCCTACAGTGTTGAAAGCTGCATTGCAGGGTTTTGAAGTTTTTTATCTTTTGTTTTATAATCTTCCAAGTCATCGATTTTACTTTGCAAGAGACGAAATAATCTAGTCCTCTTCATGGGGCTAATTCAAGTTTACCCGCATTAACTCTGAGCTTGAAAGCTGACATGATCGTCTACCTTGCTTGAATTTTGCTTCATGCCCATGAAATATGCTTTGCTTCTTGCCTTAACTCAGTTCTAAGCTTTTTAACTTTCTTCAAGACTCTCTGTTCCAGTTTTAATCAAATTTTTACCACCTCAAAATTGCTCAATGTTTAGCTTGTTATTGAAACTGATCAAAAAAAACATTGTGTGTTTATTGTTAAAAAAAATTTTGTTTATCGTGTCTAAAATTATAAAAAAAGTTCACTCAGCAGTCTGATGGCTTGAGGTCCATTCATGAAATATGTAACGCTGAAAATCGTATTTATTGATCCCCCCTCCCTCCGCCCTTGTAATGCATCCGTAACATAGGTCTACAGCCCCTCTTCATATATATAATATAATATAATATAATGTAATATATTAAAATAATATATTAATATATTATATTACGGAACCATCCATCCAAAAATGTATGTTTTTCCCATCAAAAACTGAAATGCTTTCCATCAATAACTCGAATTTTATTTTCTCAGCGCACCTTGACCAACATTATTTCCTGAGAAAATTGTCATGGTACATAATAGTGCTATTTTCTATGGATGGTCACTTATTGTTTTTACCTGCAAATCAGAATTGAACTTAAAATTGAAATAGCCTATACAAGACTAAAGTGAGGGAGTAAAGATAGCAGCAAGGTGTTGTGAATCAGGTGGAGGGTAGTTTTGCATTAAAATGAAAAGTTATGTAACTACTACTTGTATTCTTTTTTAATCTGCTTTGAATACTACTCATCCAAATTTAAACCAAAAATCAAACGCATTCCTCTTCAAGTTTTTGGTAATAGTTCCCCTTGATCTAACGCCTGTTCCGCCGTCATACATGTTTGTAAAATGTTTTTGCATGGCTAATTCGTTTACTAAATTTTGTTGCATGATCAATAGGTGGCAACTTATTGGAGTTCGGTAAATAGTTCTGAATCTAAACCTGTCGAAATCAAAAAACCATCAAAACTTTCACCTTACAAATCATCGAACCGATTCATTTGTGAAATTTATCTCCCAAGATCTAACACTGTCTCACCTAATATCTCTCCCCAGACCTCTGTCATTCCCAAGCATTCTCTCACATCAGCGGTAAGTGTGCTCGTTCTTGTGCTTTGTTTATGTTGTGCTGTTCTACCGCACTAAGGAAGAACGTCGTATGAGCCTTAAAACGTTGCCAAGTCTCTTCCGATAAAAACCGAAATTACTGGGAAAATTAAGAATATTATTTTCCAAAATTTTCAGACAATTTAGTAAGTAATTTAATCTAAAATATCTGAAAATTTCAAGGAAAAATATGCATGAAAGTTGTCAAAAATGCATGTTGTATCAAGGGAAATTTGGCAACTCTCGAATGTTCATACGGCGTTCTTCCTTACCGCGGTTGTGTTGTACTTGTATTTTTCTTGTTTCCCGTTTCGCCTTCATAATGGAATTTTTATTTTTTTGTGGAATGGTATTCAATAAAGCTGTGATCTTATTCAAATACTTTAGTGAGGGAACTTGCATGGGGCAGCGTCTTCTAGTTAAGACGAAAATGTTCAGGCAACATTGGGTCAACATTTCCACAAAATTTGGAAACTTTCAGGACGGGTGCCCAATCACTCAATCCTGTGCAATCATAACTTAACAGACATTTTCTACCATTTCGGATGATTTTCCAAACTTTGTGGATCTGCAATATTGCGGTAGCCTGCATTAAATTTTTTGTCAGTTTAACAAATTCCTTCCCTCATCTGATCTCATTTTTTCCTTGCTCATCTAAAATCTTTCTTAAATCTATTGTGTTTGAACTAAATCTTGTTTCTTAAAATTTTACCATTTATTTTCTTTGCTTTTTTACTACTTGTTCTTGTTTTGCCCCCTTCAAATTACTATTTATTTTTAATCCAGCTATTATTTTCAGCATTTTTCTCTAGAAGAAGGAAGTAGGTAAGTGGTTTTTTTTTGAGGTAGAGAGAGAGGGTACCTGCCCACCCTCCTCTCCTCAATGCAAAAGTGCCAACTGTCAAAGATTTTTAAGTATTTCACACCTACTAGAAAAAATGTTTTAGGGACGTAAGTATTAATTCAATCATCAAAAAAATAGAGGAGAATAAAATTAAAGGGAAACATCCTCCTCCCATATTTTATCGTCGATCCCTTTTTTCACTTTTTGTTTTATCATATTTCAAGAAATCTAAGTGGTTCACAAACCGCACATATTAACATGAAGCAATGACAAAAAAAAATAACTGAGAACTTGACTGAATGAAATAGCATGGCTCAGTATCAGAATTTGAGATAAACTTAATCATCTAATAATATCCTTTTTAAACAGGAAACAAACTGATATGCTATTTTTGATAACCATTGAGGTCCAGACTATCTCAGCAGTTTGCTTTACTTTTTATGTGTGCACAGTTCGAAGTGAAGTGAGGGTTTCTATGTGTAGTTCTCTCATCCAAGAAAGTGTTTTTTTTTTTAAAAAAAAAAATCGACAGTTGACAGTTTTTAAAAGAAATTTTTTTTTTGATTGTTGCAGAAATCAAGTTTCAGTAAATTCGATCAGCTGACGAAAAAAACTGTTCTCCACGTTCGCTCCTCGGATGCTGCTGAAGCTCAAAATTTGGTTCAGGTGAGGATTTACTTACAATCTAAATTCTCAACTCTCTTTTCCAATTTTGTCATGCATCTATCTATCAACCACTTCTAGAATCCAGAAATCAAGAACTTCTAGAAATTATGTCGGACTAAGCGCACCTCCCTTCCAATTTTTTAGAATAAAAAGAGTACATTTTAAAGTATTCTATTTTCTCTTCTTTTTCTAATTTCTCTCAAATATTTTCAACTTGCAGGTAGTTTTAGCCTTACAGTAAGTAAAGCTTAACCCTCTTTTCCTTGCGTTAGAAATCTGTTACGTTCATATATGTCTAGATCATCCTTTCCCCTTAGGTGCCTCACATAATTAATAGATGGCATCTCATTGAAGCAAATACGTGGACCCTCTGTAATATTCCATGTTGTCAGGAGTTTAATGGTCGGTCAGTTGGTCAATACATTTATTCACAGGTGCCTGAACACTACATAAGTCATTAACACCTCAGAGAAGAGAGATTAATAGAAATGAACAAATAATAAAAAATATAAGGAAAGAATAAATTAAAGTTGGTGTTTAAGTTGTTTAAAAAAAGGGGGGGGGGATTTGATGAAAGAATCTTGAAAGTATGGTAATGAGATTAGATAGAGGAGGGAAAATTTTGGATCTTGATTGAGGGGCTTGGAGGACAAGGCGCGCAAGTTCAGTTTTTGCCATTTCGAGAAATACCTGTTCAAAGTTTCGAAATTACATGGATCCTCATGGCGGAAAGAAAGTTCAAACTGACTTTTTGATGCTTAAAAATTGGAATTTAGGAGCGAATTTTTCACAGAATATGCATTAAGACTAGTTTCACGTGAGATCATTAATATCTCAATTTTTTCAAAAACTACACTTACGCGCCTTGTCCTCCGTGTCCCTCACTTGGTTTTTTTTGTTTTTAAAATCAATAAGCCTTTAAATTTTGGAAAGACTTCTAGCTTTATGTTTCTCACGTTTATGCTCTGTCCACAGGCTCGTCAAAATGGAGAGGACTCAAGCAAAGAATGCAAACAGTGCGGCAAGGCCGTGTTTGTCATGGAACAGATAAAAGCTGAGGGACACGTTTGGCATAAAAACTGTTTCCGATGCAAGACTTGTAATAAGCAATTAACGTAAGTTAACGCCAGCCATCATTATTTGCGTAATATTGACGCTTGTTCTGTCCTCAATCACATTAATCAATAATTTATCGGAAATAGTTCAAAGCAATGTTCTTTACAGACCTATTCAACTAACAATAGTTTTGAGTAAGCCGGGGCAATCGTCCACGGAAATTACAGGGGTGAATGCAGTGGATAAATTAATTTTCCAGTTACAGAACCAAAATTTCTTGTCCTGAGTAATTAGGTAGACGCATTTTCTAAGAAAGTAGCATGCTGTAAAATAATTGACTTTCAAGAAAATTTCATTTTCAACTCTTGTAGCATTTTTTCGTAAAATACAGTTGAGGCTCAATTTTCTGGGCATTAAACTTTTAGCCGGGGTGATTTCTTATCATTATACCTAGATAGCATCTCGTGAAACTTGATAATCAATATCCTGCTGCTTAGATTTATAAGAATATAAGTTGAAAATTTGGTCTCAATATTCCTGAAAAACATTTCTGGTTTCAGTTTTTCTTTTAAAGTTACCACTTTCTTTTAACGCCTCTTAGCATATCAAAAGCAATAGGAATTTAATTTTCCAAGCAACTCAGAAATATCTTGAAACTGATCGCTAATTTGCATCATTAAATTTCAACAATAAGCGTCGTTCCTTTTTGTTTGTAATCTTTACCTTTTGATTTTCTTCGACTTCCTATACATTTATTCTGTGGGGCTCAAATTATTTTAACAAGAGACAACACCAAAATCGGTTCATTTGATTGATTGATTCAATTCTCTCTTGTTTGTTCATAACAGAGTGGATACTTACAGCAGTCACGAAGGAGAACTCTTTTGCAAGCCCCATTTCCGTGAATTGTTCAAACCGAAAGCTGTGGTAGATGATGAAGAACCAGGTATGAACACCGACTACCTAGATTTCTTGGGATATTACTTATGTGCAGCATTTCTCTTCATGATCTTCAGTCATTTTTAAGTCGGTGTCAGACCATTTCTTAAAATTCCACCCTCACTACTTTTGAATCTTTTTCACATATTCGTTCATTTTGTAAATCAACCTTGCTCTGTTGCTTTCATTCTTCATTTCATTTTCCAATACACCTATTTTTCCTTACCTTTCTCCTGGATTTATTTGTATTATGAACTTCAGTATCCTATGAAAAAATTTAACACAAATTGTGATGTTCTGTGGGAAAAGGTACCCCAAAAGTTTCATAACTTGGAATCAATAGCAGATAGTTTCACCAAGATTTTTGCAGTACGAAAGCTCATAAATATCAACTCAAGTCAGAATCATGATAGTTCGAAGTTTTTAAGAACACAAAAATGTTCGATTTCTCAAACCACTGTTTTCGAAGTTTAGTATGGTTAGATTAATACGCATAAGTACTCTCTCTTTTGACAAGAAATCAATTTAATTAATTATAGCTTGTACACAAAAACCACTGAGCTTTCTAAGAACTCGAATGTGGAACTTTTGACCCAATTTCACAGACAATGCGTTTCTGTTAAACTTTTTACCGAGAAAAGAGGCTCCGAAGGAATGTTACATTTGCAATCTACTACTCAGGATCTCTCCTCACGTCTTGTTACGAGGTCCATACCGCGGTAAAAAGTATGAATATTTTACATCTGTTCTCGGAATACACTTCCTTTTGATGATCATCAGTGATACTCAATTAATGAAAAATCAATCCTTCCATAAGTCATCAGATTTTTTATTGCTCAATATTAAGGTAATGAATTTGTTCCAGCATAAGTCATTATTCAATAATTATTTACTACCGTGAATTTCTCAAGTTTTATCCCATACTTTCCCCTTTCGAGAAAAGAACTCTGGAAAGTAAATGGTAAATGCTTTTCAATGCTGCACAGAAACAGTTTCCGATTCTACATGTTTTCATTTTACAGTCTCAATTATGAATAAAGGTCCCTCACCATGTCTTTTGAAAGTGGGTATTCAATTTATCACTTTGGAAAATGCATGGATGTATTTCGACTTACTGTAAAAAGTTTATAATTCGGAGTAGCGAGGAAAACATTTTCCAGCAGATGATTGTCTGTTGCCGTAATGAAAAATTGTCACTCGAAAATTTTATTGCTTCAAATTAAAAACACTAAAAACTGATTTTGAGCTATCTCTCAGTACGTATTTTGAAAAGGAGGAGTTTAAACAAATATAGGTCCAATAGTAAAAAAATCAAAAAGACACTTTACATATACTCATCTTTGAATGCTCTTCCACAATTGGGCTCTCGAAAAATCCTGAAGGAACATATTAAGGAACTCAGGATCTGTTGTAGCACTAATGAAGTAATTACCGTAGTAATAGTACTTATCAGTACTCTAGTGCATGATGTAAAAGTAGACCTCTTAAATTAATTATACTCATTAATCTAGTTCTACAGTTTCCTTCCTTTTAGTTACTTTGCATTCACCTATTACACTTTCTGATTTCTCTAAATTTTATTTTCTCGGAAACATTTTCTCCCTTTTTCCAGTAGGTAGGTTGCCTAAGATTTTCAGTTATCTTGTTTAACACATTTATCGCCATGGTCTTATTAGTATATCGATGGTGGAACTGCACAAACGCATATGACGTTTGCAGAGTTTTAAATCTTTTTTCCTAATTTATGTTTTTGAAGGAGAGTGAACCAACATCATCGCTTGAAATTTCCACAAAATAATCTTGATACAGAGGAAAAAAATCATTAAATTTTTGAAGATATGACTTGGAGTAGTTTTCCATTATAAAAATAAAGCATGGCACGAAGTCTCCGATGCCGCAAACCAAGTCTTGCATTTCTGGAGTTTCATTTTCGATATATTTCCGGCTCTGATATGATTTAACCATTAATTTGAGCTTGATCAAAGTCTAGACAGAAAATCTTCCAAAATTATTTTTCAAAGTTTTCGATGATTTTATTGTTTGCCTGCATTAGGTTGATCATAAGTCAAACAGCGATAGTGACTCAGCACCCTTTTGCAATCATGTAATCAGAGAGATGTTAGTTGAAAAATGTATAGTCTGTAAGTCAGACTGGCGTTGTGGTGAATGTGTTTATTCAGGGTTACTTCCGAATAATGCAAAAAGTAAAAATAATAAATTCATAAACAGCATATGGAATTTCTCAGTTATCCTCTAACATCTATTTATTTATTTTATTTATTTATTTATTTCACAATTTACGGGCTCAAGACCCAAACAAACGAAAGATGCATCAAGATTCAAGAAGATGGCAAACACAACAAAGAATACAATAAGAAAACGGTTTGAATATGACTCAATAGATCACCGAGAGAGAGGAGGGCACACAAAGTAAACAAAAGGAAACCAAACATCAATAATGTGCAATTTCTTCTCATTTCCTTGTGAAAACTGGTAAATAATCAACCATGTGGATGTAGTGATTAAAGAACAAGCAAATTCTATATCAAATCTGATGTGACTCAAATTTTCTGTAATATAATAGTCTCTTGAGGGAAAATAAATATTTTTATCTAAAAAAATGGCAGGCAATTTTAATGTAGGTGGAAAATCTCATCCGTTAGTGGGACAAACTTATCTGTTTTTTTCCATATTTCACTCTTTATATTCTCTTTTTCTCTCATTTTCCATTAGTCCTCATCTCCACAGAATCATATCATGCTTCATCATTTTTTTAAATTTGTTCTCCTTTTATTTTAAAAAGAAAAAAAAGGACAATATTTATTTTAAAAAACTATGTGTGGATGGTTTATCCATAACATATGGTTAAAAAATCAGTCCAAAATAGCCTGAAGTAACACAATGGAAAAGAAGAAAAAAAAGTTAATCCACATGTTTTTATCTATTGCGGCACACCATTTTTTCTTCTATTATATTTGTCTTTCAAACGAGTGTGCTATTGTCCAAAAGCAATGGAAACACAATTGACTTCAAAATTGTTGCACTTAAATTATTTTTAGGCAGGTGATAAGATAATTTGTCTATGAATGAAACATATTTTACCAGTTTTTTTTCCTTTCAATTTTCTTATCATTCACAAATTTATTTTTGGTTTGATTTTCCTTCAAAGTGAGGCGTAGAAAACCTGAATTAATTATTCGAGAAAATCAGCCAATTGAACTTCCGCCTGATGTGGTTCGAGGTTTGTTTTTTATTCTTCTTCCCCTTCTGTCCTGGTTTTCTCTTAATTTATCCTCTGGTTTGCCATGTGATCCTAACAATAAAATATTTCTAAGATTTATTTCTCTCTTTGTGGGCTTTCAAAACCTTTAATCCTCCGAAAAGTAGGGCCGTAAGTCCTTTTACAACAAGATGACTTTTATCGGTATCTTCCTCTCCTTTTTTTCCTCTGTTTTTCTCTCTTGAGAATTTTTCAATGCATCGTCACTGCTTACTTAGAATACTAAGTAATTTAAACCCTTTCATTAGCCTCCTTTTATTTTTGTAACTCCAACTAAAAATATCTAGCAATGGGTCTGGGTCCAGCTTTACCCCCGAAAATCGAATGAACGGAAATTACCGAAGACTTCCAATTTAGGGCGAAAATCTGCGTCATTCTTTTCTCAATCATTTACTTAAATTGAAGGGTTGTTCTTGAATTAGGGTTACGTAATCTTCACAATTGAGCTGCATAATGCATGTCTTTTTTGTTTTTTTACTGTCTTCTCAAGCTTTGTTTTGTTTTTCTCTGCATGATAAAGTAAACAAGCAACAAATCTGGTACAAAATGACATACAGAGTATCTTTTAATCTCTGAAATTACCCAACATACTTTTAAAATTGATATTAACAGTCAGTGAGGAGTTTGATGCTTCAATTGTACTAATCAGACATTTTTTTTCAATTACATATTGTGTGATTCCATGGTATGCTTCCCTCGTTTTACAATAATCTTTTTAGCTGTCAGGTCTAGTATTTTTAATGTAAACTATTTTCCAATTCCGTGAATTGTTGATGTAATTGTTTTCGCAAACAAACTCAAACCTTGTGTGCTCATCTCAAGATCGCACTTTTTAGGCGTCGAAGGATGATGACCATGACTGAGAATATATAAAATGACTGAACTGTGAAAATTCAAATTTTAAGTGTGGTATCTCGCAATCTTCACTTCTATTTAATTTAAAACCTCGAACAAATGAAGGAAGTTTGTGACTTATTCAATAAAATTGAGACTTAAGCGATTTTGTAAAGAAATGTGTGTTTAAGTCCACATAAAAAGAAGAAAAAAAAAATTGACTTCAGAAACTCATTCTGCATGAGCAATTTCAGCTTTTTATGGGTCGAAAGATTCAATGTAATTTATAAAGTTTATACTCGTTTTAAATGTCAATTTGCCTTTTCACGCACTTGAAGCTTTTTTCTTCTCAAAATGAAACAAACCAATTTCATTGCTTAAAGTTTGCCTAGAATTTTTCTTGCTTAGAAGAAACATCCAAAATGTTCACCGGAATTAATGCAGTTTACTTTCTGTCTAATTGAATGAAGGATGAAACAAAATTTGCAGGTCCTTGCAGAGTTCAGTCTTAAAAGTTCGTCGACAAAGTAGACGAATTACTAACTAAATATTCATGAGTGAATTGTGTTGTCTCTAGCAAATAAAAGGTACTTGAATATCACACTCAAGTAACAAATTTGAGTCGCATACAAGACACACATAATTTTATGAGGTCCCTCTTGACAACAAACAATCGATAGAGTGGTAGGGGAACATGTGCACTCAGCATCCGTTTAATGGTTTGTTTTTAACTGCAATCGTCCACTCTGATCATGATCCATGAACTCCCGAGAAATCACCGCAGATGAAGGCTGAAGTTTACTTCTGGCCAAAGCACTGAAAATAGCTCTCCAGTATTGTGTTCCTGGGGTTAAAGATTTTTTTGGCACCGTGTCAACTATTTCCACTCTATGGATATTTATACCTCTGTAGTTTTACCAGCTCCATTCGCGTTACTAATTGTTTCCCTGTCCTCACAGTTTCTTCCGCTTATATTTCTTGATCTGATTTATTTTTTTCAACTCCAATTATGTAATTGAGAAAAGTCTGATGTGTGGATCTAGTATTCTGAGGGTCCTCCTATTCATGAGCTCAGTTTGATAGGGGTCGATGTGTCAGCGACGATATAAATTTGGCTAGTAATCTGTCTCAGCTGTTGACTTTTCACACACGCGCACAAAATGGAGATGAATATATTGTGACTGCTGTGTGTCACTGCTCTCTGAGGAATTTGTAGTACTCACGGTTGAAAATAGCCGTGAGGAAGAAGGAAAAAATTGATCCAGCTGAAACGTGCCTTGCCTTGTTGAAATATAATCGTGTGCTGATAGTTATTATTAACATGGCTCAACCAAGATATCCCATATTTTTTCCTGGAATTAGAGATCACTAGGGTCGTCTGTCAGGTTTCATTCAAGGAAATTTTGCGCTTGAAAAGTTGAAAATTTTTGTGTGAGTTTTACAAGCTTGAGCCTTAAATTCCTCTCTGCCTGTCGCTCAATTCTGTTGTATTTTCGTACAATATGTCGCAAGGGCGTATTTGTATTTCCACATTAGCCCCCAAAAGTATGGAGTCACATGGACAATAGGGTGCACGTGGAAATTGAGATTCAACTTTACGTTAGAGGATTGATGAATTTTGGCTCTCTTCAAAATGAACTCTCTCAAGAAAGCTCATATTCATGAAAACCACTTTACTTTTGTTGAGGGATCAAAAAATGGGGATAAGAAAGATGAATACAGTAAATTTGCCTCTCTTACTACTTCAGGAGTTCTCCCCAATTATATTCATAAAACCGAACAAAAAATTCTCCATACAATTTTTAATCATAAAAATCTCAAAATTTAATATCATCTTGTAGAGCATACATATATATCGACGGCGTAAGTCTGCAATCACATTTCTCGTTTGTGGTGTCTGGAAATTTCCGCATCCATGATACTTTTTCTTAGGAGAACAATTTGACATAATTCTTTGAAGTTTTTGCAGAATTTTCTTCGCACAGAGAAGAAAAATCACTGCAGTTTTAAAGCATTGCCGTTGAGTAGTTTACCATTTAAAAAATAAAGTATGACAGGAAGTCTGAGACGTCGCAAACCGAGTTATGTGATTGCAGACTCACACCGTCAATATGCACTGAAATCTGTTCTGGTTGATGTCATTCAATTGATCATTAATTTTTAACATCCTTTGAAGTGAGCATATTGATGGTGAAACCGCAGGAATGCTTACCTTGTTTGCGGTGTTTCAAAATCTTTGCTTCGATTTTATTTTGTCAGAAGATATCAAACCATTGTGATTGCTTGAAATTTTCGTTTAATATCTGTAACTCAGAGAAGGAAGATCAGAGAGATTTTCAAGAAATTACGTTGATTATTTGCCATTAAAGAATGAGACACATATATAACAGGAAATTTGGAACCTTGATATGCATTCCTGAAGTTTCACTGTCGATATCTGATAGGAAAGGCCTTTACTTAAACGGTATGAGTATCTATGTATTCATAGAAGTTTAGAATGACTTTTGTTTCTGATCGAGTTTATTTATCTCTGATTGCAGCAAGTGATAAACCAGATCTTGGTCTAGAAGAATTAAGCAGTTTAGACGTCAAATCTCGTTTCCAAGTTTTTGAAAAGTCAACGTCAGAATCAAATGACATTGAAAAATCGCCCAGCACAATCAGTGTGAAGCGATCTCCCAGTATTCTTAGTAAATTAGCGAAGTAAGTTCCTTTGCTTTGTATGACTTTAATGACTAGCTCATAAGATCACTCCTGTGAGAAATTAATTTGCAATTGTGCCAGTAGCACCTGCCTGGTTTAGAGAAAGTCTTTTCAAAGTTTTTTGAATAATCAAATACCAAAAAGAGTTATCTTCGCCAATAAACCTCTGATTTTTTTGGCCCGCACTGAACTCTCCTCAATCGAGACACTCAGAAGTGAAGCAGAGCTTAACCAAAAAACTTTTTAATAGCTGGAAAAAGTTAAAATTATTGGTAAAACAATGTACAGCTATAAAGAAATTTACTTTCCGTTTATTTCATTCAATTTTAAAAATGATAAAAGTATTTGTTTTATTTTATTCTCATGATATTAACTTAGTACATGGAAAGCAATTTTTTCATTTCTTTAACTTTCTTTTCTTTCAGATTCCAAGCTAAAGGAATGGATGTCGGTGTGCCAGATGAATCTCTTAACGGCGTTCATTATGATGAGTCAGAATCATCCAGTGACGAAAACGATGATGGTTAGTCTATCTTGAGTAGTTTATTTACTATTTTAATTTTCATTATTTTGTTCCCATCGGAACATTTCTCAATAATAGGCAAAAATTTTACAACTTATTTTTATTATTGTATCAGTTTTGAACAATTTCTTTGTTTTAAGAAGCCAGGGGTTTTTAGGACATGTACTAAGTGGAACAAATAAAACTAGGAAATTAGAATAATTTTACTGAAAATATTAACCTCCTCATAAACCATCGTAATGACCAGAGGGACTTAGGAATTGAAGGTAATGTCAAAATTGTATTTCAGCATTGACATACATATTTGAAGCATGACATACTTACCATAGAAGATTTTTAAACTGATAACTTTAACATGAAATTAACCACAAATGTTGTAAACTGACTGGTACCATCACAGTTTTTATTCTTAGCAATGTTGTACCAATTTATGCTAAATAAATAAGTAAACACAAATTTAAAGTGGAAAAACTGGAACATTTTCTCTCAACTTCTTGAAGAAGTGGAACAACTATCACAAAGTTCGTGCTGCTACCTTTTTGTAACATTGCACACTTCTGGCTTGACCTTTTTAATCATTAGACACATTTAAGATACATTACATTTTTAGATACTTTATTTTTAATTTACTAGATACTCAAAAATTTTACCGGCAATGCTCAACAGTAATATTTAAAACCTTTTTTTCAAATTCCTGAAAAATAGGTGAAAGTTTTGAAGTTACGGTGTATTCAATTTTCATTGTTTTTCTACTTATGCCTCTTTACCTACTGACATTTATGTTTGAAAGGAGCCCGTATTAAACTATGAGCCAAAATCTATTGTTGCATATCATCCCAATAGTATAGAAAATTTCAATTCATTCAATGCTTTTGTTTTCATAAGTTTGTATGAATTATTTTCACAGAATCTGGCACTGTGCGTAGTTCTGTGACCTCAGAGCGACCAATGAAGTTCAGTGCCATGGGTGATGTGAAGAAAACTTGGGAAGATGCTGGTAGAGCTCAGTTGATGGAAGAAAGAAGAGAAGAACGTAAACAAGAAAGATCACATCTACGTTCTCACTTACTCATGGTATGTATTTTTTTGCACCTGGGACCATTATTAATCTCTGTAACCATCATTTAAATTTGCCCCCCTCAGCAACTTTTTGTTCATGAGGAACAATAACTTCCCGGAGAAATTTTATACCCTTCAATTAGTATTCCTGGAGTAAAAATCAATACTGTCAATTTGCAATTCTAAAAGTTTCATGATGAATTGGTAAAAATGTGTCTCAGAGATTTTGAGTGAAGAGAATATGATCAGCAAAACTTCAAATTGCCAATTGTTCACGCTCTTCAGCAATTCTGTTTCATGAAAAGAGAATCAACTTTTCTATTTTGTAGGACAGATAGCGTTACCATTACTTGGTCAATTCTAAAAGAGGACCAATGAGGATCTTTTGATTTTTCCTACTGTTGTTTTTTTTAAAAAAAAATTTGTTTCAAGCCTCATTCAAACTATCATATATTTTCCCTTTTCTCCTCCAGGGTAAACAAGGAAAAATGAAGGAACTGTATGAGCAAGCTGTGGCAGAGAGCGAGCAAAACGCCAAAACTGGAAGGCGGGATAGCGATCTTGAGATTCTGAAAAGCGAAAAGGCACGCGCGATGAGAGAAAGATTCGAGCGTGGGGAAGTGAACCATGATGATGAAGAAGGAGAAGAAGATGATGACTCTAAAGCCAAACTCAAAGAGGATGACTTGAGCGTCTTTGAGGCCGGTGTGTAATCTGAAAGCTTTTAACTTGTCTAATCAGCTTGGGTTCTAAGCATTGGTAACATTCAAATTTTTTCTTTAAAACCAAAACGAGATCTAACGAACAATACCATCTAACTGACAATTTTGGCAAAAATTAGCGGGCGACTTCGCTGAAATATACAGTATAAAATACGCTAGCTGATGATTTCAGTTTTTTTCCGATTCAGTAGGGGAGCGCTTCAATGACACTGTAATGTATGAAAAAATTGCAAATCCTAATCTTAAAATTACAAAAGTGGCAAAGTTTTCTATTCGTTCTGCAAAATTGTCAGTTAGCAGTTAAGCTAGACTGTTTATTAGCCATCGAAAAGCAGTCCTCATTTGAAACTAACAGAACTCTATCAACTTAACTATTTTCAGTCTTGCTCTTTTTTCCACAGTTCTTTTCTTTACTCCATCTTCAGTGGGGGCTCTCACGGAGATTATATGCTGTTAAAAGTACATCTTCACTGCTTGATGTAGAAAACTATTTATGTGCTCAAACATGATGATCTGACAGAGGCATTTGAGCCACCTTTTTTATTTTCCTCTTTTCATTTTTGAATTTATAATTAATAAGTTCGATGTATATATTAACAAGTTTGATAAAATCGATCTATCTTATTAGGTAGAGATTTCTGAGGACTGAGCATCTAGTCAATTTGCTGCACTAGTTTCAGTAATTGCCGAATTATTCGCGCTCAAT
Source organism: Bemisia tabaci (assembly GCF_001854935.1). Classification (NCBI taxonomy): domain Eukaryota; kingdom Metazoa; phylum Arthropoda; class Insecta; order Hemiptera; family Aleyrodidae; genus Bemisia; species Bemisia tabaci. The sequence continues at coordinate 1,661,479 of NW_017547102.1, read as the reverse complement.
GCTGCATTTTAAGCATAGAATGAGCTTAGAAACAGCAAAATTAACTGAAAAAGTATTAGATTGACTTTTCATTAATTACTTCTACTGTTTTTCCTAAAATCAGGTCTTTATGTGAATTGAGCAAGTTACGAGCATCTCAAATTTTAACGTTTTGTACTTTGTTACAGGCATCTGTAAAAAGTCACGTAGTTTATTCTTGGAAATGGACGCTAATGTTGCCAAAACTCAGTCGAGTCAACCATTGTCTCCTATCTCACCTATTCACCAGGAATCCAAGAAAGTAGTCAAACCTGTGAGTCAATATGTTCTCAACTCTTCTTCTTGTTACCCTCTCTTTCTTCCTTTACATTTTTTTTCAAATTTGATATGGTGGAGGAATTGATGTCTATTCAAGTCATTATTTTAAAATCTCCATAGATTTATATTCCTGATCTTTGTGAACCAATCTTTTTTACTTTTCCCCCAGATTCGTTGACAAAAGATAATTTTCGGATAAAACTAATTAACATTTTTACAACACGATCGGTGGTTATGTCATATTTTACTTTACTTCATATTTTATACAAAATTTGCCTCAGCAAATTACGTGTATTCATTTTGTTTTGAGAATTTTAAAGCTTTTTCCGGTTGAAATAATCCAAGTTATATATTCGTCAAAGCCATGATCAAAAAATAATGTTACCATCACTAAAGTTATACGTAATTTCTCTCGAAACATGAAAGAAATTACAATTTTATTTATGAATGAGCATTTACATGAAATTCATCCTTTTATCTAAGAATACATTTCTAGAAAATTTTGTCACCTTCTAGTCAAAGTATCACATACTCCATTTTTGCTGAGGCACAATGTTGCCAATCTTCTCATATTTGTCCAATTTGTTGCAAATAAGCTAATGAATAGAATCACTTGAAAATTTGATCTAATATTTCTTTTGTTTTTAAAATTGATCTCTGAAATTTCATGAAAGTATGCGTGAAAGTTATAAAGAAAAAATTGAAACAATATTCGGTAACATAGCATTTGAATGTACATGGCGCTTGGGATACTTCGGTTAGAAGGTGATGATTTATCACAGATAAAAGATCAAATATCAATGTTTGATTAATCCAACAGATTGATGTGGGATTCCTACAAACTGTCCTTTTTTAACGTTTCCCAGAATTAATTTGTGGTATTATAGGTCTATGAATATCCTTATATGCTCCATTTTTCTGTTTGCCCTCATTTTATGTGTAGTTTTTTTTTATTTACTTATTTATTTTTGTGTGCCTTCTTTATTATTTTATGATTTTGCTTTATAATTTGGTGTTGGGTCTTCTACTTCTGTCTAGATGAATGTTAATCGCCAAGTTTCGGATGATATCGTAAAATCTAGTGATAAGGTTGAGGATGTAGTAGTGGAAACGTCAGACATTTCATCGAAATTCAAATTTTTTGAGACGTACAAAGCACCTGAAGTTAAACGCAGAACATTTAGAATAACTCCTCCCCGGGAAAACGGACCCAAGGTAATGTAAAAGTCCCTTTGCTTCCCTGTTTTCTATTTTTCTGTAATGTGCGATTCGTTTTCTTCTTTTCTTCTATCAAATCTTTCCTTGTAGTTTGTGTCATTTTTTTGTGCTCGTAAGTAAGTAAATGCTCCTATTTTCAATCCACTGAAACTTCCTGAAGAAATCTCACCAGCCTCTATTGCTGCTATCACACGCTGAATGTGGAAGTCATCGGCCCGATGCCTGAATTTTGCGCGTCACACGCAAAATTCAGCAACCATTCTCAGCAACCATCGGACCAATTTTGAATTTGTTTGAACTATTCGAGTAGATTTGATACACATCTGGATGAAAATAACTCGAATTTGTTAAAGTTCAGCCGTTGGGCGATGACTGTTGACTTCCACATTCAGCTGCTAAATTCAGCGTGTGCTTGCGGCATAAGATGACCGAAAAGCTGTTAAAAGTAGTCTCAGAAATATTAAGGAATGTGGACAGTAAACGCTTGTTTAAATGATTTAAATATTCGGTTTTCAAATCCTCACGAATCCCATTTCACAACCTTTGTTTACTTCTCATTCCATGCTCCTTCTTGTGAGATTGGTGTCTCCTTTTTAATAAAACTTAAGTATGTATTGTTTTCTTTATTTCTTAGTTCAATAAAAATATGTAATTAAGTTCTTGTTCTTGTTTAGTCTGAATCACCTGATAGAGAAATCGTTCGTGATCCTAATGTTGTTCGTGCCGATGACCCAGTCAGTAATGAGGCAGACAATGCATTGATGAAAAGTCAAACAACCTCAAAAATGCTGTCCATCTTCAGACAAATGGAGGAAGCTAAAGACACTGTACCTGATGGTGAGTTTTTCAACTTGTCATATAAACATTAGTTGCAGTTTTTTCCCCCAGAATTTTACAATCTATTTGGCAGGAGTCAGTGAAAATTGCATAAAACCAAAAAGAAAATGTAATCTCAAAGCCTTCAAATTCATAGACTTCGCAACTAATGACAGTGGTTTTACATCTCAAAACTTTTCTTGGGATTCTTCCACTTGGAGAGGGCAGCCTGACCCCATAGGTTGTTCAAACAAGAACCATTATAGTCTTAAGTAGGCTAACAGGTTCATGGAAAATTAGGAAAATTCTAGAAATCGGAAAATTTGGACCAGTCACCACAAGTCAGAGAATCTCCAATCTAACGTCGATTTTTTCATCTTATTTTGATTTTTAAATGAATCTGATTTAACTTTTGCTCTGTATTGGCAGAGTTTTAACTCTACGCTAAATTGAGTTTGTGAAAAGCTTTTCCTTGTAAAAGTCAAACACCTATGAAAAGTCAGAAAAACACACAATTTTCTTCTAAAAGCTTGACAAATCAGGACAAAGTTAGAACGTTTTAAAAATCAAGAAAACTTGTCTTTTTTTTAGAGTTTCATAAGTCCATATATCAGTATTATCACCTAGACATGATTTGTAAACCTGGGAAATCATTTCACTTTCGTTGTCATGCAAACCTTCATATGACTGTAAGGAAGGCACTTCATATTTTAGGCATGTTTCGGGTCAGATAGCTGTAAGTTATTGCCGTGCAGTGCTATCAAAACGCCATTTGAGCATTCGGATGTTGCCAAATTTCCTTCTGGATAATATGTCTTTTTAAAGAAACTTATGAATATTTTTCCTTAAAATTTTCAGACTTTGTGGATTAAATTTTGAACAAAATCCTTTGAAAAATCGGAAGAGAAATAATCTTAAATTTACCCGAAAATTTGCAATTTGGCAAATCTTGAAGGCTCATAGGCCCGTTCCCTAGCATGGCAACATAGTTGGTAGATTTTCTTTTTCTCAAGTTACAGAATCCTCCAATTATTGCGATTTATTCATGTCTTTCCCTTTTTAGGACCGAAACCATTGAAAAGGTTCACCCCCCCTCCGGACTACAAAGAGAAGGACTCAGAAAGCGAGGAGGAAGAAAGTGAGGAAGAAGAAGAAGAGGAGGAAAGTGAGGAAGAGCTGGTCAATGGAAATATCATCCGCGCTTCAGACCAAATTGAAGACGAGTTCTTGCAGCAGGTAAACTAGCCTTTCGGTACCTTATGAGTGACTGTCATAATTAAAGTTCCAAAAACGTACCCAAAATTCTCTTAACAAGTCACATCTACCGATTTAAATCAAACATTTTAACTCTGTGGCAGGAAATTTTCAAACACAGCAATTGAGATCACTCATCTGGTATTTCCACCATCAGTATGAGACCTTCCTTAGGGACCTTAAAAAAAGACCTCAGAAAGGGACCTTAAAGCCTCAAGGCAAATTTTTCAAGGTGGGTGAACGAGGTTCCTATGGCGGTCTGGATAACTAGAAAATTTGGGGAATTAACCTGGGTGTGGAAAGGTCAGGAACGGCTAGAGAACTCATGAAGAAAATTCAGGGAATCTTGCGAGGAGTACCTCGGCTCAGCAACTTCAGGCGGTGCTGTTTGTGAGAGGGAGAACAATCTGTGATTGCCTTTTTGCTTAATTTGAATCTCCAGAAGTGGACATTTTTTCCAAAGTTTGGTGATAGTGTAATCGAAATAATAAAAAAAAAAAATGACCCTGCACACCTCTTATGGGAAGCTGCACCATGACCGATTGCCTTCTGACTTATGTCATTCGATTCTCCTCAAGATGCTGATCAAAAGTTATAATTGCGCCAACTTTCTACGATGCACCGTTTTCACAAAAAATCAAAGAGAAGATTCAATTATTCGGCAATAAAAAGCCAGAAAGATTCCTCATTTCAGTGCCCGATTGACAAGCGGCTGTGTGTCAACAAGGAGATCATGCAAACTCCCGCACCAAGCGGCAGTTTTATCACAGATTCCGCACGCCGTTTTGCTCGACCATCCAAATCACATTCTTGAGGAGCATAAGAACAGGAAAGTCTGAACGTCTACCGGGCAAGTGCGGGAGGGAGATAGCCCCTGAGTCGGCAGGTACAGATAAGAAGACGGACACGAGCTACGTTTTTTCCTCATTTACATCGGGCCTGTTCTCAAACGCTTTGTTCTTTTTTATTCATAGTGGCCGAATAATTGAATCTTCTCTTTGATTTTTTGCAAAAACGGTGCATCGTAGAAAGTTGGCGCAATTATAACTTTTGATCAGCATCTTGAGGAGAATCGAATGACATAAGTCAGAAGGCAATCGGTCATGGTGCAGCTTCCCATAAGAGGTGTGCAGGGTCCTTTAAGTTTCAATGTTTTTTTGAAAGTCAGAGAATTCGGAAATGTTGGAGTCAGGGGAAAGCATAAAAAGTCAAGGGAAGTCTGGAAATCGGAAAATTCCAAGAAAATAAAAGCCTAGTTGAAGAACAGAATCTGTCAATTTGATGGAGAACATTCTCAAAGAATGAGTTGCAAATGGTAGTTCATTTTTGTACGAATGGCGGGTGTTACATTATGTTTAATCATTTAAATGCATGTACATTTGATTCCTGAAAACTCAAACTTTTTATTTTATTTTATTTTATTTTTCAAAAATTTTGATGAGGAAAAGTTAATTTTTGTAAATTTCTAAGGTATTGACATCTGTTGATAATCCATATGTTTAGTCTCGAAAAGCTGCTGTACGAGCTCGAGCGTTGAAGGAAAAATTCGAGCATTGGGAACCAGAAAAACAGTCAGTCAACAATGCCATCAACTTGTTGGACTCAGACCAGGCTAGCATCGAGCCAACCAAAAATCTACGAGCAAGGTTCGAGAGCATGAAAGCCGAACAGCCCTCTGAAAAACCTCGCCCCCGAGTGAACAGATTCATCGTAAGTTCTAGATTCTGTGCTTTGTTTCTATTATGCATGTCTTTTCACCGGTTCCATAATTATATTCATCAGTCTAACTCTGTTAATAATGTGCTTATAATTTTTTCAACTTGCAAAATAATGTATGGTTAAGTATTATGAATATTTAAGGTGAGGATATATCTTCCTTGCAAGAGTTTTGACAATATAAAAAAAATAATGCACTTGTGGTATAAAGCTCATACATGGAGCTGAATTAGAATGAGAATTTAAGATCAAGTGCTGTATTTGACTGCTTTCCTGTTTAAAATTGGTTGCAAATTCAAACAGTAACATGTTGCGAACATAGTTTCATGAACTTGCTGATGTTTTTCAAAATTTTAGCCAATTTTTTATCCAGAAAATTTGTAATCCTAGATGGGGTAAACAGTGCCCAATCTTGGATTTTCACTTACTTTTTAACAGCCAATCAATGTGGCAATTTTTTTTTTCTATCAATGGTGAAAATGTGAAACAATGTATCTCCAGTTTTTTACGTTACAGTCTTCCTGTCAAGTTTTATTTTTCTTTCTTTGAAAAACTAGTCAGTGCATTTTCTAAAAAACCGCCTTGATTTTTTTTCTCTGTTGGCAGAATATTCTGCATAAATTTCAAACTCTAAAGTTGCTTTGTTTTTCTTTGAAAAAATCAAATATGAGAGGAAATTTTGTAACACCATAATGGAGGTATGTAGTTTTGCACTTTGGCCATCCATATTTTCGCACCTGCGGATGGGTGTATCTCACCTTAAATTGAGACAACCAGTTTTATTAGCTCTCTGACCATACATCAAGTTGTTAAGCCTTAACTTGTTTTTTTCCCACACCATGTTTGTCAGATATGACTGGTTGCAGTGTTTTCTGTCAGGCTATGCCAGTCACATTTGACTAACATCGTAATGCAGTGAGTAGTTAACGTCTTCCTGCGTGATATTAATGCTACCTGTTAATACGCCACAAATTAATCGTAATATACCGGTTATAAATTCCTGCAAAGGGTAGCGTTAAAACTACAAATGAAAATCCTTGTTTAGTTTTTGACCTCAAAGCTGGGGAACTGAACCCCCTCCAGAAAATGCTGGTTCGCTAAATTGACATAGAGGCACGAAAAAAAGATTTTTTCATGAGAATAGATTTCAATGGTTTCGTTACGTAGAAAGATCTGAACCGGAGTATGTCTTTGTTATGAAGACTAAGTGTCTCCCTTTACTCAGTATGAAATCCATGTCTGCTTGCACCTTCTTTTGGAAACAATTAATTTGCCGCACTGCTGGGTGGTTTGGATGTTTTCCAAAACAGTCTGAAACAATTGAATGGAGTCATAAGAATTTCAGTATGCAGATGGTTTTTTCTTCAGAAAGAAGGAAGTGGTAGAGTTGGAATTTCAGTTTGATAGGTAAATGAGATTTAAGTTTCTGTAGCCCAGCTTTCCCAATATTAGGAGTTTCACTGTGGTTTTCAAGGAGAGGACAAATGAATTGTCTTTGAAAAATTTCTGACCGAAGCTCAACGGTCTCCAATTTAATTGTAATGAAACTTTTAATATATTTCGCTGAAATAATTTCTGCGGATGAGTATCAAACACTCGCACCCCACGAACACCGCTGAACAATATCGCTTTATATATGTTTGTAAAGCTTTCGATTGTGAAGCCTTCAATCCATTGTTTTCACTCATTATATCTTCGTTTTGATTTAAATCAAAATATCCTTTGTGTAAGCAATATATGTGCCCCCTCCTCAATGACATCCTTTGAAGTGGTTATTATCTTCTTTACTTTTGGTCTGTCATAAGTCTAATAATTTTCTTAAGATGCTCAAAGATCATTAAATTCCTATCAGAACTTCAAAAATAGCCAAATAAATTGCAACTCCATCCCTTGAAGCTTTGATACAAGCTTGAGCATCCGGGCTCTAAATATTAAAAAGTTCCTCCGGTTTCAAAATCTGTTAATTTAGAATTCCAAATTTTGATGCTTTGAAAACAAGAGCATAAGCAATTTTCAACCATTGTACAGCAATTTTGAATTTCTGTTCTCAATGTTTATATGTTGTTTTTTCTCATCCTCAAGTGCACCATCCTTCCTTTCAATACTCCATCCAAATATGCTCATTGTTTGAGCCTTGCATTTTAGGATGCGTTGGAGTGTAATATTGATGGTGAAACTACTAAAATGCATATTGCGGTTTTCGGCGTTTCAGACTTCATGTCATACTTTCTTTTCTACGAGGAAAACTACTGAACGTCTTATCTCGAAAACTTTGGTGATTTTTCTGTTCTAAAAGAAAAATATTCCGTGAAAATTTCAAGACATGATGGTGGGACAGTCTCCTCTTAAAAAATAAAATATGAGTTGAAATTTTGAAACACCGCAACTGAAATATGCATTATTGCAGTTCACTTTTTCAGTATGCTTTTAAAAGTTATCTCCCATGAAGGTGAAGGACGAGGGGTGGGGGAGGAGGAGTGTGAGAGGGATAATTTCCCATCCATTTTCACAAAACTTTAACTTTACCTCCGTTTATTTGTACTTAATGCTGTAGTAAATAGTTAAATCTTTGATATTACCGCTTTTATACAAAAATTGTTAGCTCCAAGACTCTACTGCCACATTTTTGCAATTTTTTTATGTCCTATAATAACCGACTAAGTTTTCCTTCTCTTTTGTGTTTTTAACTTGTGCTGTGATACTAATTTGCACGATGACTTTAAAGCATGACCTATTTTTCGTTGCCAAGGTAAGTTTTATTTTCATCCTATTCCTTACTTTCTTCAAGTAAAATTGTAAGTCTTTCAATACAACACCATTCAGGACTAGTATGTAATTAAAATAATAATGGAAATTAGGCTAAAAAACAAGGAAAGAATACTTAAATTAAGAATAAAATTGCTAAAAATTTAATAACTCAATCTTTCCTTACTTAATTATTTGTCCGGACGACGTTTCAGAGGGTCTGCTGCCCTCCGTCTTCAGCAGCAATAGTGCAACCTGGACAAATAATTAAGTAAGGAAAGATTGAGTTTTTAAATTTTTAGCGATTTTATTCTTAACGTATGAATGTTAACTATTTTCTCAGAAATTATTAGTGAAGGACAAAACATTACATCCATACAGTCAACAATAGTTGCGGTTTCAATTTTTCCTATTCATTCGATTATTCAAAATATCATTCAATGGACCACCCGACATTGGTTCAAATTCAGAACCACAATACGTGGTTCCTTATCAAAATTTACGTAGAACATGATGGAAGTGTCAAAACTTTCCACATTATCAACCCATGAGTGTGATAATAACAGTTTTTATCCTTGTTAATTCACATTCACTACCCAAAAAAAACCCTTAGTCTACTCGAGTCAAATCGAGCACTGTAATAATCTTGGTATATCTTACTATGGAAAATTTCAGGTCTCAGTGGAGATGGTTCTTTTCGATTTAAATCAGTGGCGTTTCTTGAAAATTGGCAACACTGTTTTCCCTCCATTTAAATGCATGTAAAATAATCGATTCCTCATGAGGCAGCTTGCCTCACCTGAAATCGATATTTTCAATGAATTTAAATGGAGGAAAATTAGTGTTGCCAACTTCCAAAATTGCCACTGATTGCAATACACCCCACTTACACTTAAGTGGTATCGTCAGCATAGCAAAGCCTAAGCAAAATTACCCTTCACTTCATTAGAATTTTTTTTTTCATTTCAGTAAATTTGGAAGACAAGATCTGCCAATATTTAGAGAATCTCAGCTTCATTTTTTCCGCAAGATGCCCGTCTCCCTCTTCATCGCTGAAACCGGGGAATTTTGACATCTCTTTTAAAGCGTTGTGACATGTCTCTTGTCTCAGTTACTGTGTGTGAAAATGAAAAACCTTAGTCATAAGTATCAATTATTTTATTGAATAATGTATTTGCGAGTAGAGGTCCTTGTTGCTGTTTGTAAGTCAAAGGTTATTGTTGTTTGTAATTTTACTATCGCATTATTCGGGGAAGGTTTCAAATTCATATGAGAGTTTTTGTGTAAGTTTAATCCATTTTGTCTAGTTGATATGTTTCTATTATTCCTTGATTATGGGGGTATAAACAAGGCATTAAAGTTAATCTAAATTTTTTCCCCTTTCTTGTATGATGCCTGCACTTATGTTTTTCTTGGAAAGTATAAATTCAATCTTGAGTTGAATGATCTATTTTTTACCAAAATTTTCTTGCCATTTATCTGGCTGTTCAAAAGGAGAGCATAGTTGGAAAAAATCACTTAATGTTTAAGAATAGATGTAATTGTTGCTGACTTCTCTTTAATTTGTAAACTGTTTTTGTCGTTCACCAATTTTTAACATTGTTTTATTTAAATCTCCATCAAATTTATCAGATTGATCTTGTATTGTTTTGTCATGAGAATTGTTCCAGTGTCCATGATTCTAAATTGATGGAAGATATCCTATTTTGTATCATGTATTAAAATTTTTGATTATTTATCACTTCTCTTTTTTCTGGCCTTTCATCTGATCTCTATTTATCTTTATCATATTTAATTATTTTAGGAACAACATGGCTTAAAACTACTATTTTAATTGCCTCCTTTATTATTGCATATCATGGTTTATGCAGCTTAAAGATTGAGGTATCAAGCTCTTTTGGAAGAATTTAATGATCCAAGACCTGTTTTGTAATATTTTCCTCAATGCACGGTTTTCTCTTCATAGCATTATTTAGAATTCAGAGGATTTCGCCCGTTTTCCCTCTCAAGCCCTTCCAAGACTGCCAAACCATGTGTATTCATTACAGAGGATGGGTGCATACCATAATTTCCTCTCTAATCTGAATTTTTTTTATTGGTAGAGTTCTAGTCATAAACTTGAAAAATCACTCAGATGAGATGACCTTTAGATGGGGAAACGTAGAAAAAAGCAATCAAAAACAAGTTCAAAATACTAGGTGATACTCAGAATTTCTCACTAATCCTCACTTTTTCTCATAATGCGGTGTACAATATGGGTCATTCATACTGATTTTAACTGCGGAAAATTTCACTCACTTAAAAAAATTTAAAATCAACCTAAATATTTTCTCTGCTTTTTCACTTTACATTGCTACAGCTTTGAAATTCAGAATCAACACATAATGATACCAATGCTGTTTTACCATTGATTGTTTTTTTATTGCTGGCTCAAAGTGAAAGGGGTAAAAAAACTCTTAGATGGTTTTTTAGGGTTTTCATCTATGTTGAATCTTTAAACTGTGGACTTCTTGCCTTTATTTCAGAAAAAAATACAACAGGTTTTGGGGTATTATCAAAGGTATGGAGAGATCTAATCCAAGAATTTTTACAGCGTATTTTTAACACTAAATGGCAAAGAAACCTTGCTTTGAAAATTCCCAAAATGGAACCCGTTCACAATCAATATTTTGCCAGAGAGGGGAAACTGCATTTGCTGGTTGGCGGAACCACGTTTCAAGCATCATCTTGCTACGTCAACTCGGCTGTCGGCTTTTGATTAGCTTTTCCTCTTTTTAAAAATGATCTTGTTAAATTTTCGGTTTTGTCACGGTTATTTTCATACAGTTCTTGCCCCCGCTCTTTTATTATTTCTTTGATTACGCTGAATAAAATCTTGATGGAAATGCTGTTTTGTATGCAATAATATTCGCAATGTTGAATCTTATTTTTATAATCGATACATTTTTATTATCTCACGAAATGTTTTGCTTATCAGACACTGTAGAAGACAGTTTTAATAGTCAGATGACCCTATTTATGGTTTCATTCTTCCATAACCCATTTCCAAATTAATACGGAATGAAGCATTTCTTATTTTACTCCATGTTCTAAAATTTTTTAGTGCACATGGCAGTTCATTTTATAATCTTTCCTCAATCAAATTTTAATATGCTTTACATTTTATCATCTATATTTTACTCTTTTTTTCCAGCCTGAAGCTCCACCCACTCTCTGTAACCTCTGTGAGAAAAAAGTCTACCAACTAGAGAAAATCGAAACAGACGGAAAGATCTTTCACAAGTACTGTTTCCGATGTACGCAGTGCCATTGCGTTTTAAGGTAATGAAAATTCATTATAATTAACTTTTGGGGCTGAAAATTTGTTTTCTAGTTTCTGATGGATATACGAGAGTCATCCTGATATTAACAACAAGTTCTCCTATTTTATATAACTTAAATTAAGATATGTAGAGACAATTGGCAAAAAGTATTGTGAAGCCACTGTTCGATTTCTAACCATGTGTAGACTTTCAAATTTGGTCTCACAAAATTCTAGAAAAATTAGTTTTTCTGAATCCGAATTCTATTTGTGTGGGACTAAAATGTCCCAGTGTGTCATCAGCATGTACGTTAATGCATCTACTATTTCTTGCTAGCTAGAAATTTCAGGATGGTTGAACTTAACATAAACATAGCAGGACACATGTTACACAGATGATCAGTTAAAATACAATGGCTTTTTAAGTCTTCGTATGGAAAATGAAGTGCTTGCATAATTGTGCATCTATTTGAACATTATTTATCAACATAACATACATATTATCTCTAGTTCCTTAGTTCACCTTCCTTTACCTCTGCCCAAAACAACCTCTGACCCTGACTTCGGTGTCAGTGCAATTATGGAGCTGGAAAAAAGAATTTTTTTAACAATGATGCTTTATGATTTTAAAAATGGTTTAAGTGAGGATGTATGATTGCAGCGGTTGTCGTTAGCCTTCAGAGACAATAATTCTTTCATTCATTCAAAGCTCTAAGTTTTCAAATGTGATTGCATTGGAAGGCAGCAAGCACAGAGGGAGGTTTCAAACAGCTGTGAAAAATTGCCAACCCTATTCAGCTCTCGTTAAAAACTCAAAAACCTTATTTATTCAATGATTGGCAAGAGTTCTTATTTTCTTTCTCTCTGTTTCAGAATCGAATCTTACACGTTCAATAATGGCTACCTGTACTGTTTGCCTCACTTCAAGCAGTTATTCATCTCCAAGGGCAACTACGATGAAGGTTTTGGCGCAGACCCGCTTCAGAAGAAATGGGCTCATAACCATAATCTATCAAATAACAACTCACCCCCTATCCCAGTTGTAAATGGCTCGCACTAATTTTAAGTTTGTTAATAATGTCTGCTCAAGATTCGACCACTACGCCGATAAGAAATAAAAAGTAAATAAAAAATTACACGGATAAAAACCTTCAATAAATGAAAAATGCCATATCTTTGTTTAAAATTTTTATTTTGTGACTGTACTTGTTAGTAGGCTTTTTTTTACTGTCAACAAACATGACCCTGAAAGGGATTTGGTTTATTTATTGTTGACTGCTGAAGCTGATTTTTCAAGTTAAAGCAGAAGAAAATCTTTGATGGTATTTTTTATCTAGTTTTATTTTTCTCTTTAGTAAGTAAGTGATATTACTGTACATGTGTTAATAATGATTTTCTTTTTTTTATTAGTTTTGTTGAGCTGTCAAAAATCAAATTCCTATCTCGCCTCATATTTTTGGCCGAGGTGGCTGAGATCATCTATTCAAAAATAGATTTTATCAAGGATTCAGGAATCTAGTCCGCCTTTTGTATTGTTAAGTTGATAAGTTACTGAAACTGTGCCTCAATATGCTAAAATGATCGAACACTATGGATTCAGTGAACTCTGAAGAGTCCTTTTCAGCCAAAATTTTGTATTTTTATCGAACAGAGGTGAACCGATATCTCAAAATAAAGAATTCGGCCGAATACAATTAAATCAAATTCATCCATGTACGTTTTGAGCCCCGTCACTTTTGAATGTGATGTGAGCAATCTCTTTTTCTTGCTGTTTTCTCTTTGAGCAAAGTAGGAATAACAAACGATTGCATCAACCTCCTTGTTTATTTAAGCTGCAAAATTACCCGAAGAATCATTGTTTCATACAGAGGAGTGTCTCCCTGTATATTTTACTATTTGACAAACACTAGTTAGATCTCTAACTTATTTTTTTTCTTTATAAATTTTTAATCTTAACTTTTAAATTTTAATGACTTTCCACCTTACTTTTTCCCGCGAAACTTTTCCATTCATTCTTCAATAGAAACTTAATTAATCATTCCTTTTATAAATTTAAGCAATCACCGTTTCCATTGATCAATCAAATGAATTTTTTCAGCTGACTTTAGTTTTAAGGACAGAACCTTTTTACCTCCTGAACTCTGATGAAATGTAATGCTCTAAATGTCAAGTACAAAAGTGCCTTCTGGAAAGATTCAGATGAAATAATATTTTTGATTAAACACGCTAAATCATCAGCAAAATAGCAAGTCTACCAGCAGCCTGATTTCAGATATTTTTTGTGTGTCAACCAGACAAGACAAGACGAAGGGAAAATGAGGTTATGTGATTGGTTGGCTTTGTCAGTTGTTCTCTTTGTTGTGCTTATGTCGGGTGGAATCGACAAGAAGCTTAAGGCACCTCTCGAGTTGCCGTTCGTATTTATTAAATTCCTTTGACACAAGAATGATAAAGGAAACAACTGACACAACTGACAATCACATCACTCCTATCTTGTCCAATCAAAAAACACAATATTTCAATGATCAGGCCACTGGCCTACTTTACAGTACCATGGGTGACAGTACTCTTTTAAACATGTGCGGTTCTCTGTAATATTATACTATCTCAAACGCAAAATGCAATTTTTTTATTGCTGATCATTCTTAACTTCAGCCAGAATCTTGCCTAAGAATATTTCAAGACTGGATTTAACTTCAACTTGCCAAGAACAATGCAATCATTTAAAAACTATGATTGCCAGACGTCGTTAATTTTGATGATTACCAATATTATATTTTACTTACTCTCCCAGCTTTACAAAAAATCTCAAATTTTGTGATTGTTGCTTTAGATTTGGCAAAGTATAGACTGAAACTCTTTATCAATTATTTTTTTTTCAGGTAGAAAAGTAAATGTCATGAATAAAATGAGCTGAAGAAAGCTCGAAATTATTTACATTAATTTGATGTATTAGTCGAAGGTCTCATGAACTGCAATCCATACAAAGCTGAAAGATGAATTCGAATTGTACATTTGTTTGCATTTATAACTTATTGTTTAAGCATTTCTGTTTTATATTCCATCCATTTTGGATATTATTATCTGTTTTTATTTTTAGTTTCTACTGAAAGAAAGAAAAAAAAAACCTTGGATAAACTCATGAAAGATAAAAAAGGAGAAATAATAAATGTATTGATATTTTTTTAAACAGAACGTTCTATTATTTGCCCTTAGTGTCAATTGATGGCTAATTCAGTTCGGAGTTTTAAGAAATTATGTATCAACTCAAGAAAGCTCAAGTTTTCTCACCTAGGAACCATTTCATTGGTGAAACTACTAGACTACATATCTTGTTTGCAATGTTTTAAAATCTCCGCTCCCACATCATTTTTGTGGAGGAGAACAAACTAATATCATTCCTTGAAGTTTTCACAAATTTTTTTTCACACAGAGAAGAATGATCGTCGAAGTTTTGAAGAATTAACATTGAGTAGTTTTTCACAGAATATGCATAAAGACTGGTTTCACTTGAAATTCTTGATGTCTCAATTTTTCCAAAAACTGCACTTCCCACTAAAGTAGCAGTGATCGTGATAAAAAGCGATTTTATCGGTTGGTTATCGCGATCATATCGGTGGCAATTTCTCATGACCATATCGAATGAAAAGTTTCTATAAATGGCGATTAAATTGCTATGCATTGCAATTTTTTGCTGGATAAAATCGCCATATTTTGCGATTTTCTTTTGATAATATTGAAATCAATCGCCAGGCGATAAGATTGAGGATAATCGCTCAGATGTTGATGGTCCCAGGCGAAAAATGGCGATTTTTCTATTGACAAATTCTATTTATATTAT
Organism: Bemisia tabaci; assembly: GCF_001854935.1. NCBI lineage: Eukaryota > Metazoa > Arthropoda > Insecta > Hemiptera > Aleyrodidae > Bemisia > Bemisia tabaci. The sequence continues at coordinate 1,646,291 of NW_017547102.1, read as the reverse complement.
TTACCTTGTCCTTCAATCCCCTCAAATATGCGACATTTCATTTTCATATGCAAAGAACTGTAAGAAGTGGACTGCATTAGGCTGAAGGGAACCAAGGCCACATCAGCTATTCTCACATTTCATTGGGCAAGAAAATTTTTTACATGAAAAGGGTTGTGCGGATTTTTGTGCTTTGATTAGTACAAGGCAAATTCTATTGAATTTTCAAGTGAATCCGCCGCTTTTACAAGTGAAACGCTTGAAACGTGTGAACAAGTGAAACGACTGAAATCTCGAAATTTTTTTCCCCGCTAAAAGTCGAGAAAAATCTACATGGGTTAGATGGACTAAATTTTTAGGGTCAAAATCGAAATTTCGCCGATCGGGCCGAAACCAAGCAATCTCGCTTGGAATTAACCCGCTGAGAGCGATTTTCCAGTCGGAAATACTCCGCAAGTCCCTCGCTTCGAGCTATCCGCTGAAATTGTTCCAGAGAAAGAGTCAAAAAGTGGTCAGAAACACTCGTTTTTGACCAGTTTCTTACTGTTTCTCGGCTCAGGAAGCCTCCCCGAGAGTCGGGACCGTGCGGTATCGATTCTACGCTTCCAACTACGTAGGATGCGACTGAAATCTCGAATATTTTTCTCCGTCCCAAATCGAGAAAAATCGACACGGATAACATGGACTAAATGTTTCGGGTCAAAATGGAAATTTCGCCGATAGGGTCGGAACCAAGTAAGCTCGCTTGGAATTGACCCTTGACCGATTTCTGTATCGAAAGTGAGGTTTTTTTCCAAACACTATTCTGCTATCATTTCTCTTAATCTTGCCGATTTTTGGGTTTAGAATGATTCTTTAGACTCATGCGCAGGGGCTTTCGTCCTTTTTTTTGCTGAAAATTCAAAATCTGCGGAGATTTTTTTTTCTAAAAGATAAAAAAAAAAGCGACAAAAATGTATCCAAAAATGGTTTGCAGGGGGCAAGTCTATGGTACGTGTACACGTAAAATTGCGAAAAATCAAATTCTTGACTGATCCTTTTTCGAAATACGCGATTTGAGATTTTCATAGTAAATGCAACTTTTCCACTGATTTTGATCCGATTTTTATTTATTTGTACATTGAATCGGTGTTGATCGGTTCACGTTTTCATTTTTCGTTCGATTCATGTCGATCATACATTGCCTCTCGTTACACGCACACTTCCTTTCATACCCTTTTTTTTTTAACTGAAAAATTCGTCTTCAGCTGCGTCTGCGGCAATTGTTGTTACGAATATGTTGTGCGTGCTGGTTTCAGGTCATTACATACACGAATCTCTGACGGCCGGCGTTTTATGTGCGAGAGCAATTCGCCTTCAGCTGCGTCTGCAGCAATTGTTGTTACGAATATGTTGTGCGTGCTGGTTTCAGGTCATTACATACTCGACTCTGTGAAGGCGTTTATGTGCGCAAGTGGCGTACCCTGTTGGAGAACTGGCGAATTGCTCTCGCACACAAAACGCCTTCAAAGAGTCGAGTATGTATCTACCTGAAACCAGCACGCACCGCATACTCGTAACAACAATTGCCGCAGACGCAGCACGAGGCGAATTTTTCGGTTAAAAAAAAGAGTATGAAAGGAAGTGTGCGTGTAAAGAGAGGGCATGTATTCGATCGACTTGATTCGAACGAAAAATAAAAACGTGAACCGATCAACACCGATTCAATGTACAAATAAATAAAAAGTGGATCAAGATCAATAGAAAAGTTGCATTTACTAAGAAAATTTCAAAGCGCGTATTTCGAAAATAGCACTAGCCAAGATTTTTTATCATTGCGCCTTAGAAATGCTACGGAAAATCACAATGAAAATAGCCTTCATGCGCAGTGGCCTTTTTCATTCGGCGGATTTTCCAGTCGGGAAAGCTCTGCGAGTCCCTCGCTTCGAGCTATCCGCTGAAAACGCTCCAGAGAAAGCGTTAAAAAGTGGTCAGAAACACTCGTTTTTGACCAGTTTTTGACTGTTTCTCGGCTCAAGAAGGCTCGCCGAGAGTCGGGACCGTGCGGAATCGATTCTACCCCTCCAACTACGTAGGATGCGACTGAAATCTGGAGATTTTTGTCCCCGTCCAAAATCGAGAAAAATCGACAGGGCATGCACGCTGGACTCAACGATTTCCTTTGACATTTTTGCAGTGATGAATGCATAGCTGAAGTGCGCTCCAGCTAGAATTTTATTTATCAAATGGGTGGTTTTTATCCGAGGATTAAAAATTAACAGGTGGTAAGGAATAACACAAACGAAAATGAGCTTTGCAAAACGATAATCCGGATATCAGAACTTGGCTGTTTTGAAAACGCCTTCAAATGAAGCGTGATACCTCACGCATTCCCGAGAGTTCAAATAGTTCTATCAATGCGCATTAGAAATGCGATAGAAGATTACAATCAAATTAGCCTTCATGCACGCTGTCCTTTTCGATTTCTGTTAACATGTTTGCAGGCGTGAATGTATAGCTTAAGTGAACTTCAGCTAGAATTGTATACAGCAAATGGGTAAGTTTTATACCTAGAAGGATTATAAATAAACAAGTGGTAAGAAATGAAAACAAAATAAAATTAACTATGCTAAACGATTATACAAATATCGGAACCTGGCTGTTTTGAAAACGCCCTGAAATGCGGCGTGATACCTCGCGCATTCCGAGGAGTTCAAATAGTTGTATCATTGCACCTTAGGAGTGTGACGGAAAATTACAATGAAAATAGCATTCATGCACGCTGGGGTCGTCGATTTCCTTTGACATTTTTGCAGCAGTGAATGCATAGCTTAAGTGCGCTGCAGCTAGAATTTTATTTAGCTAATTAGTGATTTTTATACGAGGATTAAAAAGTAACAGGTGGTAAGGAATAACACAAACGAAAATGAGCTTTGCAAAACGATAATCCGGATATCGGAACTTGGCTGTTTTGAAAACGCCTTCAAATGCAGCGTGATACCTCACGCATTCCCGAGAGTTCAAATAGTTGTATCATCGCACCTTAGAAATGCTACGGAAGATTACAATGAAAGTAGCCTCCATGCACGCTGGAATTTTTCATTCGGCGGATTTTCCAGTCGGGAAAGCCGGGTTAGTCCCTCGCTTCGAGTTATCCGCTGAAAACGCTCCAGAGAATGAGTCAAAAAGTGGTCAGAAACACTCGTTTTAGACCAGTTTTTGTCTTTTTCTCGGCTCAGGAAGCCTCGCCGAGAATCGGGACCGTGCGGAATCGATTCTATGCCCCCGATTACGTAGGATGAGACTGTAATCTCGAATTTTTTTTCCCCGTCAAAAGTCGAGAAAAATCGACAGGGGTTACATGGACTAAATTTTTAGGGTCAAAATCGAAAGTTCGCCGATCGGGCCGAAACCAAGCAATCTCGCTTGGAATTGACCCTCTGAGTGCGATTTTCCAGTTGGGAAAGCTCCGCAAGTCCCTCGCTTCGAGCTATCCGCTGAAATTGTTCCAGAGAAAGAGTCAAAAAGTAGTCAGAAACACTCGCTTTTGACCAGTTTTTGACTGTTTCTCGGCTCAGGAAGCCTCGCCGAGAGTCGGGACCGTGCGGAATCGATTCTACGCCTCTAACTACGTAGGATGCGACTGAAATCTCGAATATTTTTCTCCGATCCAAATCGAGAAAAATCTACACGGATAACATGGACTAAATTTTTCGGGTCGAAATCGAAATTTCGCCGATCGGGCCGGAACCAAGTAAGCTCGCTTGGAATTGACCCTTGACCGATTTCTGTATCGAATGTGAGTTTTTTTCCAAACACTATTCTGCTTTCATTTCTCTTAATTTTACCGATTTTTGGGTTTAGAATGATTCTGTAGACTCATGCGCAGGGGCTATCGTCCTTTTTTTTTGCTGAAAATTCAAAATCTGCCGAGATTTTATATCGAAAAGATAAAAAAAAAAAAGCGACAAAAATGTATCCAAAAATGGTTTGCAGGGGGCGAGTCTATGGTACTATCGACGAATTTAGTTTCACGCAGAGTCTCAGGTGACTATTTAGCGACGGCGCGGCGCGGCGCGTTGCCTGATAACGCTCTCATGAAGACGCACTTGTTCTTCTGTGAGCGCGTAGTCACTAACACAGACGCACATGAAACACACACAGACACTTTCGCTCATTCACCGTGAGAATTCACGTTTTTGGCTCTTTGGAATGTAAACAAAGATTCGTAATGACGTATCGCGCATCGATTCCAAGTCTCGCTTGCCTCTTGTTCTTGTGACTAGAGCAAGGAAGAAAGGACTTCATTCCAAATCGGCCATTTTCAACCTTGGCCCGATCTTCGAAACATTTTCAAAGTTGATCGAGGATCACCTCCCGAGTCTAAAACACTGACTCTTTTTGAAATCGGACGATCACGGAGGGAGGGGGAGGGGAGTCAAAGTAAAAAAATTAAACTCGCATATCTCGCTAACACTTAGTCGTAGAGAGATGATATTGGTCTCAAAATTTAGAGAAAACCATCAGCTTTCAAGCGATAATTACAAAATTGGTCCATTTTGGCAATTTCATCTATTGTTGCCACGTTGCCGTAGTTCAAAAGTTCAGTTTTTCCTATTTTTAGCTGTGGCGTTGCGTTGAGAGGTGCACATAAAAGAACAGAACTATTTTCTAATGAAAGTAGACCGTTTATGTTTTAACAAGCACAAGCACCTGGGGAAACAAGTTCAGGGGGAGTTAAGATTTTCCAAAGTTGACGGTACGCTGAGACCTGGGATGTTTGGAGTCCCTAGACCACCCACGCCCCCAAACTGACCACTAATCGCGTGGTTTTGCATTTTTATTGGTTAAGAGGACCATATTTGATGCATTGTGGTTATTGGTCAGTCTGAATCACTCAAGTAGGGGAGGAAGAGAGAGAAAGATCTGTGCTGAGCTTTTTCTCGTAACTCTCTTTGTCATTTTAATGGGTTTTAAGCATCGGTATTTTACTTCTTCTTTGGTAAGAAGAAAACAAATGCTTCACATCGATTGAATTCATGTCAGGGCCGGATTTACCTACTTGCCGCCTGTGGACCGCCTGTATTTTGCCGCCCCCTTCTCATTCGTATTGAAACATTAATAAACACCATCAAGTGAGCGTGCCAGCGGGGGAGGGGTACAAAAGACGCGTTTTCTCGTGTTGAACACATTTTTTGGGGATGCCCTGTCAACATGACTACTTAGCAAAAGTTAAGTTTTGTAAACCTATCTCTGTGTGGATAATGCCTTCCATTCAAAAGAAATGAACGAAAAAATTATGAAAGAACAGACATGAATGTGGTTTAATGATTTTAACTTCCACCGCCGCGCCGCGCAGACCGCACGGTGTTTGGCGCAATGCGTGAAGTATTCATGCATTCTTGTAGGCGCTATCCGATTCACGCTGACCGCAATGACCGCACTGTGTTTCATGCAATGCGTGAAGTATTCGTGCAGTCTTGTAGGCGCTGATATGTGTTACATGCCGATCGCCGCGCCGATGGCTTCTCCTTTTCATCTCAAGTCCTCGTCATAATTGCTCTCTGCGCCGCGCCGTTCCAGGCCAAATTGCGTGTTTGGTTTCTCTCTTAACTCGACTAATTAAAGGTGCTGTCTCTTGCATCACTGAAAGACGACAAAATTAAAAATTACTACATTCTCAGGAAACGAGAGATTTTGTCGCCTTTTCTCGTTTTGTAATTTTTTTTTCTAAATCCGATATTTTTTTATATCTACATTTAAAGAAATTTGCAAAATTTGCCGCCTTCTAGATTAGCCGCCATGGGCCACGGCTCATGTGGCCACCCCCTTAATCCAGCCCTGATTCATGTTGAAATCATATGTGAGAAGGATTGACACCAGTTTACGAGGTCACTGATTTCTCATTTAAGTTTTTTCACAAGTCTCTCCTGGACAAACCTTAAAGCTATAACGACGAGAAAAAGTGTTGTATTCGGTGGTAAATTTGAAAATGTGTACTCAACTTTGCCGAGCTTTGGCCACTTCCATGCCCCGCCGTCTGCAATCGGTAGTTGACAACGAGGGCAACCCAACAAAATATTGAATTAAGCTTATTTTCCAATTTAACTTTATTTACTAATCTTGTATCTCTTATTGGCCAAGCATGTTATCATTTGTCCTATTCCTATAAAAAAAAAGATGTAAAACTTTTACGATCCTCTTTGCTTGTGAAACTCATTTTTGTAGGGCTGAATCTCCCAGTAAATGAGGCAAATGTGTTTCGAACGAGTTTATCTTCACGAGTTTTTTTAGATATGTGGATGTAGGGTGCATACATCGATACTGAAACGAGAAAAACACGTTCCTCGACTTGCAACGATACAAACTTACTGTCAGAAAGTCATTTCTACGTTAAACATATTTTCTGCGAAAAATTCAAGCAATGATTTTTATTCATGTTTTTGTTTTTGAAAGATTTAAAAAAAATAATTATAAAAAACCCAAAATCGAGCTACGCATTTCCCTGGTTTCGTTACGGCTAACCAATGGCGTTTTTCCTGGCTGACCATGCCTTTACTCTTAAACGAGCAATTGATAGAGAGCTTAGTCCAATTATGACCATAGTTGGATCGTACTTAGCAAAGAGGAACCATCGCGATTACGGTGTTAAATTTCAAACATTTTTTAAAGTGTTAAATTGGATCGCATTTAGCAAAAAGAAACCAGCGCGATTCCAGTGTTGTAAAAATGTTGCTCCTTCATAATTATTCACAGAATCTCTTAGAATAGCAAATAGTTTTTGCTTCCCACCAAAAATTTGTTAATTTCAAAGGAAAACAATTGTGCAAATGTTAATACTATGCTTGGATTATAAGTATTTTTGAAAGAAAAGAAGAAATTGCACGATTTTGAAAACACTGTAATCGCGCTGGTTCTTTTTTGCCAAATGCGATCCAATTACAGTGCCAATTTTTTTTAAGAAACCGAATTTTATAGAAATGCATATTATCTGCACCTGGATAGGAGATTTTTTTGGGCCAACTCGACCTGTCGGAAAATTAGTAGGTGGTCGAGAAAAAAATGGTCGATTAGGAGTCAGTAGCAAGCGATAAGATGATGTAGCCCAATTAGCTATCTTAATAATATAATGTTCGGTCCTTTTAGACTCAAAACAAACGGATCAGTTTTGTATAAGGACCAGGGGCTTATGGAGCAGCCCCTTATTTTTTATGTACACTTTTTCCTTTTACATGTCTTTTTTTTATTTATTTATTTATTTTCAATTAATTTTCTGGTTTGTCTTTGAATTGGTCCTAATTTTTTCTTCGAAGTAATGAATGTGACCAAATTTTTTTCAAAAATTGTAAGTTTATTTTGTAAAATTTAAATTAAAATTTTGTATAAACCTTATACAAACTTCTTTTTAAGCTTTTACCTTTGTTTTTAAACTAAGTTTTAAGTAACGGCTTTTTTATCTTTTAAATACTTTACTCTGTTTTCCTTTTAATTTTTGCTTCTTCTTTTTCGATCTCTGCTCTGCTTTTTTTCCAATTTTTCCTTCAACTCTTCTCTTTTTCGTTCCTCCTTCTTTCTTCTTTTTCTTCTTCTTTTTCTGCTCCCTCTTTTTTTCTTCATTTTCTGCTCCCTCTTTATCTTCATCCAATTCTTCCGATTTTTCTTCTTCTTCTTGTTCCTGTTCCTTCTTCTTTCCGTTTTCCGTATTTTCTGTTTCAGAAGTTTCCTCTTTTTCCAGTTTCTTCATCTTACTGTTCCACATGAATGTTATTAGAAAGAAAAATTGGAGGTTATTGACTTGATGAGGAAAAATTGGAAATAGGAAAAAGATGGAGCCAATCATGATTTGGGGGTAAAATTGGAAAAGAAAAAACGCGGGAAGATAATATGACAAAGCGTAAAAAAAAAACGCGAGAAAAGAAAAATGTAAGTTGATGGCAGTTGAGTGTTGGAGGTAACCTCATTTAATGATGATTGTTGAATGAAAACAGCTTATGAAAAGACAGCAAATAGTAAAGTAAGATGCTTAGCAACAAAAGATTTCCGAAAAACAAAAAAGAAAAAACCCCTACTTCCCCTCATCCAATTTATGAGTTTTTAGAGATTTAAAAATCGGGGACAAACCCCAGAAAATAATTTATAATTTTCCCGAAGCATTGAGTACAACACCTTTCAAATGAACCAACGCCCCTCGCAATTAGTACAGAGGTTAATTCACAATTTCATTCTATTTTTCAAATTATATATTAGGATTGTAAGTAGAATATGCCATTTCGACCGGAAAACCTTGTTATCAGAAAAAGGAAGGCACATTTTTAGACATGCGGTATGCGATACAAGTGCGCTAAAATACCTTAATAATCTCAATCATGCATTAATCTCCAGGAAATTAGATTTTCCTAGGAAAATTCCTTCTAAAGAATCCCAATATGCCGGGAAATCGGCGGAGACAGGGAAAAAACCAAGGTCATACTTGGACCCACGGCTGAATATTACACGAGAATTCGCTATTAAAGCACTAACTATTTTTTCGGTGCATACTTGTGTAATCTTTCATATTCTACAGCCGATCAGTCTTGCCTCTTGCGTCATTTTCAAACTTCCTACGCGAAAAAGTGTATGCTGAATTGAGGAGTTCTTTGGAACAAGGTCGCATGACCGGAAAAGTAGTTCCGAGGAAATCGCATTTGACAGTTCAAAAGTGTATAGCGCTGGTTCTAACCAATATCTACGCACGGAATTTAATTAGTTTGGAAGAACAAGTCTTTGACAATTTACTTGCAAAAACGGAACATTATGACTACATTCCCCTATGATTTCTGCAGGATAATGTGGATCGTTGTATACGCCCTTGTTCGAAAGGCTATAGCTTACTAGTTAATAATTTTACCTTTCTGGAAAAAATTTTATGAAAAACAGAGGTAAGTGGGAAAAGAAGCCATTTAGAACAATTTAAAGTAAAAGAGAAGTATATTACCCTAAAAGATCACTCCGGAAAGTCATGAATTTGAGTCAAAATTTTGGGCAAAGTTCAAGAAACAAAATTTAAGGTGTTTCAAGTTGATTAAAGTCGATTAAATTTTCGATTTTTGAACTTTGCCCAAAATTTGGGTACTTGAGAACGTAATGTCCAACTAATTTGGAACTTGACGAGATAATGTTGGGACAAAGTTACGGAGAATTGGCTAATTTCGCAGGAGAATCGTATGACTTTTGAACTGACGTATTTTGGGGTCCGAAATCCTCCTTAAAATTAGTTTGAAATTATTTCTGTAATTTTTACTTAAAAAGCTAACAATTCGGTAAATTTTCTTGTTTTATTTTTTTTCTACGGTAATTTAAACCTAAGATATGATTTTTGGAAAAAAGACCTTTGGCCTTTGGCATATCATAACTCGGTCAAAGATTGAGGTATTGAAAAATTCTTTGTCCTTGATGTTCTCTCCAAAAACGTATCACAAGTTAGGGGTTTCAGCTTGGAAGAAGAAAGTTTCCCCCCTTGAGGGAGGGTCAAAAAGGGGGGGGAGCGGGAATTATTCGTGCACTCTGCATATTTCCTAAAATTAGGAGTAATCAAGTTTCAGAAAACGCGTTCTCCCGAAAAAGGGCGGATGCGCGCATACGCCTTTGTCTCAAAGAACTCCATGCAACCTGCCGGCGCGGCGGCTAGAAGAAAAAATCAGTTGCACCTCATGAAATGTTAGCTCTATTTTCGGGTGAACGCGGTGTTGCGCTGTCTATTATAGTTTGCACCTATAAATGCTTGTCTGAGGGATATTTTCTTGAAAAAGTAGCAGATTTGTCAATTGTTCATGTGGCTCCGTTTTCCTCGTTGGCATGACATGAGATAGGTCCAGTCAGCACCCGATATCTCCGAAACGCGCCACGCCGCGCTGCGCCTCGTCGCACAGTTTACATTTGATTTGGAGCGGCCTATGCGTGAAACTAAATTCGGCGATAGTACA
>NW_017547102.1:1601393-1635508 GCF_001854935.1 Bemisia tabaci | reverse complement strand
CCTCACATTCGATACAGAAATCGGTCAAGGGTCAATTCCAAGCGAGCTTACTTGGTTCCGACCCTATCGGCGAAATTTCGATTTCGACCCGAAAAATTTAGTCCATGTTATCCGTGTCGATTTTTCTCGATTTGGGTCGGAGAAAAATATTCGAGATTTCAGTCGCATCCTACGTAGTTGGAGGCTACGTAGTATGAGAGGAAGTGTGCGTGTAAAGAGAGGGCATGTATTCGATCGACTTGATTCGAACGAAAAATAAAAACGTGAACCGATCAACACCGATTCAATGTACAAATAAATAAAAAGTGGATCAAGATCAGTAGAAAAGTTGCATTTACTTTGAAAATTTCAAAGCGCGTATTTCGAAAATAGCACTAGCCAAGATTTTTTATCATTGCGCCTTAGAAATGCTACGGAAAATTACAATGAAAATAGCCTTCATGCGCAGTGGCCTTTTTCATTCGGCGGATTTTCCAGTCGGGAAAGCTCTGCGAGTCCCTCGCTTCGAGCTTTCCGATGAAAACGCTCCAGAGAAAGCGTCAAAAAGTTGTCAGAAAAACTAGTTTTGGATCAGTTTTTTTACTTTTTCTCGGCTCAGGAAACCTCGCCGAGAGTCGGGACCGTGCGGAATATCGATTCTACACCTCCAACTACGTAGGATGCGACTGAAAGCTCGAAATTTTTTTCCCCGTCAAAAGTCGAGAAAAATCGACAGGGGTTACATGGACTAAATTTTTAGGGTCGAAATCGAAAGTTCACCGATCGGGCCGAAACCAAGTAAACACTCTTGGAATTGACCCTCTGAGTGCGATTTTCCAATCGGGAAAGCTCCGCGAGTCCCTCGCTTTGAGCTATCCGCTGAAAACGCTCCAGAGAAAGAGTCAAAAAGTGGTCAGAAACATTCGTTTTTGACCAGTTTTTGACTGTGTCTCTGCTCAGGAAGCCTCGCCGAGAGTCGGGACCGTGCGGAATCGATTCTACGTCTCCAACTACGTAGGATGCGAATGAAATATCGAAATTTTTTTCTCAGTCCAAAATCGAGAAAAATCGACATGGGTTACATGGACTAAATTTTTAGGGTCAAAATTGAAAGGTCGCCGATCGCGCCGAAAGCAAGCAAGCTCGCTTGGAATTGACCCGCTGAGTGCGATTTTCAAGTAGGAAAAGCACCGCGAGTCCCTCGCTTCGAGCTATCTGCTGAAAACGCTCCAGAGAAAGAGTCAAAAAGTGGTCAGAAACCCTCGGTTTGGACTAGTTTTTGACTGATTCTCGGCGCAGGAAGCCTCGCCGATAGTCGAGACCGTGCGGGATCGACTCTACGCCTCCAACTTCGATAGGATGCGACTGAAATCTCGAAATTTTTTCCCCTGTACAAAATCGAGAAAAATCACAGGGGTCACATGGAATAAATTAGGGTCAAAATCGAAGGGTCAAATGCGCTGACGCTCGGCAAACCAAATCAGCTACCTCAAAAATTCATAACTCAAAAACGGCTGGGCATTGGCGCCTATAAAAAATATGGGTTCTTATATTTCCTTTTTCTACCTCTCTGCCAAATTTAGCCCGATCGCAGAGGGACAATCGGTATTCTTTCGTTGTTCGTTAAATTTGGCAATAGCTGATCTTGGTTCCGTTCTGAGAAACGCAGTCGAAGTGTTAATCATCATAATTTTAACATTTAAAAATGTGTCCAAAGGATCCAGACACTCAGGGCCTATGAGGGAGGGGAGGGGGGGGGACCAAAGTAGACCCAGAATTATTGGAAAGCGGCATAATCACGAGTGTTCCACTCTATAATTGACAGTTGTTGATTTACAAGTTAATTCCTACTTAAAAATTGGTCTATTTTCGTATTGGGATTGGAAAAATGTGTTCACTTTTAATCAACCAAGACAGCAGGCAACACCCTACTGTATTACTTGAAATGATAGTAAATTTAACGTCTTAATTCTTGTTCGCAAGGAGCCAAGGTGGACATTACTTTCATTTCAAATATGAAAATTAGCCCATCTTAAAATAGAAATTTGCAAAGAACTCCAAAACCGCTGATCGTAGAGCAAGACAAAATACATTTTCCGGCCCTCCTAAACCTCTGGGTTTACAATTTCACCTCCACATACCCTGGAGATCAAAGATCCTTTGGACTTAATTTGAAAAAAAGTTGTTAAAAAGAGGGAAAATTGCTCATTTTTAGTTAATGATGCTGTACTTAATTAAAAATATGAGAAATTTCAGGAGGTAGTTTGAAAAATAATAAAAGAGCAGAATTGAACATAGTGCGTTTAATTTTGTTGGCTTTTTGAGCAAAACAATACTAAAAACGACTGACAAAAAATAGATGCTTCATCAATTTTTTTCTAGACAAAAAGAAAAACAAATAGTTCGACAAAAAAACAACAGGTAAACTATGATTTTTTGCGAACATTTTGGCAACTTATTTTGTGCACGACTAACAAAAGTTAAATTCCATACATATACTTTTTTGATCGTTGAATTTACAAAATAGTCATGACCACCACCAACAAGAACCTTGGGGATGACTACTCTTGTGTTTAAATACCTACCTAAAATGTATCCCTCGGAAAAGATCAGCGACAGATAAATCTAACTGAGAAAAAAATTTGCTCTCTAAAATAAACAAATATACATAAAATTATCTGATTCAGACTGGGTTGCGAGTAATATCAACAACTCTCGCAATAGGTCAAAAGCTCTCTTAAAGATCTGTCTCGGAAACAGAGCTTGTTCTTAATGAAGGATGGGATAGGCCAAATTTTGGTTGGATTATTATTGCGCAGCAACAGCAATAAACTGGTGAAAGCAATAGAAATTATGAATATGTCATGAATATCAAAAATATTATTTGAGAGAGACTTGACAGACTTTTTCAGGCAACTAAACAGGGCAAAATCCTTGGGCACCACATTACTTGGACTACATTTTGTAATTGGGAACTACCATTCCTGGTTCATTTTGAAAATGAGGTATGTGTCATTAGTTTTCTGAAGCAGATAGGTGCTTTTAGGGATGAATCAGAAATTGTAGCTCCTTATTGTAAAATGTAGTACACTTCTTTTTTCATTACTTACACATTATTTTCAGGCCCATCTTGTATAATACAAAGTAAAATTAAAACACAATTAAATCGGTCAGTTACCAAAGGGCTCAAGTGTCAGATACAAAAATACAAAACAAACAGTAGAAACTGCATGAACCAACCCATTTTAAATTGCAGATTAATTAATAATGTGATAACTATTCATCGTTTTAATATTTTATAGCTCTTAGATTTTTAAGGGGTCAATTAAAACGGTTATTACCATTTTTCTTGAATTCTCATTTTTGGCGCTTGAGCCCTTTTGTAACTGACCGATTCGATTACAAACATGAAAAATCTCGGGTTCCCTCCTCTGTGCAGGGACATGCTTCGTTTGATAAAATGGTATAAAAACCCTCATCCTTACTGAAAAAGTGCAAACAGTTCAGAAACTGATTGACTTTTGCCTGAGTATTTTCATTATCTTCATAAAAAAACTTTAAGTACGTACACTATCATTAAATTTTGTTTATTCATGATGACTAAAATTAAAATTCATGTAAAATAGAGGACAAATTGATGAATGGCGGGGGCCAAAACAATCTAAGATAACAATGAAATTTCAGAGGGACAAATTGAGTGTAATTATGCTAAAAGGAACTATTAGCATAGAGTTTGCTTGCACCATTGAGTCCCTTTAGGCATAAATGTGTCAACTTAAAGGGTATGAGTTCTAAAAATTGAACAATAGCTGCATGATAAGCAGCTTATAAACATACTATAATCTCAAACAGAAAAATGGAAGACAGGTAACCGAGGCTAAAAATACAAAACAAACGGTCAGTATTACAGGACATACTTTCACCACTTGTGTCCATGAGATGATAACATTACATGTCAAAAACACAAAGATATTGATTGTCAAAATGTTAGAAATGTTTGCCACATTTGATTTACATTTATATTTTTTCACCATCATCACAAGGGTGAAAGAGGCCTGAAACTTTTTGGTTATCATGAATAATTTCGGCATCGGTTACCTATTTTCTCACCTTTGGCCAACAACTCATAACAATTTGGAACTATCGCAGATTCTTTGATTGCACTTACATTCTAATGATCATAAAAAATTGCCTTGGAGAAACCTATTTACAATTTACCCAAATACAACAAGACACTACAAGAAATGCACACAAAACACTTAATTACAATTCCCCAAACTGGCATTTCTGATGAGTTTAAGAGTTCTCATTTTGTAAAGTTGTGCGTAGAAAAAAAAAAAAAATCACTGCCTCATTGGACAAAAGTCTTAAAAAGAATCTGATAAGAATATGGTCACGCTATCAACTGGCCAACCAAAATCCTGTGAGCAAAGTTTGACAGCACGATTCTCTAGGACAAAGTTACACAAGCCTAGGTCTTTTCATAGAATTTGACCATGGGGTCGAATTCCAAGAATGGAACTTCAAGGATTTTTCGCAGTTACCATCTTCACAGGACAGGGCTCTCAGGGCTGCGACAAATTTGTGCAGGAAGATAAACAGGTGAAACCGAGTACTCAACCAGCATTAGGATAATGGTTGAACACAATGAACCATTAAACGAATTACTTGAATGAAAATGTGAACATTTGAGTAAACAACAAAATATCACATAATTTGCTTTCACATCTTCTTTCTCTCCGTTAATCTTAGATATCTCTACAAGGAGTGCAAGGACCATACTTGGTGCTCATGTTGTTACTGACCAACTCAATATTTTTCCTAACCTCAACTTCACAACGGTGACTTTACCCTGGGACAAATCCCACAAAAAGGTCCCATGAGATCTAAAGCTTCCACTTTGACAAATGTTCCTTCCGACGGATTTTTCCAAGTAAGAAATTTTCCTCATCCTATTGCGTTTTATGAGCTGACTGCTCAAAGCATATAGCAGAATGCATTTTGAGGAATTTTTTTTGTACAGTTGCCATCCATTAATTATTTTTAGTATGGATAAGTATCATCTTTCCTTTAAAAAATGTGAGGCAAATCACTGAATAGAGGGCATACTGTGGCACTATTGTGTGGAATTTTGCACACAAAAAAATTGGACACATTCATGCAAAAGTAGTCTGTCTCAAACAGATTCAGTGTGCTAAAACACTATCTTTTTTTTTGTTTTTTCAAGCTACTTACTGGAAAATGTAGTGTATTTGATTTGATGTATAGCTTCAATAGGGCCCAGATCAGAAATTGATAACCAGGGAATGAAAAAATCTAAAGGGCCTGTGAAAGAAAGTGTTCTTTTATAAAAATATTGGTAGGAAAAAAAATAAAAAATAAACCAATTTAAGCGCTTTCGGGGACAAGACATATTTTTATGACTAATTCCTCAGATCTCCAGAACAAATAAAGCTAAAGCTTGCTTTTGTTACGTAAATATTTTTAAGATAAACTGTAAAAAAATAACAATCACCCTGAGTTAAAAGATCAATAAAGGAAAAGCAACATTATAAATACAAAACAAACCTACAAGAGTATAAAAATAATTGTTTTAACATACTTTACGGAGGAGATAACAGAGTCGTAGAAATTGATAGCCTACGAGGGTTAAACTATCTTTTTGTGTAAACATGTCTTAAAAAATTTATAAGTATAATAAAAATTGAGCAGATCTATTGGGAATGTTGGTTTGCGAGAGTAAAACAGAGTACCTAAGAGAAATTGAAAAAAAGTTTACCTACAAGATACTTAGATTTGCCAAATGAGTTTTTGAAAACTGAACGAGTCTTATTACCCAAAATCCACGCCAGTATCAAACGAATCACGCAGCATGAAAGCAGACTTTTTCGGCAAAATCCTGTAAAGTAAAGAGAATTTATCAGATTTAGAAAAACATCTGGTTAATCAACAGTCAATTGAACTTGTGAACTAACAGATGATTTAAGTGGTTAAAGAGTTCCCACTATTTCTTCATTTTCCGACTCCCTGACTTTTTCTAAATTGCCCTTGTCAGTTTTTGCTTCACTTTGACTCTAAAGTTTCTGTGTTCTCAAACTTGTCCAGGCCTTTGATCAAGGCCTCAACTTACATTTTTGGTTCCACTGACTTTTGCTGAACTAAAAAAAAATTAAATCTCTACTTCTAGGGATTCAAATTAAAAAAAGAGGAGCTCTAGAATGTTGCACGCTTTCTTAAATGGTGCCAACTTCAAATGCTGAGCTGACTGCTTGCAAAATTCCCTGATTTTTCCAAGTTGCTGTGAATTTCCTGATTCAGGTTGTCAAGACTGCTAGAAAGTTTGGAAATAAATACAAAATATACTGTCAATTTTAAAGTCAAGGTTGGATTACAAGTATACATGACTTTTTATGAGAACCTTTCACGGTATTGCAAACCAATACCAGGTAGATTTAAAGCCTATAATAGAAAAAGTACGTTTAGGAGAGGCAAAAATAATGCAAGAAGGAAAACAAGAACATCTTACCTGAGTAACTTATTCAGGAAATGTAAGTACAGAGGAATGCTGAACTCCACTCGGTTACGCCTCATGCCATAAATGATGTGTCGTGCCGCATCTTGAGGTTCAATAGTACCAAAATAACTTGAAATTCTGGAAAAAAGTGAGGTGATGAGTTTTTGCTGATGTCTTCGAATACAATGACTCTCTTGAAGCTAAATAAAAACTTGTGGTGTTTCCAATTAAATTTCAAGTATTTTAACGACCTAACATTAGCCTGCACTGTATAATACGTATATGGCACTCTTAAAAAAGATTTATTGATATTTGATTGTTTTAAGAGTGAAATCAAAAGGTCAAACAGATATTATGGCCAACACAGTTTCACAGTGGTAAAATTTGGTAAAAAAAATTTATTTCGCTGGATTTTTTTTTCCATCTTGTTTTCCAAATTAGTGGTTTAAATAGAGGCATGAGTGAATGTCACACTCTAAGGTAGCAATGCAATGCACTTAAATGACCTTTACTATGGCATTTTTTTGATCATTCCAAAGCTGCAGGCGAATTGTCAGTTGTGCATTTACCTGACAACCTTCAACATTGTTGATTTTACGTAACTTGTTTTGACAAAAGTTATTGAATTAGATTTTAGTGCTTTGTTTGCTTGGTGACTTGAATAATTTTTGATTGATGGCACCCTTTTAGACAAAAATTACTGGAGTAGGTGTTTAGTATGCTATGCAGAGAGTGATACCAATGAAAGAAAAGTGATTTTTTTTTTTCAAAAGCTACCTAAGGAAAAAGTAGTGATCCTATTGGTAGACGAATTGAAGACTTGAATTGGCTAAAAAGCAAGTAAAAATTGTTGCAGACTTAAAGGTGGACAGAACCACTATTAATAATTGAACATAGAAACATAAAAACCGCCTCTGGTGGAGCTAATGAGGGGTAAACAAAAAGTTGTAGAAAAACCATGAAGAAATGCCATTAAGAATTTGAAGAGGCTCTGTACCTGTGCTTCTCGCAAAGACAATTTACAAATATCTATGTTTTGGTCTCATGATTAAAGTTAAAACGATAGATAAATTTTTGTTTTAATATGTACAGTTGCACTTGGATAACTCAAATCTCAATTACTCGAAAACCTCAATCACTCGAAGAAAACCAGGATTCTCTTCTACTGAAGGAAACCTTGATGATTCAATTTATTGTTCCATTGACCAGTGGTATTTTAGCTCACTTATAACCTCATAAACTCGAAGAAATCTTCAAATAACCTTTAGAGCTAGCAGGATGCTTTATTATTAGAAGATCAAAATCAATTATTGCAGCCTACAGCATTGGCAACACCTGAAAACGTACGTGTAAATGAATAAGCAACGCTTACAGACTTGAAAGCAAAGTAAAATAAATAATTTGTTTAAGACTTAATTTTTTCTTTTAGAGATAAAACGAGGCTGATAGTTCTCTGGGCATAAAGCAATGGACTGCCAGCATCACAAAGAGGATGCTGCTATTGAAAACACTATGATAAGGCTTTTTCAAAAATGATAAATACTAGTACCTAGATGAGATCCTAATTTAAAAGCTCTCCCGAACATGACAGGTCCACACTGCGGACAACAGTTATCGAGATTTTTTTTTCTTCTTTCTTTCTCTTCTTTCTTTTTCTTTCCATCTTCCGAGGATACATGCAACCAAGTATAACAGTTGCCGAGTTGAAAGCTTAGTTACCTTTTTTGCAAAATTTTCTGAAATAGAGGTGGCAGAATGAACGGATAGATGTGGACAAGAGATACGTTGACATTTTTCTTTGGTAAATTGTAAGAGATTGATTCACTGAATCCTTGGACAGCAAACTGTGCAGCAGTAATTCCCAGATGTTGTGGATGAGTTTCGATTCCAGCCACAGAGCTAAGGAGCACCCAGTGTCCTTTGCCTTGTTTGATCATCGTCTCCAGAAATGCTTCTTGCAACTGAAATGAAAAAGATGAATGATGAGATCAAGAGAATTATCAGAGCAGGGGTGCAGAATCTTTCAAGCTTCCACACCTTCACGCGCCCGCAGGCCGGTTTTCCACATTATTCTCATCAGTTTTCTACAAAATTTCCCACCAATCTAAAAATAGATGACCTTTTTCTTGTTTTCATTTGATTTTCGACTTCTAACTTTTCAAAATGTAGCCTCCTTCCACATTTTTGAGACTTTTCCACATTTTTACACGCCTGCCTGGGCGCATGATAGGGCATTTTCTGCACCCCTGTATCAGAGTGTATACTAAAATTTCATTTTGGATTTTCTTGATGTTTCCTGATATTTCAGAAGAAGTATCCTGATTTTTTGCGTGAATAAATTGACATTTTTTTTATTTTATGAGCCAGAATATTTAATGAATTGAATCAAATTTGTCTTTTTTTCCAGCCATGATTTTTACTGCGAAGCTGCAAACTCGTCCAACAAAAAACTCAATGATAATGTTTTCGTGGATTCAAACGTTTCCACTTTTATTTGAGATGACTTATTTTAGCAATTACTTGTCCCATTCAACGTCACTCCTATTATTCTCCATTTCAGTCTCCAAAATAATCCAAAGAAAAACGAATAGAGACCAGGAGAGAAAAGCAAACCAGAAACCATTTATTTACCCAGAATAAAGAGAGAACGGCCTTTTCCATCGGCTCAACGCAAAAGAAAGAGTCAGCATTTTCTGTAACATCTAGGAGGGTCTCATGATTTGGCAAACCGCAGCTGTGCACAATAACTGAGACAGGACCTATTGTTTCGAGCACCCTTTTGCCTGTGGTTAGAACCTGAAAATAAGCATACAAATCGGAATGATAAGGTTCACAGATCAGATGAGTAAACCATATCATGAGTCACTAATCGAAGAGGATGATGGACCTGGGACTTAATTGCAGTGCTGACTTCAGTTGTCGACTTTGACTTCGCGCACTATGCTCTCAGTACCTAAAGCAACTTGTTTTCAATCTTGAATATTTATTTATGTTAAAGACTTTCCAGTAACTGTCGCATTCCCTTCTTCTAAAATGGCTTTATATACATTGAGGGTCTGCAGTAGAGAGTGAGTCTGAGTGAGAGTATTTACTTCTACTTTCATTTCAATCTTAACTTACAAGTCAGAGGTATACTGCTGAATTTACCTGTTCTCTTTTAGTGATGTCACATGTGAAAGCGTAAGCTCTGCGTCCTCGTTTCCTGATCTCAAAAGCGAGCCTTTCAT
Organism: Bemisia tabaci; assembly: GCF_001854935.1. Lineage (NCBI taxonomy): Eukaryota > Metazoa > Arthropoda > Insecta > Hemiptera > Aleyrodidae > Bemisia > Bemisia tabaci. Next base: position 1,625,788 of record NW_017547102.1, on the reverse strand, counting down.
TTTCTCGGCGATTCGTATCCCAACAAACCACAACAGCTCCGAGGGCTGCATACTGCAGCGCTAGTTCCCTGCCAATTCCATACTCAGTTCCGACAATCTGAAAAGTATTGATCCACGAGAGTTCATGCTCTGTTAATTTTATCTTGATAGTTGATTCTTACAAAGGTAGAAATTGCAGATGAAAAAAATTGGTGAGGGATTTTTTTTTTCAAGGGAAAAAAAGCTTTACGATATGAAATATGAGTCGGTAATTCGAAATTCATAATGACAGTGAAACTGCAAGAATGCATATTTTGTTTGCAATGTTTCAAGATTATTACTGCTCCCATTTAATTGTACCAAACCAACAATTTTGATTGAAAATTTCATAGATTATTCTTCACACAGAGAAGAAAGATCAGGGAAATTTTCAAGAATAATGCTATTGGGTATTGTTCCATTTAAAAAATATATTTAACAGGAAATCAGCAACGTAGTGAGTGTTTCTGTAGTTTTGCCATCAATAAGACCACAGAGCATAGAGAATCTTCCTTGGGTCAATATTTCTCTAACATTCTCTCAAAATCTTATTTAAGTTTCAAAGATGTAGATATACAGAACTTACCAAAACTATCTCTCTCCACAATGATTTCGGTTTAGGTGGGAATAAAAATTCAAATACTGCAGATAAAAATGCAAAGTAGATGCCGATAATCAAACGTATGAGATCGAAGACCAAAACAATCAGTTCTAGAGGGTTCAGGATCATTTTACCTTTTAGGTCTCAAGAAATTTTGCATGCACAAACCTTCGTGCGGCATTCCCAACCCATTCAGTGAGGCATCTACAACACAAAATTTACAACTGTAAGATCAAACACTGGTAACATTTTCTGTACATTCCGGAAAACGGAGACAATATTTCATTTCTGCATTTTGAGAGGTTGAGATTCTACTGACGATACATCCAATTAATCAAATTTTTGCATCAGAATTCAATGAACTGTGCCCTGTTTGAGAAATCTACAAAGGACGCGGTAAACAATCCTTGACACTGTTACAGTTGCTACAAAATTACAAGATCTGATGAAATTGACAATGAATACTTAGGTAAATGATGCTCCTTACCGCTGTTAATCTGAGTCAACGGAAGAAAACAGCAAAGGANCTGGGAGAACAACATTACCCCTCCCTCCCCCCTCTGATAGGTCAGCTGATTTCAAGGTCGGAAATGTTTGTTTACATTATGAAACATAACCTCGCTCAAAGCATGTGAAAAGGAAATATAAAGTATCTTGCTAGACATTGTCGGAAAAAATTTCAATTAATTTAAAATTTAAGTATTTTTTTACTTTAGTTTAAAATCGTGTAATCCCAAGGATTACAATTTGTCTGTAGTAAAGTTTGGTGAAAAGTTCTGTGGTCTATAATGTTTCTAGTCGCCTGAACTGAAATTACATTTTTACTCACCATGCTCATCGGTGAGTTGATCTAAGTGCAGCTCCTCTGGATTTTTTTAAGAGGAGGCTTTAAAATTCATCAAGAAAATGCTTAGTAAGTACTGCATGATCTAACTAGTATTAACCATTCAAAAAATTAGGGATTCTCTTTTCAAGCAAGCGTCACCAGCAAGTTAAGCCAATTTTCACTTCATCGACAAATATCCTCAACGAACACTCATGGCTCATATTCAATAATATTTCGTCATTCAGATGATGCCTAAGACTCTGAGGATGAGTTCAGAGACTAGCGAGATGCGCAGTAGTAGATCTTATCGGACATTTGGTGCCATGATCATCCTTAAGACCCTGAATTTTTCAAACCCTCCAGCAGACTATGTTGTTTAGGTGATTCGTCAAGCTCAAGTGACGTGGTTGAACTGGTGTGCGATATATCGCATCGATTAGGTCAAAAATCTTGGCAGCTTTTGAATTTTTAGTAAAAAAATGACGATAGCCCTTGCGCACAAGCAAAAAGAATCATTCTAAACCCAAAAATTGGGAAAATTCAGAGAAATGGAAGCAGACTAGTGTTTAGAAAAAAACCTCGCATTTGATTCAGCTATTGATTTCTGTATCAATTGCGAGATTTGTTTCCGAACACTATTCTACTTTCATTTCTCTAAATTTTGCCAATTTTTGGGTTTAGAATGATTCTTAAGGCTTTTTTTTTTTTTTTTTTTGCTTGAAAACCGAGTTCCGGCAACTACTGCTCGCATGTGCCAGGGACGGGCGGCCAGCCCCACCCCTCGACAGTTGCAATCAGCTGACAGGGGGTTCGAGAGAGCCACCCGCACCCCGCACACACGAGATTGAGGCATGCTCGATGGTCAGCAGCGCGTGAGTGGGTTCCGACCCCGGCTACAAACCTTTACACCCCCACCAGTCACAAGGACTGGTGGTTCTCCCGGCGAGATATCCCAACCAGACGAGGCAGGCCCAATCGTTCCTCTCGCGGGTATGCAAAGGCGTCGGTGAACATACCACCCGAAAAACCCCTGGCTGCCAGGAAATTGAGCATCAAGGCTACTACTACTGGCTTGTGGTGCGCCCTGGATGGATCCCCACCGAGCAAGCGCCTTCACTCGGCGACAACCCGTCCCCGACGCACCACTACTTACAGACGTTGCCATACCTGTCAGGATCTCAAGAGTGACTGCCCTACGAAAAGAGGCGTAATTCAGCCAGCTCGGGTGCGTGGGTTCGCCATACCCAAAATCCAGAGAAGGATCCCCTGGATTCTCTTAAGGCTTGTGCGCAGGGGTTAATGTCCTTTTTTTTTACTATTAATTCAAAAGCTGCGGAGCTATTTGACCTAATCAATGTGATATATCGCATGCCAGTTCGACCGCGTCACTTGAACTCGACGAATCACCTTAAGTAATAGATATCCTGCCTGTTAGAAATTGGTTCTCTGAACCTTAGCGGGTATTCCAGGTAGACCATGGTCGTATAGAAAAGAAAAGGAGGTGATGGCATCTTGAGGATTGTTTACCCCGTGATGTAGGTCGGTACAATATGGTATCAATATTTTAGCTAAATCCGGAATTCGAAGTAGGTATGAAAAACGGACCAAAATATTCGATTTTTTCACTTAAATCAACTCACAACATCTTTTCAAACACCTTATATAGATTGACTTTTTTCTATTAACAACACTATTTCCAAGAATATCGACGATAAAAATTGTCCGTACCAACGTCATCAAACGAATGCAAGATGGCGGAAATGCGAACACCTCCTTTTTTTCTCCATGTAATGGTTGAGGATCTTGTGGCAACGTATCTTTTACATGCTAACATGATTAAAAGGTGCATGCTCAACATTTTACAGCAAATACCTAAATTTATGAAGTTTCAAAAATTTCTAAATACTTGAATTTATCAGTTCCATTGATTCCTAAAACTCATAGTTTCTGCTTCTCTTAGACCTTGTCTCCACGGGACGTTTTCATGGGATTTGTCCCAAGTTCGAATGCAGAAATAAAACTTCTGGGATTTTTCCCAGTTACGGTCTCCATGGGACGGGGTTCACATGGTCCTGCGACAAGTCTGCGCAGAAAGATAAGTTGGCAAAATTGGAGTATTTAACCAGGATTAAAAAAATAATTGAAGACGACTGACAGTTAGACACATTATTTTAATGAATGAATGAAACAAACACAAACACTGGAGTAACCAACAAAATATCATACTATTCGCTTTCAGTTCTTCCTCTCTCAGTTGGTCTTAGGGATACAAGGACCATACTTGGTGCTGGAAACATTATTGATCAACTCAATATTTTTCCGAACTGCGCAAGTGAGATTTTTCCCCAGGACAAATCTCGTGAAACGACCCATAGAGACAAGGCTTTAGAAGTAGTCCCTTTTTCTCTTTTTTGTGTTTTGCATGCTATATATATATTATTAACTTTTCTTTAATTTTTTTTCAGACAAGGTATCGTGCCTCCGTCAGCTCATTGACAGCAGCGCACTAAATCCATTTCAAATTTTAAAATCAAAGTTTTCCACACGTTCCCAACATGTGAAAAAGACCAAGAGGGTAGTGAGGCCTAATGCCAGTAATTTGAATGAACCTCAAGATGGTTAGTGAGTTTTTCTTTTTGCATTTGCAACCTTTTTACTCTTGTTTTCACAATAGTTATCGCACCTCATCATCATCTCTTTTCTGTCCCCCATGACTTTTCCACCACAATTTAATGAACGATCGTTTCCCTGTCTGTAAAACAAGGTGTCTACCGACATTAAAAACTGGAGAAACTAGAAGTTATCAGGAAATTCTATGTCACTAGGAAAAATCAGGAACACATCTAGAAAATCCATTATGGTCAGGAATGGTGTGTGTAAAGCATTTTTCAACTCCGTGCTGTTCATGGCCGAAAAAGTGACTTTGATTCTGTTCATGATCTGTGTTGGTCTTTCAAAGCAAGCAAGTGTTTATTTATTTGCGCTATGAATCAGAAAATTGATTTAAACTCTCAGGAAAAGCCAGAACGAAATTCCAGTTGATTCGCTGTGAAATTTTCAGGCAATTTTGAGCAATCAGACTTACTTAATGCATCTGTCCGTTTAAAGGCAATGAAAGAATTTTTAAAGAAGGATCAATTTATCTGTAGTCAGGGGTACAGAAACTTCCAGGTAATGTGGTCATGACTGCGAGGCTGTTTGCGTGAAAATGTCGGGGCTGTCAAAATTGGGAAAGCCAGCACACCATAGTGTTCAAATTGCATGTTTTAATGAAATTCAAGGTGAAGTTTGTGTGTTTTTTGCGATGGGATTTGTTTGTCTTTGTTCCAAAATCATTGCAATGTGTCAATGAAGGACAAGCAAAAGGTCACAGCTCTTAGTATTTTGGGGGAATAAAATGGTTTTTAAAATAAGAAGGCCTGTTCAAAAAATGAGAAGGATGAGAACTCTCTGCACCCCTGTATGTAAATGTTAGGAAAGTAGTTTTTTGGCTGGAAAATTTTTAAACTCAGAATTCAGTCATTGCCAGTTTTCATTAACATTGAAAGCAGTCAAATGGAGCTTCTAGATTGCAGAAAAAACCTTTAATCAGTTAGATTTAATCAGCCATTGAAACAGTCTTTTCAATTCGGCAAAAAATTAGTGCTTTGTTGAACAACATTTTACCCCTTTTCTCCTACACAAATCTTGTAAACAGGTCAAGAAAAGCGTAGCATATAAGAAAAATTGTGCGTTTATGTAACATGAAGACTACTGTAACTGGGAAAGGCTTTGATTTTTCAATGAATAGGCAGTTAAATTTGACAAAAACATAAAATGCTAGTTACTTACTCATAAGTAAATTTGGAAATTTTCTATGTTTCCACCACAATTTGCAAGAAATTTTGATGACGAGACATGCATCATGATACTCAATATCTCAGCCTTTGTATTTGTCCATTTAGTTTCTGGGAATCCGTTCATCGGAATCGTATCAATACCCAGATTAATCAAGTTATTCATCTGTCTTGAAATGGTAGCTTATTCATCTTTTTAATTTTTCAGTTCCATTTATGAATTATGGAAAGAGTAAAAACTATAATCGAGTGTATTCGTGGGGGCTGGCTGAACATGGAGCCCTTGGGTACCTGCCAAAGCCAAAACGCAAAAGATCCCAGCGACCCTTCTTCTTTCGCCCGCTTCGAATCCATTTTGCTTATCAATATCCGGTAAGGGTCAAACATATTGCTTGATAGTCTCTTTAGGCATGTATCCAAATTTATGATCATGCAGGTTTTTTGTCAGACTCAATTCTAGAGAAGAAAAATTGTTCAGTGTTGTCTCTGTAGAAGTTCTATAATTTTCATGAAGAGTTTTCTAGGAAAATTGCGAGTGATAAAATGATTTGTTCCTTTTTTCAGAAATGAAATGGCATTGGTAAATCTGTAGATTCTCCTTTTGAGCTATGTAGTTTAAGAATTCAGTCATCGATAAATTGTATCTGATCGGTTCCTATGAACATCGTGAATCTTCACTAATTCTTCAAAATCGATATGTTTTCACTCATGAAAGATCCTGAAGAAATGTTTTTTAAAGTGGTGTTGCAGTATGATATGCCAAGCTAACGAGCTTTTGATCCCACCCCAAAATTATTTTTATTTTTACTTTGATATTCATTTTTCAGATTACCAAAATGGCATGTGGTTATGGTTTTACAATTTTTGGAACTGCAAAAGGATGTAAAGAAAAAGTCTTTGGTAGCGGTATAAATTCGGATGGACAGATTGGTAATTTTTTCTCCTAAACTTATCTTATTTAATGATATTTTACAAGCCATTCTTTCAATTCTGAGCTACAATCTAAAGGAGTTTATTAACTCATTTCTTTTGCCAATCAATTTTATGCTGATAAATCTTCCTGGAAACGTTTATTTTTTTGTTTGTCCTTTTCTTCCGTAGCATTGACTGTAATTTGAAGTTCCTCTTAAAAGGAAAAGGTAAACAAACTGTCAAATTGTATGAAATAGGGAACTCTTTTTGTTCTTTTTAAAGTAAAATTTATGTGAAATTCATGTTAAAAAAAATATGAAAAATATTGGCATTAACATTTTGTTAACTTCTACAAATCACCTATATTAATAGGAAACGCATAATAAACTGCAAAACATGCAATGTAAAAATCTAACATTTTATGTAAAATTGTTAAAATTTTTAGAAATAAAATTACCAAATACCTGTAGAAGAATACAACAGGCTCCTAATTTGGATATTTTAACAGTTTTTTTTTTAAATATTTACCTTAATTATCTTATTTTTATCTAATATTCATCTTATTTTTATTGTTAAATTCATGAGTTTTTAAGTTTTATTGTTTGTTTTTTTCCCCCAAAAGTCAATACCACTAAGACAGTTGCATAGAAAAATTAATGAGATCAGGTAAATTGAACAGTGAGCGAGTAATGGACCGTTGCCTTTTTCTTTCAGGATACCATGACCCTCGTCGAAACAACCCATTGTGTCTAGTATTAGCGCCTGTGCCTGTGTACATCCCATACAAGAGTCCAAAAACTGTTGAGATTCTTCAATTGTCTGCGGGCAGAGCTCATTGTGCAATATTATCAACAGAAGGTGTTCATTTCCTCGGACACAATGCATATGGTCAGTGTGGCCGCCCTATTGTTGAAAATGAGGACTATATTAGGAACAAAGTGCCATCTCAGGCTATCAGACTCGGAAACGAAAAAATAGTTAGTGTTTGCTGCGGACAAGATCACAGGTATCAATCTCTCACTGTATTTTTAATATGCTACCACATAGATTACAAAGAGATCTAATACGAGTTTATTTTGAATACTGGAATTTTTAGCACTAATTTTGTGAAAATCATAACTGAAACATGAAGTTTCTCAACTTAAAAACGCACTTTCTCGTAGAGTTATGGCTGCGTTTCTCTATGACATTTTTTTTATAAGCTCTGGTTGGCAAGCAATTCAATATTGTGCTGCAGACCGTCATTATTCGGAAAAATGTTAGTTCCTTTTGATTTTCATTCGACTCTTTCAAATTTGTCACTTTAGTTTTGCCCACCTCTAAGAAATTTTCGGAACCTGAGGATGCACAGCGTCTGTCTTATCTTTCTAATAAGGTAGATCTCTTCTCGATAACCAACCTGGCAATGCTGCTACAATTCTCCCAAAAAATCTGTTGAAAAATGATGGAACATCAACTCTTAGTATCATGAACAAAATGTTGCACTAAATATTGTGTGATAACTCGAATGAAAGAGTGGTAGAAGAGTTCCAAAAGCAGCTAAAAATGGATAACGATTCTCATACAACAGGCCCTTGTTCAATGCATGTGAAGATTCTGCGAAAATCAGGAAATCAGACCAGAAAAATTCTCACTCCATAGTTTCTGAGCAGGACGTACAAGTTAGGTTTGCAATAATTCAAAAATTGTGTATTAAAAGATTCCGACAAAGAAGTCAAGCATTGAAATTAGCTTTTTGATAATTTCTTAGTTGACAGGAAGAAAAATAAATCAACGATCTTCGAGAAGTTTCGTTTTTAATAGGAAGGGTTTCACATTTATAAACAATTTTTGGGATGTATAACGCCGTGCAGGAGATGCAGAACTCCCGAGATAGTGCATAACATCAGAAATAATGTGGCTGTAGGATCGTTTTCGCTTCATATCTTGAACCTGTGAAAATGAAGTAATCGCTCTCTGACATAGAACAAGAGAGTTGCCCTCTGTCATTTGGAAAAATACAGCATCCATGTCAAATTTAGGTATTGAACTGCTGATTGAGTAGTTTTGCATCTTTTTTTTTTATTCTTTTTTGAAACTGAATGATAAATTATTCCCATTCTCAATTTAAAATTTCTCATTTTTGCTCTGTCTAGTATGTTTATCACTGAATCTGGGAAGGTGTATGCTTGTGGATGGGGGGCTGACGGACAAACTGGACTTGGTCATCATGAAAATGAGTGGCAACCTTCGCTGGTCAAAGGTGATATTCAAGATGAGAAAATTGTAAAAATTTCATGCAAATCGGATTGTGTCCTAGCCTTGAATGGTAAGTAGATCGCTTTCTCTACTTCCTGGAAGCAAACTTCTTCCTTTTTCTATCCCTTGAAGAATGCTGCGAGGCTTCTCAAAAATATCCAGAAATCCTGAAGAAAGGTATTTTTCAGTCTCATGAGACATTCTCGAGGAACTCTTAGTCAATGTTAGGCTCCGACTGAGGACGGCCGCAAGACTTAGATTCAGTTCCGCTTTAATTAGGGTCGACACAACGAATTGAACCCCTTCTGATGAATACTTCAGATCTTCTTGCAAAAGAAAGGTCAAATAAGTCAATCGTCACGATAAAATACTCAAGACGGTCTATTGTCATGGTAGATGACCCAAGAATGATTTGTTTCCAGGGCTGAAAGAAATTTTATCTGATTAAATTAGATCATTTCTCTCTCACAACTCCATTCTTTGGGTCTTGTACCTTTTCTTGCCTCATTCCACTCGATTTTCTGTAACAGAGGACCAGTGAACAAGGTACAAAATCAAAAATTCATTTCATGTAGAATACGGAAGATACAAAAAATCATCAATTTTGAAAAAAGGGTGAAAAGTTAAAAATATTTTCTTTTAACTTTACATCTCCTGCTAAAAAGCCAAAGTTCTCTTGAATCACACTGGGCTGTTAACTATTTTCAGAAAGCCTCACAATGAAGCGTGATTTTAGGGTGACAAGTGGGACATTTGTATAACTTTGAAGTGAATTTTCAATAATTTCTCTCAAATAAATCTTCAAATTAGTAAGCCAACCAGAACAAGGTCTTTTAGTACTTTAACAAAAAAAAAACAGTAGCCTGAACTGTATGTAACAAGATGGTAAAATAGGTGATAGTAATTCTTTCGGATTTCCCTTGTTTTGTCGTGAGAGTTGTTCAGCAGCGATGATAGATAGTGTGAGAATGACATTCTTGTGTCATTTAACGAACTGACTAACTTCAGGTGATAAAAAAGCCACAAAATAGCCTCATTTATCTACTTTCAAGCTATGCTAGGTATGACGTGACCTATTATAATGGAGTCAATTTCCAGTTGTTTGCTTTTCCTTTTTCAGACAAAGGTGATGTGTTTGCTTGGGGAAATTCAGAGTACGGACAGCTTATGAGAGATGATGCAATACAGCAAGTGAATGTTCCGATGCATATGAAAAAATTGAAAGGTCTTGGCAAGATTTTGGATATCGCATCAGGTGGCACTAACTGTGCGGTTATCAATGGTATAACTTATACTTTTGTTAATTTCCGTCTGAAAATTAGCTGAAGAAATTTAAAGAGAAAACCTAGGTGATGTTTGACAGTTCTATGAACAATGCAATGCACACTCAAATCACACACTCAAATAGCGTCAGAGACGGCTGTAAAAGTAACTCGTATGCATGTAACGTTTGTATCGTCTACATTTAATATCAAGCATCATATAATACCATCTTGCATCCTCAAAAATGCAGAAAGGTTTTGGCCCTTTTTATTTCTCACCCTGGCCTTTCCATTTTAAAAACTCCTTCTTCTGCAGAAATTTCAAAATGATGACCTTTTTATGGCTCTGTATGCATCAATTGCGATTCTTTTGCAAAAAATGAGTAATTTTCTTTTTATTGTAATTTAGCAAAAGTAAATAGGATTTTGCCGGCTTTATCATTTTAAATACGCCTTTCTGATGCCTTCCTATGCGGCTGATTACAATCCGCTTGGTTGCGTGGTCAAGAAGTTTGTGGACCTCTGCAATCACGAGTTGTAAGAAAATCTTCATAAATTACTCAGGACTTGGCTAGACTGTTTAGATTTTTTGGCTGTCAAGAATACATATGAATAAAACATTTGAGAAACTGATATGTTTTAAAGTTCGAAGTCAGAGGCTATAGTTAAGAAAAATTGTGTGAAATATTTTTGGCATCTTTCAACATGTTTAATGATTAAAGAACCAAATAACTACCATGTATCACTCTGTACATTGAAAACCAATCAGCAACAGGTGAACCAGAATCTTAAAGGAGAACAGTGGACACCATGTCAGAAATGAAAATAGTTTTAACTCATTGCTTCTTTTTTCTCTCTTGAATAATTTATATAGGACGTTGCAAACAATGATTCTTTTAATTTTCTTTGCTGAATATTTGTAATGCAATGATGCTCTATTCGCAGAGAATGATCTTTTAATATGTTTTGCATCATTTTTGCAAGGATTTATGCACAGTAATCAAGGCACTTTTTCTTTTTCAGAGGAGGGCAAAGTATTCACGTGGGGCTTCGGAATTTTGGGAAATGGACCAAATGTGTACAGAAATCCTGTTCCTACTCTTATTCCCCCTCCACTGTTTGGCTGCAATGAAATTAGCCCGGATACTAAAGTTGTACGAATAGAGGCTGGATTAACGCATTTTGCGGCTATCACTAATTACGGGAACTTATACACTTGGGGCCGCAATCAAGATGGCCAGTTGGGTTTAGGACACTTGAGGGAACAATATTTTCCTCTACAGGTGAGCCTCTGTACCTAATTTTTGGATTTTTTCAATTTTATTTTTTAATTTTAGCTTGGAATTTTAATGTAAACCTCAAATAATTGTTCTCGTTCTCTACTTACCCTTACAGAATTAAAGTAAAAAGACAAACTTAAGCCCTGGGTTCCAATATGATTTTATCATCTTTTTTTTACAGAAATTATAAGCACTAGAACTTTGTTATCATCATTTAATTTTAAATTATAGGTGTAAATCAGGAAAATCCTGTACTACGAGTATTTTTCGTAAAAATTATGCTTGCCTGCAAAGATTCATTTGGTAAAAAAACGAACTCTGCAACCCACAGAAATAATTGATCTTTCAATGATTTTCTTGTCCTCAGTAGCAGGGACCGTCAGAAAACTTTGAAATAACTCGTAAATTTTCAAGGTCTAAAACTTCAGTCCTATTTTTCTTGATTCAGATCAAACTAGATGAGACTTGCTGTGATTCTGGTAAACTCAGTCCAATTTTACCTAAAAAATCTCCAAAATAGGTCTCTTAAACATGATGTCTAACAGTTTTTTTGAAGAGATCTTATAAAATTGCTTTTTAATAGTCTTTGTTACTGGGGGTGTCTTCCTCTGACTACAAAGTAATGACTTTTCAACATAATCTTTCCAGGTTTCTCTCGGTGCCGTTGTGAAAGAAGTTTCCTGCGGAGTCGATCACACTGTAGCAATGGCCGAACCTTTTATTTAAATGTCATTTTTAATTTGCCAGTTCTGCATTTGCTGAAGAATCTAGTCAGATCTCATTCAAAGGATTTACCATCATTTTAATGTTTCAATCCTTAATGTAAGTAAATCATGTGAATTTCATCAAAGCCAGGACATAGTATAAATATTTACTAAGTTTATTTTTATTTTTGTAAATCATTGCAATAAGCCTCCAAACAAGGTCTGAATTAAAGCACTGCGCGAAATAGTTTCTTTGTAAAATTACACGGAGAAAATGAACCTGGTAACGGGAAGTCTAGAAATCAACTTCTTAACAAATTTTAATGTTCACATTTAACATTGGTTGAACAGCAAAAATACAAATGACGTCCATTTTCTAATCTAACTTCCATTTGATTACGTGTTGATACCTGGTTTAGGAGTTAGTTTCTGAACCTCCCTTTGTTTAAATTGTTTTCCATGCAAGATTTTGATATTTTCACCAACAACATCATTGTCTACAGTACCATCAGATAGAGTTGCAATGAAGCATCATAATTATATTTTCACCCTCAAAATTTCAAACAGAACATGGTTGTCGTGTTAATAACTTTTCAAGTTCAATTCAAAAAGAAATTCTTGTCCTCTGATTTTTTTGATTCGAACTTCCCACTCGCCAAAAAATTAAAATCTACATGAGTATATACGGTTTTGAAAATTGTATGTATAAGAATTTTGGGTCTAGAATAAATTTAGCATTTTTCCCGAAATAATTTTGACATATGCTGAATTTTTTCATCAAAAAAATACAAATGCTGTGAATTAGAGAAAGGGTAGGGTTTCATAAAAAGGAATCTCAGTTATTTGAAAACATTTTAATATACTTTTCCATAGCTGATTCTTATACACATTGATTTTAGTGTTTACAGCAGCAGGGAGTCAGAATTAATTGATTCTAATGTAAACCATAAATGCATGTTAAAGTTAGTATCGTGACTTTTTATCTTGTTCTTTGTTCTGTTTGAAGATGAAGAATAATTCTTTTTGATACTTCAATTTTTACTCTGTTTCGTGGTCCATCTAGAAGTTTTCTTCCGTGTTGTGAGGGAAACATACTGCTAAGAAATAAGGAACAAAGCAAACATTTTGGAAACAGTTGTATATTTTCCAAAATAAATAATACAAACATGTAACATGTTATTTCTTTTTCTTTCCATAGGATACCATTAATTTACAATAGATTGTTTATCGAGTGTCCCATCTTGCCATTTGTGCATGAAACACAAATTCCAGAGGAACAATAAACGCAGCTCAGAACTTAAACCACCTATATTTCTAGACTAGAAGCTGGAAGCAAAAAAGAGGAGAGGAATTCTGTCCCTGGACGTGATCCAGGGGCTGAATTTAGGAGAGAGGGAAAAGAGAGAGAAACTGGATGGGACTTCGGAAGGAACCACCTACAAAACTACCAATTATGCAAGGATTTGAGTTCCTCAGACTACGCTTATTAGCGTGTGGTTGGTCTTCTAAATCTGAACATTGATTTGTCTTCATCGGGTTCTTCCTTTGAATCATCTTAAAATCTTAAGCAAGACAAAGAATAAACGTAATTAATCGAATTTAATGAAAACAAAAATTAATTTTTTTGGCTTGAACAAGTTTAATTAGTGATATTTACATTAAATCTCGTAATACTGATCTTTTAATTTACATATAAAGTTTAAACGAATGTTCTTTCAAGCTTGGAAATAACGATATCTTTAGTAATGCTTGAGCTTGGATGTTTACTTAAGCTCTTGTTCAATTTTGATAAGTTCCGTGATTCCATCGCTCATCTCCTTGACAGCTTCGTATTCTGTCAGTCCCATACGCCTCTTGTTTGAGATGTCGTAGATGCCACCTTCAGCTTCGGTGTGCTCTCCTCGGGTACCTCGGACCTGAAATTAAAAATCAATAATGTCCAATAATTCTAAATTCTCCAAATGAAGGCAATTCTAATTTAGAGACTGATTTTATCAGCTGAGTTACCGTCCACATAAAGGGAATTTGTTTAAAGTACTTGGCGCTTTCTTACGGACTCAGTACTATTCTACCATCCTGATTCTTTATAATTTATGTATAAGATAATGCGTTCACTGCCAAGCTGTACACAGTGTTTTCTTGTTAGTGGCGCCAGGCTAAAGCAGTTGCAAGGACCAGCATTTTCATTGGCACTTTGTCATAATACTGCTGTGCTATCCTGAAGACCTAGCCAATACATTAAAGTTACATCAATGTTTGGAAATCGAGGTTTGAAATATTTGAATTCTGCTGGTTTTGTGCGTCTTTTTCTACGGTGACAGATAGAATTTTGCAAAAACCTGTCAGCTGTAAACATGTTAAATATCGGAGCAAAAAGCATACCTGGAGGTTGAATTTGGAGGCAACTTCCTCAAGCTTGGCCTTGTTGGCTGCTAATTTGGGTACTTTGATGTGCACGGATGCACGAACGGTGGTTCCCAAGTTGGTCGGGCAGAAAGTCAGGAAACCAAGACGGTCGTGGTGGGAGAATGGGATACGCTTCTCAATGTCGTTCACAGCTGTTACCAATCGGCGGTAGACCTGAGCAAAATAAACACAAGAATCAATAAATCTCTCCAAGATATTTTTAAATAATTGCAATTTTTCCTCTCTGTTTTTAAAAAAAGAAAACAGATGCGATAAAAAATTGAAACAAGTAAATTGCACCAAATTATACATGTATAAAAAAAATTATTTACCAATCTTAGAGAAAGAACACCTAACAATCGGGAAACTGAAAAAATTTTCATCAAGCATTTGCAGCTCTAGTATCAGCGACTTTGTTCAAGAGTATCTTAATAGACGAAGAATGTAGGCTTTCTTTATTTCATGATGTAGCTCACAGTTTGTTGCCTCGATTTCGTTTCGTTTTCGTTACTTTCGGTTTATTAATTTATGAACCCTTGTAAATCTAATTTTTGCAGGATAGGTGTAAAAAATCCACACAAAAATTAACAAGAATCATTATGTACCTCTCCTAGATCTCCTCCCATTTGCATGGAGATGAGTCGCAAGTGGTCTTCTTCATTACACCATACCAAGAATGTTTTGTTGTCATTGTGGTAGATACCACGACCAGTGGGCCAGAATCGGCAAGCATTGGCAGCCTGTGACAGATCAAAAGTTCATATGAATCAGTATTGATAAATTTTATTTCATCAGTAGTACCTACAGAAGTAAACAATGAATGAATGATATGGAGGTAACTTTTTCCTGAATTTTCAGGGACGTTAATAATAATAATTATTTTCACAAGCTGTATTTATTACAATAATTAAGCTCTGTCAATAGAGTTCATGGGTAAAATTAAAGCTATTAGAAAATTCTGACTGCACACGAAAATTCAAGGTTTTGTAGCAGAATTTTCTGATTTTTCAAGCTTTTCCTGACTTTTCCAGGGCATCTATTGGTCTGGAAAATCTGGAAAGTCCGGAAGTAGTACTGATTTCTTAGAGGCGGTCTGGGAGAACTGATAAAATACGAAAATTCAGCAAGAAGGTCTGGAATTTTTCGCTTCATACCACGTGTGTGTTTTAAGACAGCCTAAAAAGTATGCAATCCTTCGCACACTGATTCTCAGTACAGTATCCGCCTGCTAAGTACATCCCAATTGTACAGCCAGTTTATCTCCACCCCACACAGAGGATCGAGTCAATGTGAGAGGTTGGACATGAATTTTTTTACCATAACAGCAAATTTTGTTGTTTTCGTCACATTTTAAATTTCAAGGGATGCTTTCAGAGGAAAATTTTACACAAGCAATGAAGCCACTTTTGGAACTTCAAAGTTTTGTATATATGGAGTTGTAAGCGTCTAAAGTTTCCAAATTTTGTCTGACCTCTCCTATTGACTCAATCCACTGTGCGCCATGGTCACATCATTTTTGTTGCTGTTTGCGCGTTTGAGTCTCGAATTTGAGTAATGTTGAGCATTCAGTCACATAAATGTACTTTTCGAAAAAGTAATGAATTTTTCTGTCGATGCCTTTTTTGGGAAAGCACTGTAAAAGTACTGATTTTTTGCCAGCCATTTTTAGTAGACACCCTGCTTTTCGGAAACTTGTCTCTTTATTTTAATTTTTACAGGATAAAAACAAGGAGAAAAAAAAGGGAAACAAGGCTAGAATACAAAAATAAAACACCCAAGACGTTTCGACTCAAAACCGAGTCATTTTCAGTCGGAGTAATACGATGAAAATCAATTTATATTTTGATTTTCAAGGATTTTTATTGTATTATTTTGACTGAAAACGACTCCGTTTCGAGTCGAAACGTTTCGGGTGTTTTATTGATGTATTTTAGCCTTGATTTCCCCTTGTTTTTCTCCTGTAACCATTGTCTCGGGCTGCTTCATAAAAATCTGTATCTATTTTAATTTTTATACGAGACAACTTAAACGGAGGGGCACAAACCTGCAAGAAACGGTCACCCTCCTTGAAGAGGAAATGGTCGTCAATAAGTTGTTGCTGGGTCTCCTTGGACATTCCAGTGAGGGGGTAGAATTTACCGGCTAATTCGCCGCTGAGACCAGAGAGGGTTGAGGATACTTTCTCTTCCATCTCTTTGTACTGGGCCTCGGTTAAGCAAGGGTTGAAGGGGTATCCTTCCATTGACCTACCACATCGGACACGGGTTGAGATGACGTATTCGCCCTGAAAAACAGAAACAGGAATGTATTAACGGATGTGAATAAATTTTAGGTGATAAATGACTTAGTATTCCGAGCAATCGTCGGCAATTTGCAATTAGCGGTTCAGGTGTTGTTTCGACAAGGCGTAATAATGCACATCGGCACGATGCAGGTATGATGGATTACCACTTTTAATTTCATGATCTCGGCTTGAAGCGCCTTCAGTTTTTGTGATACTCTACGCCTCGTCTCGGAGCTAGTTTAGTTGCCTATCCGACCTAAACCCAATGCCACGAATTTCACTGTACGATCTCCTGAATGTGCCTTCTGCTTCCGAGCTTTTACGCGGAAGAAAAAGTGGCTATTATTCCTACTGAGGTCAAAATTATCAGTGCTCTGATCTTGTTCCTTTATTTCAAAATTGTATGATTTTCTATTAATCACCGGTGTCTTGAAAACTGTTGGCGATTGCTAATTTATTGCCTGCAGCAAATCAATGAAAGTTGCCTTATTTTTTTTCATTTTCACTTCCGTCATTCCTAAAAAGCAAATCGCAAGACTATGCAACCATGCATCAGTCTTAAAAAAACTTCGCCGTTCCTCATCACAAAACTACCGACGAGGGTCGTCCCCGGAGTAAGTACCTATATCTTTTTGTCGTATCTTTTTATCGGCTACATGAAAATGAAATCTGTAAAAAATTTGTTGTATGTCGTACCTACTCTTAGCTTTTTAAAACACAAAAATTCCTGAATTTGGTCAAATAAAACGCCTGAAAAGTTGCTTTTTTTGTGGAGCTCTCTTCTCTCCCAATGGAAACATATCGATGGTGAAACTACCAAACCACGTATCTCGGTTTGCGACGTCGCAGACTTCCTGTCATACTTTATTTTTTAAATGAAAAACTACGTAATGGCGAGTCTTGAGAATTTCTGTGATTTTTCCTTTTCGTGCGAAGAAAATTCTGTGAAAATTTCAAGGAATGATATTGATTTGGTCTATTTCAAAAAAATAAAATGTGAGCGTAGATTTTTAAACACCGCAAACGAGATACGTGGTTTGGTAATTTCACCGTCGATATGCAATTTTGTGCTAGGTACCAATTCGACAAAGATTTCTACAGTGGGGATAATGATTAAAAGGGGGATACCTGAGCCGTAGTTTTAAGAAACTAACTCTTGATAAATTTTCGTGACTTTATGTAAGTTTTTCCTTTAAAATAGCGGATGATTGAGCGTAATTCACACGCTGAAACACGAGCCGTGGGTAACTCCATGTTAGGAGAGTCACATACCGAAACACTCAAGAAAAGCACTTGCACGAACCGAAGTTGACACAAAACTGATGTATGCAAACAGGTGACCAGTGTGGGGCATCTACGGCGATCTTATCAGTAAAATAATTGTTGATAAGTTCTGTGACAGTCCGACGTCGTATCATAAAAGACCCAAATAAGATTTCATACGAGTCATACTCAAAGACCAAGAGGCGCCAAATTTGGACCCGCTCTGGCAGGAGGAAACTCCACAAAAAGCAACTTGTTAGGCGTTTTATCGGACCAAATTTAAAAATCTTTAGTGTTCTAGACGAGAGAGCCGAGAATGTGAAAAATAGCCACTTTTCTACGGATTTCACTTTTATGCGGTCGTTAATAAGAAATGACCAAAAAGATACTGGGATACTTCAGAGACAACCCTTCTGTCATTGAGAAATACCAGATTAAAGTCAGCAGGTTCTTGATTTTTTACAGTTCTGTAGGTATAAATTGGCAAGGAGAAATAATTTTTTTTTTTTACAAATTGAAGGAGTCTGCCTTTAAAAAGCAGTTTTCGAAGTTTTTCATAATTTTTTGGGAAATTTTTTTTTCAATCACCAACACCTGTACCTCATTCAATTTTTCATGTTCGTCGTTACAGCTTTTCTTTGTAGTTTTCAATCATTTCTGTCCCCCCCCTCCCACCCCATGGGACGAGTTTCTTCCTACTTGGATATTTCCTGATTAGTTCGTCGAACAGCGAGAGTGGAGAAGTTCAACTCAAGTATATAGCACATAGTTCGCAATGAATTGTGAGTACATAGAAAACTTACTGCTAATTTATCTGACAATGAGTGTCGTGCATGTTGTCTATTCACTAATTGAAGGGGCTTTTCTCATTGATATGTATTGTAATAAAATTGAAATAAGCCGTATAATTTTTTTGCATTGCGAATTGCCTACCTACCTTCCTCGCACATGAAAGTCATTGTATCGATCATTTAAAGTCGACATTTATTAACGAAATGATATAAGAATATTGCAATTGCATGGCTAAAAAATTCCAGTTTCATTGCATTAAATCGAAAAATTATTTCAGTATTCGCATTCGCGCATTGCGCCACTTAGAAAAGCGTGCAAAGGACTTACGGTGGGGTCCAAGTTTCCTAAGGTGCTGACATCACCCCAGTCCTTCGCTGGGTGTTTGTCTGTGGGCTTGAAGCCACCGTGGTAGTCTTCGATGATGGGGTCGAACAGGTCAGCGAACACAGAGTAGGACTCAGCATCAGGGGCGTAGATTCCTACTCCAGAGTCTGGGTTAGCAACTCCTGCAATCAGAAAAACGGCAAAAAGTTAATCCAAAGCTCATACTTGCTTTATCCATACCGGAGCACGGGTCCCTTCCTAAGCTCAAGAGTTCTGTGAACAAAGCTGGGTTTTAGTAATGCCTTCATCTCCAGCACCATGACTCTGAAATTTCCGGACTCCCTGAATTTTTTCCTGATCTTAGATAAAAAATTCCACGCAAATTTTTTTCTTTTAACCACGCGAACTTTTTCTGAAAGTCCATATGGACGGAATCCTTACTTCTAGAGATTCTAATTAAGGAAATAGGCAATCGGAAGTTGTTCGCGTTCTCGCGAATTGCACCGGCTGAAGTTGCTAAGTCGACGCTCTTATCGCGAAATTCTCTGCCTATTCCTGTGAAGTCTGATTTTTTCAGAATGCCGTATGATCTCCGACTTTTTAGATTTTCTGGACCGCCAGAACCCTTCCAAAGATATCACTTTAATTAAGCAAAAATAAAAATAAAAATAAAAATTGAAGTAATGACTATTTCCAATTGCAATCGTCTTTGTGTGTACTTTGTTTAAAAATCAACACAACAGCTACCTAATTTTTTTGCCTCCAAATTTTAAACTTAAAAGTTCGCATTTGTGTCACAAGCCTCTCCGTATTTTTTTTCCAGCACAAATAAGCAAGTAAAACGTTATTTGCATACCAAAGTCTCAAAAATACCAAGCATCTCTCCATCCGTGATACCCACTAATCATTGTATTATATAATCCTAATATCAAGCGATTTTGCCAGGATGTTTTAAAAGTAATAGGTATTCTAACAATTCATTGCCACTAATTTTGGTGGGAGGTTCTAGTGCTTTTTCTTTCAGGAAACGGGAGAAATGACATTCTGTACTTAGGGTCACGAGAAACATTCTCAGTACTTACCAACGATCGCAATTTCGTCAACTCGCTGCGGCGAAAACCTATTACACAACTTTTCAACGATCCTCCGATACCCAAAAGTGGACCAAGGATTTGCATACGCCCGAACTCAAGGCGAGACTTCCAGTGTGTCACAGGGTCATAAAAAGCCATAGTCGTCCCTGGTTTATTTTTCGGCCGTTGAGCACGCAATAGGCACATCACTGTCCTACCGTACTGAAGAAGAACACCGCATGGACATTGATACGTTGCCAAATGTTTCCCGACAAAATATTTATCTCTCAGGAGAAAAATAAATGTGTGTCGGTGAAATTTTCAGGCATACTCCAGCGAATTGCGGAGAATTTTCTGTGAAAAAATAAAAAAAATGACCGGATGTTTCCCAGGAAATTTGTGTTTCAGTGGAAGAAATTTGGCAACGTAATAAAATTTCATACGGCGTTTTTTCCTTAGCACGGCAGTACGGCTGCATTGCGTGTTCTTGTCAAGAAGAATGGGATGGGAGGGTTGAATTTAGGCTGAACACGAGAACCCTGAAAGATATTCGTCCACATTAAGAATCAATAGCATGTTTCCTCGTCTTTTAGGTCCTTGATTTACTGGTCGAATTTGGTTTTAAGTGGGGTTCCGAGCCGTAGGAACGAACATTTTACCGTGCGTTTTTTAATTGCAGTATTCAAGGATGACAAGAGCCTTGCCACACGTTTTTCCAGGGCGTACTTGGTTGAGGTTTCGTTAAATGTCCTCGAAAAATAAACGCCAACGGAGTGAATTACTTGGTTTAAGGCTCCTCCTTGAGCAACGGCGAAGCGTGAATGATCGATTTTCGATATTTCCCCATTTGGAGTTATGGTAAAGAATCGATTATTGAGTGTTCGTTGCAAACACCCTGTTCATCGATCCTTTTCCATAGGGTTAAATGACAGATCAATCGACCGATATATCGCAAAGTACGCCACGTCGCTGTTCTCGCGGTCAAGGTTGCATGTATACGCGGTGATGAATTCTGAATGAGTAACGTCAAAGTATCCGCGGATAAAGTGGTTTTGATTATCCGCGAGGATTTAAAGGAAGTATTTTTTTTCTTAAAAATCCTTCATTTTTTCATTTTCCTTCATTTTTTCTTCATTTTTTCATTTTTTCTTATTCTTTAAAAATATCTGCCGGGCGTATTTTTCTTTTTCCGAGGTTGCAACTCGCGGATATTCAAGTGTCACTACTGTTTTTGCAGCTTCCTCTCGGTTTTTGTCGATTTTTGCAGCTTCACGGGTTCTCATCTAATGAGATCTCTTTTAGTTGTTAATATCCGCGGATTAACGAACGGGCACTCGCAAGTCCTCGCGGTTTTTCATGGATCCTCGAAAAATTCACGGTTTCGCGGTTGTTGGCGGGTTTTTACAATTTTATGCGGTTCCGTATGCTTTTTCAGGTACCTATTCTTTTGACAATTCTACGCTGCTATTGGGGATCGCGATTTTCCGCGGGTATTCAAAGACACCCTTGTTAGCTTTCCCACTTTTCCATTGATATCCGAATGCACGTGATCGCGGGAACATGGATTTCCGCGTATATTCGCAGTATCGTCGCAATCGCTAGTTTTTATGGTTTTGCCGGCATTCGTAGATGCTTTGGTTCCGCGGATATTCACGGATATCCGCGATTTCTTACGGTTCTCCACTTGGATTCACGGACGCGCAAGAATATTCACGGATGCTATTGAATATGTGAGAGGGAGGGGTCCTCTAACATGCTTTGTCTCTATTGCACCTGTCTGTACATTTAGTTATCGTCTGTTTTAAAATCGGCAACACCAAAATCTGAATTTGCGACATGACTGCTGCAGAGGATTGTTACGTGCTTCTGATTTACGAATGAGACCCAATCAGGACGCGATATTCTTGTCTTTCCGTTCTGAAAAAGAGAGGAAAAAAACAATCCCTCTATTTTTCTAAGCGGTTGCATTGTGTGACAACAAGACAAAGGGACATCTTAGAACACCCACGATTTGAATAGAGAGTCAATCTAGTGGTCCAACTCTACAGGACCTTCGGTGCCAAACTTAAAGCGCTACATTTACGAAAACGCATAAGAACGGTGCAATTGCAATGTACGGAGATAGGTACATGTGTCGTTTTGTCTTAGCTGAATATCATCATCGATTCATTTCTTGATAGAATTGGCAACGCTCACGGGAAACGGAGTACGAGGAGGACACACCCATACTTGACTTTTCCGGTATCCGCTCTGAATTCGCAATGGTAATGACTACCTGTCCAATTATCCTATCGATTGGCTGATTCCTATCTTCGCGAATGGTGGGCTTATTCGGGACGCGACTTATTCGGGACGTCGTGTGCTTTGCGATGTATCGATTGATCTACCATTTAAACCTATGGGAAAGGATCGATGAACAGGGTGCTCGCAACGAACACCTCAATAATCGATTCTTTCCATAGCTTCAAATGGGGAAAAATCGATAAGTTGACAGGAAGATGGTGCCTCGGCACGATTTCTGACAGTGTCTTTTGGTTTCTGTCAGGGCCCTGAGAAGGGGGTCTTATTCTCCAAGGATATGTGTAATGGGAAGTGTGATAAGATAGTTGTTTTACCGCGAGTGAACATTTCTGGACTTTTCCAGCACTTTTCAATCCGATCTCCGGAAAAGAACCGAGTCCTTACTCCCTTCTGACCCATTGCCGAAAGTTTGAAAAATGTTTTTTTCGCGGTGCCGTTTCCGGTAGTGTGCCTGGTTGCCCAGCGATGAAGTTTCCTTAAATTTTAACGTTTCCTGACTCCCCGAAGTTTTGGGCAAAACAATTTACTAAATTTTCTCAGGCTCCAAGGATGTTGGGAATGAAACTTCTTCGCTCACTGATGAAAATATGTGTGTTCTTGTGTTACTTTTGGTTCATACATTTAGGAAGTGAAACACAAATCAACCCAAATTTTGTGTTAATTTTGGTATATTTTGCGGAGAATGAGACTCACTAACCCGAGAGTCAACCAACGGCTTGGGTTATTTTGTGTTTTACTTCCCCTATTAACCAAACTTTTGCGTTGAGTTTTCTCTCTGTGCTTCAGGTTCCGACAAAACATGCAAATTCAAGGTCAACGGGCAAAATTACCCGAATTTCCAAGAATTATTCACCCCGAATCTTTAAACAACTATACATTTTCGAATGAGATGTCGACTTCTCATGAAGATACAAGTTGCCGCAAATTTCAAACTTTTATGACTTTCCCTTCAATTTCCAAAGTTTTTGACAAAAAATTTTCTGGACTCCCTTCAAGTTTTAAAGGGTGCGAGAAATGGATCTTCTCAAGGTTTTCCAACGAAACATGGAAATTCAAGTCCGAACGACGAAATGTTCTGACTTTCAAAGAACTCGTATCCTCTCGCGACCTCCGAAACGCGACATTCAAGGTCAAGTGTCAAAATTTCCCAACTTCCAAAGTACTTCTCACCCCCAACCCTCCAACGTTTGCCTGACCTACTAACACTACAAATCCGAAAAATATTTTTCCCGGGTGTCCCTGAAATTTGGCCCGTTTCCGGGAGCGACGGCGGGCCCGAGCGGGCGACTCGCGTCGCGACGACGGGGCTCGGAGTCGCGGCGACCTCCAAGGACCAGCGTCGGTCGTCGGTATTGATCCCGAGTTTATGCTCGGCTGCTCCGCTCGGCATTCCCGACTTGCAGAGCTGCAGCTCAGCTGCACGCTCCAGGCCAGACCCAGTTTCCCGGTGCATCGATTTTACGCCTCGTCGCTTTCCGTTTTCAATCCGAGCTTCCCATATCTCACTCGTCCGCCCCGTTTGTCGAGATACAGACAGCATAGAATTTACTATGGGGTTCATCTTGGCCGCTGCGCGGCCTACCCCTCGATGAGCGCTTCGCGCTCCTGAGAATCGCCCGGTGGCAATCAAAGATCTGCGAGACGCAGAGATGTACGTACACTGAAAAAAAATCATCGGCGTTTTTACCAAGGTCCGTTGGTACCTTTACCATCTCACTTTTTTTTACCAATTATCGGTAATTTTACCAAGACAGACTGGTAAGCTTACCTAAAAACCGGTATTTTTACTGTTTTTCTCACGTAAGAATACCACTTTTATTGGTAATCAATTTCCGGTAACTTTGCCATTTTATCTCGGTAATTCTACCACAGTCGATAAACAATATTGGCGTTTTTACCGAGGTCCAGTAAAATTACCGAGAAAGTCAATAATTTTACCGAGATTTCTCGGTAAACTTACCAATTCCATAAATGGTAATTTTACCAAGAGAAAACTGGGATCAAATAGAATCCTGAATTCTTGGTAATTTTACCCTTTTTTAGTAAAAACACCGAGATTTTTTTTTCAGTGTAGGTCATTTTTCTAGGGGAGAGCTTGGTCCCTCTACCTTTAGGGGGCCTCCCCCGGTAACTTTTTGAAATTTTAAATCTATTCGAACGAATTTGGAGGCTTTTGTGACGCACATTTTCCATCAATGGCTGCGGGAAAATCGTTTAGTTTATTACTTTCAGCGAAAATACTTTCATATCGTTGCATTCAGTAGACACACCCCCC
>NW_017547102.1:1522187-1601384 GCF_001854935.1 Bemisia tabaci | reverse complement strand
AGAAAATTCTAGTGCCATCCATGATCGGACCGGATAATCGACAGTTCGGCGGTCATAAAGTATGCATGTAACATTTTCTTCATCTGAAAACGGGAGCGAGAAATCAAGTTCGCCTTCAACTCGATGGATACAATTTGAGCGGCTTAGAGGTTGATATAGTTGTATCACCCATTTTAGTTTAGCGTGATGTCTGAAGGACGAGTGAGTTTCGTAGTGATCTACGTGTTTTCAATTATCGTCCAGAAACTTTTACTCAATTCTTTCCCTGGTAAAAATTGGCGATAAGAGCTGCGTTTCAAAAAAACCATAGGAATTCTTATAGCCGGCTAAAGCAGGCTACAGAAAATCATATAGCTGGCTGTAGAATGCGGAGAAAATCATACGGCCGAGCTATACGAAGCGATAAAAAATTATGCAGCCGGTCTATAGTTCTTATCGCCGGGCTTTACACTTTATCGCCTAGCTGATGCTTTTTCACCATCGATTATGAGGCTATAAGAAATTGTGTAGAAATTCGTGTGCTTTGGAAATCATTAAGTTTGATACGGAACCACCTTAATATTTACAAAACACAATTTATATTTTCCTTTAATACGTATTTTTTTTCATCAATTAAAATGAGAATAATCCATACAGGATGTGCAAACATTTCAAAATCATGAGTTGAATAACGCTGACTCCGCCAGATTATACAGGGTGTCTCACGAAAAACGAGCCACCTTGAATATCTGCCGAACGCGTCGGAATTTCGAAAAACGGTAAAATACGTGTTCGCTTATATTGAGGGGGACACCTTTTGGCGTGTTCGACATTTTCCCAAACCGCGGGAGGGGCGCGGGGCGGGGGGTGCCCCACCCGTAAGTCGAAGTTTTCAAATGGCACCCCTATTTTTTTATTTCAGAAATCAATTTTATGCAAAAAAACAAGCCACCCTGTCCAAACCGAATGTAAATCGGACAATTTTTCAGTGATTGACAGAGTTTGAAACATTTTTTTCATGCTCTTTTCAAAAATTTCCCACGCCCNTACTTCTGAGGACGCTATTTTTCCGCGGTGCGTTGTTTTTCTACTTAACTGCTTCTTCATGGATACGGTTTCTTATGCTTCAGAAAAAAGATTGATAATTCTTGTCTAAAACTTATTACTCCCTCCCGATGAGCGCCCCTCGGAAATGTTCGGTATAACGAATTTTAATGTCGCATAGAAGGGCTCCGCGTGCTCCAGATTTCGAGTACAGCAGATTTTTTTT
Organism: Bemisia tabaci; assembly: GCF_001854935.1. NCBI lineage: Eukaryota > Metazoa > Arthropoda > Insecta > Hemiptera > Aleyrodidae > Bemisia > Bemisia tabaci. The sequence continues at coordinate 1,600,135 of NW_017547102.1, read as the reverse complement.
TATTTTTTTATCGAAAGTGCAATGTTTAAGAATTTTTTTGGCGGAGAGTTTGGTTTGATACAGCAATTCCATTGGGCGTGGGAAATTTTTGAAAAGAGCATGAAAAAAATGTTTCAAACTCTGTCAATCACTGAAAAATGGTCCGATTTACATTCGGTTTGGACAGGGTGGCTTGTTTTTTTGCGTAGAATTGATTTCTGAAATAAAAAAGTAGGGGTGCCATTTGAAAACTTCGACTTACGGGTGGGGCACCCCCCGCCCCGCGCCCCTCCCGCGGTTTGGGAAAATGTCGAACACGCCAAAAGGTGTCCCCCTCGATATAAACGAACACGTCTTTTACCGTTTTTCGAAATTCCGACGCGTTCGGCAGATATTCAAGGTGGCTCGTTTTTCGTGAGACACCCTGTATATTAGAGCCTAACACAAAGCGGAGCGGCGACGCACTGGCGCCTACAAACCTAACAGGGATACTTCACGTATTGCGCAACGCGTGAAGTATCCGTGTTAGGTTTGTAGGCGCCAATGCGTGTTTCGCGCTGGCTGCCCGCCTGCCGCGCCGCAGCGTATCACGGCGCTTGATGCAACTATTTCACACCAGAGGTATTGCACAGTATCACACGAAACTGAAGGCGCTATAATACATTAGTAATGGCAGGCATCCATCAAAAGTACGGAGATTTCCTCGCAAAATAAATCAAGATACTACGGCCCTAAAAGAGAGCAGTATTCCAAAAACTCACTAAGTCCTAGCATCCGTAATTAGTAACGTTTAGCATACATTTTATCGCCTGGCTGTTGCTTAATCGCCATCGGCTATAAAAGGCTATAAGGAATTGTGTAGCCGGCTATAGAAGCTATTGGAAATCTTACAGCCGGCTGTAGGTCAATGGTATTTTGGAACACAGATTCTACTGCTAATTTTTACCAGGGCTCCACACATAAATATTTTGATATTGACATTGAGATAAGTTGCAAAAGTTAGAAGGAGGCATCGCTCTCGCGCTTAAGTCTGTATGATTGACAACGAGAGCGAGAAGTTAAGTTCGCCTTCAATTCCATGATTATGCAATTTGAGCGGCTCAGAAGTTAAATAGTTGTATCACGCATTTTAGTTTAGGATGGTGTCTAGAGAACTTGTTACTTTCTTTGTATAACCTTCGTGTTTTAAATTAATTTAAAGAAGTCATTTGGAAAATTATAATACCCTCACTTTTTGTTATCACGAAATGGTACGTTCATTTTTGTGATTCTCGATACATTTTTGTATCATGGTCGAGGAGGGAATTCAAACCACCCCGAACAATCTAGCCTTTATGATATGTTACTTTTAAGCCCTTATTACCAGTATTTCCAGTGTTTTTAGTTGATTTTTTTTTTTAAATGATGAGGAGCAATATCTATTTTTTCGACTGCGGATAGTTTTGAACTGGCTTTTCCGGATCTTAAATTCTGAACGAATGCGGCAACCCCGCCGGTGCCTGGTAAACTCTTCATCCTTTGCGCATGCTTGAAGTCAACCTTTCGGGTGACCTTTTGCCGAGTCGGCGTCTTAAATCCTGCATCTCTGCTCTCTGGCGGCGAGCGCTGCAAGGTCAAGAGCAACCTCTCGACGAAGCTCCCTGAAAATCGACATTACTGTATGATGCACTATGCACCGACGAGATAGTGTGCACTTAGCGCATTTTCTCATCCTCAACTTCTCTTGAGCATCTATGTTTTGTCAGAGAAAATTTGGCCAAGCTTAGTTGTTCATACGGTTTTTTACCTTTGCACGACACTATTGGCACCAAATGTTAGTTCAATTGGATGTCTTGTTTTGAAAACTGCCTAGCTCGGAAAAAATAAGAATGTTTTTTCCGGTCAAACACATATTTCATTATTTTATTTTTATTCTTTATACTTCTTTTTTACTTCTTTCCGTTTTTCGCGATGAAGCAAAGGCAGGCGCGAAATTCTCTCCTCATGAAAAGTGTCGAACTCCAAGGTTCAAGAAAGTTCATATTCCAGTACTGAAAGACAAAGAAATTTTGAATTCTTAGCTACGGGATTCTTTTCGGGGATTGAATTACATGTGCCAAACATTTCCCGTGAAATAAAAATGTTCGTCTGAATCCAGTTTCCTTACCCCCTGGATTTTTTTCAGAGTTGAACACTTTGCAAAACAAGATATTCAACTAATATAGGTGGCGAATCAAGGTTCGGTGCCTTACCTGATTGGATGACATCGAGGAGGGATGAGTTGAAGGAGGTAACTTTAGTCTTGAGCTTGTCGAAAATTTCTTTGGTTAAGTATTTCTTGAGCAGGGATTTGCTCTCCTGGCCCTGAAGGGTGGCGAACGCCGCTTCCAACTTTTCTAAAGTGGCTGCGTCCGTCATTTTTGTATCACTGCAACAAAGGAAAAAAACGGTTTCATAAGAACAAAGGTTTCAAAATCATGTTAGGAACACACATTGAAACAAACATTATTCAGAGAGATGTTGGAGGTTTTTCAAGTGCGATCGTTTGACATGAGAGTCTTGATTATCCGCGCTCATTGAAACTTGAGTGGATACACCGCGGTTATTCAAAAACCGCGTGTGGTTCAAAAATAAGGAACGCGGCTCGGAGAATCAACGGAAAGACCTCGGAAGAATAAAATAAAAAACTTGAAAGATTTGGGATTTATTACAGACAATTAATATTGCCACAGCTACAAGAAATGTTATTACATTTTATCTTTCAGAGACAAGATGACGAGATTATAGTGATTTCAAGAGATTTACCAATTCAACAACTAGTGTTCTTCACTTTTTCCACCGTGGATAATTAAATTCGCGGATAATAGGATCGCGTATGGCCGAGACTCTAATGATCACTTGATTCTGCGTTCGGAAAAGTCCTTGAAATTACCCGTTGACAGGTAAGTATTATCGCCTCTCACCTCCGTATCTGTTTAGAGAGCACTTCAACAGAGGTACAGTAGTGCACGATTAAATTCATTGACTTCAGAGTTGATTTATCACCTAATGCAAATCCTTCGCTTTGGAACCAGAACGAGTATGCGGTCAAATTTTATAAAACCTCAAAAATCGCATTCACCTAAATATTTGAATGTGCCAATATCGAGGCAGTGGCCCTCTCCAACCGTGAGCAGATTCGAAACGTAGGAAGAATTTTTTCGCCTTCAACTGTCGAGGTAGGCCAGAAGGCATCCTCGCGTTGCAATATTCGTCTATTTCAGGATTTGCGTTGTCTACAGATTTTGCTTCGCGTTTCACCTCGCAATTCTAATGCTGACTGTGAAATTTCTATTCAAGTCTTCACAGTTAATTACAAACAACCTTTCTTTAATTTTCTCGGTGTCTCAAATTTCTTTAGGAAAACACTGCTCCTTTAGGGTATGCAGAAAACATTACTCCTGTAAAGAGCCTCGAGTCATCGATATCCGAAGTAAGCGAAGTAAGTACTCCTCGCCTGTGCAGTGTGCAAGCGGTGGCCCCCACGTTACGATAAGTAGGGAGGATGGGGGCCTGCAATTAAGGATGCGGTCATTAAGGAGTCGCTAACCATGAGCTGCTGGTTCGACCACACAGTCGCAAATCTGCGAGAAAAACCATCGCACTCATCATGGCGGTATTCACATTCTGCAAAGACCTGGCAAACGCGTTACGCCTTTCCGCATGAATGAAGGATGACTCACAGCCGACGACGCCCCCCCCTCATTTTAACCAGCCGGCCGGCGTCGCGACGCGACGCGACCGACGTCGACGCGGCCTCCACGCGGAATCATCAATCCATCATCATCGCCTGTCACAGCACCGTTCTCGGCGGTGCGAACAACGGTTCGAAAATTATACCTGGAAAACTCTAGTTTACTCCTATATTTTCACAACTCTGCCCTGTTGTGGAAAAACGCAGTACGAACATTGGAATGTTGCCAGATTTCCCCTGATAATAATGTATTTTTGAAGCATACTACGCATGTTTTTCATTGACAATTCCAGATATATTAGATTGAAGTGCGAACCAATTTGTCTGAAAAATTGAAAGAAAAATACTGACAATTTGTTCAATAATTTTTTTAGTTTATCAAAAGAAATTTGGCAACACCTCTTAGGTTCATATGATTTTTTCCTTGGCACGGCAGAACTGAGGACGAGTTCAAAATGTTACCTACTTCTCATTCACTATTTCTTTGAATTAACATTGTGTGAGAATCCCCTCGATTCCTATTTATCCTTCAATTCGGCGGGTATGCAATTTAAGCTACTTTGAAGTTGTAATAGTTGTATCACGCGATTTGATCCTAAAGAGGGACTTAAAACGAAGCGCTCAACTTAAATATCGAAATAGAAGAATGTCTGAAAGTGGCAATGAATTTTGAGGTAGGTATTCCGGAGCGGATTTTAGGTTATAGAAAATTAAGACTTTTAGACTGATTGTGAAACTAAGACTTTTGAGCAGACTCCTTGTGCTTTTCCAGCTATGTATAACTCAAGAAAAGTTTCTATTTTAGTAAACTCTTATTCCTAATAAGGGTTAGCAACAGCTCCATTGACTGAGATATTACATGTCTCACGAAGATGCAATGTACATAGTCAGGCAGTTTCCTCAAGAGCGATCTGTCGAGGCGATCGATCGCGTCCCAACAGACTCTTTGTCTGCACCAAAGAATGCCACGCGCTACACTTTATTGAGAGCCCTTTTATAAATAGATAGAAGTACGCGAACACTTGCTTACGTGATGGAATGCATCATTCTTGTCCAGTTAAGATGATCAGATGGAGACTGAGTTTTCTAGGTTACCAGGTTATCACATGCGTTAATGGAAAACAATTCGTGAAGAATCCCTCCACGGGGTGTATAATATATTCTTTCACAAGGTTTCTGGTTCAAGGTTTCTGTCTTTTCCCGCTTGAAGAAATGGTAATCACGGTGTAGACTGACTTTTTTAATAAACGCGGTCAGTTTCAGAGAAATTTATGGTTAGTTTTTTTCAGTTTTTTCAAAAAGTATTGCGTTGGTACCGATCGGCGACCGCTAGAGAGCGATCCAAATTTAAACCTCTTTACTTCGATTGGTCGAGACCCGGCTTCAATGCGCGCCTATACTTTACTTTTTTGAACACTCTTACTCTAATTATTTGCTTGTCAAATTTTTTACTATTTTTCACGCAGGTCGTTACTTAAATATCTCCGCTCCTATTTAATTTTTTGAGGAGAAACAAGTCATCTTTATAACATGAAATTTTCACGAAATATTCTGTTAATTAACTGAGAAGAAAAATCAAGGAAGTTTTTAAGAAATTACGTTGACAAGTACATTTTTCAAAGAGAAAACAAAGTATGACAGAAATTCTGCAACGATGTAAACGGAGATACGTGGTTTTGCACTTCGGTCATCGATATGTGGGATTTTATCACTGATTCGTAGCAGTGGCGTGTCGTGGATTGCGATGTATCGATGGTTCTGCCATTTAAACCTATGGTAAATAATCGATTATTAAGATGTTCGCTGCGAACACCCAGTCTATCGATCCTTTTCTATACGTTCAAATGGCATGACAATCGATATATCGCAAAGCACGCCACGCCACTGATTTGTAGAGGTAGGATATACGACAGGCAGGTAGCAGTTAAGTTCAAGGTAAATGTGCCGACTCTGGACGAGACACACGCTGAAAGATTCCGACGTCAACATCCGCGATAAATCGCGCCGGCGCTGAGGATTAACAGATTCGGAAGACGCCCAGTTTCCGGGAGACGATATTTACGGGTCCGCTTAAGACTGTGTAAACAGTTTGCTGTAGATCAAAATATAAAAATAACAGAGGCGGGCGGATGAGGTAATATTTTCCAATCGTTCGTCAACGTCTGGGCGAGTACTGAGAGAGATTTTCCACCCTTGGACGAAAAATGGAAAAATTGGCCACACGAGACCGTACGCGGAAAAATGAACGTCACACAGTGGGTTGAGTCAATAAGAGATGTTGGACAAAATTTGGAAACTTTAAACGCTTGTAACTCCGATTATACAAAACTCATGTAACTCCGAATGCTAATAACTCCGTTAAAACGAGGTTTTAAAAGTGGTTTCGTTGGTTTTCTCGTAAAAAAATTCTTCCAAAATCATCCCTTGAAATTTGAAATGTGACGAAATCAATATCAAGATTTCCAGTCTTAGTAAAAAATTTCTTTTCCAACCTCTCAAACTGACTCGATCCACTGTGCGTCAGTCCGCGGACCGACAATTTTTGGCAGGAGATTTCTGTTCAGTTGCTGCGTAAAATTATCGATATTTGGAGGAAAACGCTTTCGTGTTTTCTAAAAATGAGGTACTCGCGGTGTTAATTTTTGTGCCGATACACACGCCACATGAGTACTTGAATTCCGTCAAATTCCCTCTTACAAATTGACGCTGAAACTCAAATCGCGTACCTCGTTCCGGTTTTTCACAATCTTCCTTTTTATTTTTTTTTTTACAAAGAAAATAAATCAAAATCATTCAGTATGTTGGAATTTTTAAGCCAATGTTTGTTAAAAATTCAGCATAAAGCCGATATTTCAATACAGAGGGGAAAAGCTCATGTACAAGCACAATTTTCTCTCAAAGAGATACGGCGCACTGCAATCACGACGAGATTAAAGTTTCAATTCGGACAAAACCGTTCCGCAGCGTTCGGTATTAGTGCAATTGCAACCGATCAGTCGGTAAAAATCCAAGGCCTCGCGAAAATGCACCGGGATAAATAAATAAAAAGCCCGAGTTAGATAGTGAGGGGAAGGGGAGAGAGGGAGTCAGGAGAACGGTACGAACCACCGAAGGCGTATAAATACTGCATGTAATAAGTATTCTGCCGTGCTGAGGAAAAACGCCGTATGAACATTCGAAAGTTGCCAAATTTCTCACAATAAAATTTTTATCTTCGCGGAAATTCATTAATATGTACTTTTCCCTGACATTTTCAGTAACTTTGGGTGAAATTGCAAACAAAATTATCTGAAAATTGGAAGAAAAATATCCATAAGTTCACCGGGAAATTCGTGTTTTATCAAAGGAAATTTGGCAACTCTCGAATGTTCATACGGCGTTTTTCCTTGGCACGGCAGTATTATATACCAGGTAAATGGTACATAGACGGGAATCGCATGGCTTTAATTGAAGGTACGGATCAATCCTGGTCCCACGGGGTGCAGTCAGCTGGGTGAGTTTCTAGGTCACGTCACATCCTGTGACGTCAGGAAGCTCTCGCGTTGGCTTGTCTCTCTTTTCCCGGCTGTTCATGGGGGAAGGAGGATAATTTTCCGGTGAAAGGGCAACGATGCTTTTATGGAGCTTTGCGGGATGCATAGCGAGGCAGGAGCACTCGCCGCGACCGCGCCGGGATGTCTCTGTGACCTCTGCGATTTTTAATCCCGGCTCCGTGATTAGGGTTGCACGTTCGAGAGGAAAAAACGGAATTTTTATCTTTCATCGGGGAGAAGATTTCCCAAGTGTTCGACCTCGAAATTTTTTGTTTTGACTGATGTTTTTGTACAGGAGTGTCACGGTGTGAGCGGTTTTATAGTTGTACCATCAAATTTAGAATTCCATGAGAGATGACAAAATATAATTTGCGACCTACACCTTCGTATCTGACAGATACACACGGCTCAGAGCTCAAAAGTCAGAAACACTTTGAAGCCGTGAACTTCATTCCAAAATTTTACTTAGTGTGAGGAAGAGGAGTCAACTGCCAAACGCACCGAAAAAAAGGACGTTTTATGAGGGGAGGGAGGGGGGGGGTCTGTGCCCTCTTTAACACTCCCTCGCAGGAAGTTCAAACTTAATCCCTCACTTGTTGAAATCTGAAGGAAAACAGTGTGATACAACTATTCGAACCTCAGTGAGCTCAAATTGCCTACCCTATTGTTTGAAGGCAAACTTGGTCGCACGCATTACTTGCCTATCGCGTGGCATTGATTGACAAATGGAATTGCATCCTATAAGATTTGATGGCCTGTATATCATTGAACAAAAAGTTTTGCTTGAAGAAGAAGAATTCGAAGAAGAAGAAATGGCTTTTCACTGTCTTCGAGTTGGTGCATTTGAACACCTATCTTGCGACAGCGCAACCCTATACTTTTCAGTTACCATTCAGCCCTTTTCATCCCCGTCAAGCTCGTGTCGAGAGCGGAAAGCGACTTGTTTTCAGACTCTAGACGTCTCGCTCGTCACCCACGGCACCAGAGCGAGGGATGAACATCGATGCCAAATTTCCGCTGCAAAAAAATCGCGAAAATTCAATCGAATCGTGCGCCGGACACCGACTTTTTCGAATTCCCTGATCTGACAACCCGTGGGCGACGACTCTGTCTGAGAGCTTCATCTGCATAATTTAATTATCGCGTGACGGCATGATAAAGAGAATTTCTAAAGATTCCCACTTTCGAGAGTCGTGCAAACAGCAATTTAGCAAACTTACTGGTACATCGGTTGGTTACTGGGATCATAAACGAGTTGAACTTGCAGAACTTGGGAGAAAGAATAGTTGTCATGGTTACTATTTTGTGTCGTTGCAGTTATTATATTTTAGTCAGCTGATGAGCGGAGGATCGTGAGATTTTAGCGTAAACATAGGGATATCTGAGGAGGAACTTTTCCAATCCCGAAAACGGGAAATTTCTCGGGGATTCCAAGCTGAAATGTGCTTTCCCGGGATACTTCGACAGGAAAACACTGTGTGTCGCATGTGTGCGGAAAAACTTTTCCGCACATATACGATTCAGTTGAACTACGTTGAGCAGAAACAAACAAACAAGCAAACAAAATTTTTTTGAGGGGAGGGGCTGCATTGAGCTCAACTTTTTCTACTGATGAAAATTGAAAACTGAAGAAAAGTAGGTACTTTGAGTATGAAACTTAAGGTTGGATTGTATCTTTTACTGTCAGTAGAGTTTTCCGACTAGGAAAATATTGCTTTTCAGAGCTGAGTATTATAAAAGTATGACCATCTCAACACTTTACTACGGTAAAAGTGCCACTCCCTGTTTGATCGGGAAGCTTTTGGCTTTCATTATAGCCCTTTTCGCCTCCAGCTCTGGACCAAAGTAAACATACAAGATGCCTAAAGAGTTCTAGACGTGTCGGGATTTCCTAATTTTGAACTTCTAAAATGCGTTATTAACAAACTTTAATTAAGAATTAACTTTTTTTCGGAGTATAATTCATTTTTCCTTCATAGCACAAAATCCTCTCGGTCCGTTTTGTTTACATGATCCTAGAGCATGTTCCCTGAGAGCTTCATAAAAAGCCTAAATCTGACGAACCAATCAGAGAGCAGCGCAGACATGGCAATACTCTCCCTTACATGCACTTCATCCGCTCTTAAGTTGGCAACACTTCAACCACTTGCCCACAGCTACCGACTTGTCACCTAAGGAACCTTCACAGAAGTCACGAAAACTTTAAAAAGCTCAAAAGCTCACCGGTGTAAAACTTTCTGCCTCTTCGCGTAATAAAGATACCCGGAAGTGCCGACGACAGCACCGAAGACAGCCAAAACCGCCTTAGTTCTGCCGCGCATCTTCTTCAACTTTCAACACACTTTATTCACTTCTCCACCGAATTTTAAAGTCTAATTCACTATTAAAAGCTCCCGTTCGACGAGATAAAAGTTCTGAGGGCGTCCTCTAATTTCAAAGTCGCGAGGACAGCGATCGAGGAGCTTTCGACGCGACGCCTCGGTATGTAACACTGCTCTCCTAGCGTCGACTGTCATTACAGCCAATCAGCAGACGTGCTTCGATGGCTTCTGTGTACTGCGCTTAATTTATTTGATCTCTTGATTCGTTTTGTCGTCCTGAAGCTGTTTTTTTTTCTATTGATCCCCGGCGAATTAGCTGGGACTCGCTCGCTTCGTTACGTTAAAATTATGGGACTCGATGTCTGATGGAACACGGTAGAAAGAAAATTGGGACCGATGAAAGTGGCGAATAAAGAACTCGGAGGAATTGAGGGGCTTGGAGGACAAGGCGCATAAGTGCAGTTTTTGAAAAAATTGAGGTGTTAATGATTTCAAGTAAAATTAGTCTAAATGCATATTCTGTGAAAAATTCGCCCCAAATTTCAATTTTTAAGCATCAAAAAGTCAGTTTTAACTTCCTTTCCGTCGTAAGGATCCATGTAATTTCGAAACTTCAAACATGTATTTCTCGAAATAGCAAAAACTGCACTCATGCACTTTGTCCTCCAATTCTCTCACATAGAACATCTTTTTAATGCAAAAATTAAATAAAAACACGAAGATTATAACGAAAGTCACCGGTTTTCAGGACATGACGCTAAACTAAAGTGCGTGATACAACTATATCAACCTCTGAGCCACTCAAATTGCATCAATCGAGTTGAAGGCGAACTTGATTTCTCACTCCCGTTTTTGGACGAGAAAGTGATACATGCATACTTCATAACTACCAAACTTCGATTGTCGTACTTTCGAAACTTCAGAAATGTATTTCTCGAAATTGCAAAAACTGCGCTTATGCGCCTTGTCCTTCTAGCTCCTCAATTCAGCCTGAATTTTTTCTTCTCTTTTGCCGATGAAAAATTTTCCTACATCGAACAGGTTTTTTCGGTCAGTCCTCGGGTTTCCCAATCTCTATAGGTTCAGAAAATTTACTCATTATCAGACCTCTGAAATTTCGAAATTTTTCCACTTCTCGCACAGCCAGACTGTAAATCCATCTGGCACTAAAACTCATTTCAACTTATTCCTCGCTGAGAAACGATTGTCACACGCTTATTTTCAGAGGCAATTTTTTTAGAGAGTGCTCTCTCAGGGTAACATTAGAGCGGTTACGGCTCAATTTATTGGCTAACCTTGGGGAAATAAGTGAACTAATGGACCGCAGCGGGAAAATCTGCATTGAGATGAAACGCGGCTAATTGAGCAGAATAAGCAAGTCGCAAAGCGTGAAAATACGGAAGGACGGAAGAGACTGAATATTTCGCACTTTTTCGCCGATTCGTTCACTGGCTGGATAACACCGGATTTTTAGGTTACGCTTGCACCGATTTAAGCAAATTCAATCAGTATGTTGGAGTATTTCTGCAAACGTGCGCTAAAATTCTGCATAAAGCTGAAAATCTCAATGCAAAGGGAAAAAGCTGACATGAGCACAGTTCTCTTTCAAAAAACACGAAAAACTCCAACATACTGTCTTACGACCCGTGCGTCCACCGCAATCAGTTTGTGTAAATTCAATCAATAGTGTATTCGAAAGTCGCTAATATTTTTCCTAAAAATGTTCACAATCTCAAATCAAATTGCGAATGATATTCTCTGAGAAAGGGGGAAAATGTCTGATAGTTTCCTCGAGAATTCGTATTTTATTGAAGGAAATTAGGCAACACCTGCTGACTTATACGACGTTTCTCCCTCACACGGAGCAACGAAGAGGGGCATGGGGGAGGGGGTGGAGGTTGCATATCCCAGCGTTGCGAACATGCGAACAAGCACCTGCCGGAATCTGTGGATCGAGGATCCCTTTGGAGAGATCGGGAGGGATACAGGGAGGCTGGATGCACGGAGCCGGCGCTAGGGTGGCGCCAGACATTCCAGACGACGCCCTTCGCCGCCCGGCAGCGCTGTCTAGCGGACCAATTCGACCCTAGCTCACGCTGTTCCCACCGGGCGTATCCTCCTAGACAGGACCAGAATCCGGGAACCTGGCTTTCAAAATTTCTCTCTAATAGCAGCAGCTTTTACTCAGTATTCGAGAAGGGTATGTTTGCACCGAATCCAGAGTGACTATAATTTTAGAGGTGGATTACCCTCAAAATAAAATTCGAATAAACACAATTTTCCTTAATAATTTCACTTAAGATTGAAAAATGATAAATTTAATCGGAATTCATTTGGTTTTTCAAAAATGAGGATCTCGTGAGGATCAGTACTCCTCTCGCTCGATAATGTATTTTTCTCTTTGTTATCTTTCTTTTCCCTCCTTAGAATATAGATTTTAGAGGATGGAAAGATTGAGAGGCTCCAAAGGAGAAAAACTAGATTTAATTTAAAAGAAAATTGGATGGAAGTTTAGGGTACGCAGTATTGATATTTGATATTAAAAGGAAAGCTCTTTGGGATGATGTGCACAAATATCCTTGTGTATTTAGTACCTATCCTTACACAAACCCATAAAAAATAGTGCATATTCCGACTTTAAAAATCAATCTCTCTCATATCTTCCCGGGAAAGGGTCAAAAGAGGAATCCGAAAATTCCATTGATATTTTACTTCAACTTTGAAGGTTGTTGATTTCCAGCTCCGATTATTGATTTTTTTTTAAAAAAAAAAAAAAAATATGGATGGCAATAGTTTTTTTCCGATACGAGGATAGGGCAGAGAAAATTTTAGAGAATAGTAAAAGTAAAATAAATTCAACATAATTAGAGTTAGTATTTCGCTCGGTTAAAAGTTACCACCATTTTTGAATACAGAGAGGCTTCTAATAGAATCGAGATTTATAAATAACTGATATCAAAATCCGGTCTTTTGCATCAAAAATGATTTAAGGCAGAAATGTACCGGCCGACAGACTGATTCTCATACGTAAACCCTGAAAAAACTTCATGCATTCCAAAAAAAACCTTCATTTTGCGTCTGAGAAAGATAGCTAGATAACATGGAGACACTTATCGAGGAAGCCTCGCATACATGCAACAAGAGCATTGTCTGGCGCATTGACCCCATCCAATTACATTACCGAAAAAGGTAATCGATTCTCGAATTAAATCCACAGCAATTACGAGCCGCGAGACCAATTAGTCGGTGATAATTGCTCAATCCGTCTGCGCATAATTAAATACCTAGACCAAGCACATTCTATTCGTAGGTATCGAACTGTAGCAGACAGACACCTAACCTCACTCCGAACTCCGCAAGCTAGCAAATAAAGAGGGGGGAAAAGGTGTGAAAGCACTCGAGGGTCGAAAACCGCGTGAAACAAAAAAAGGACGACGGGAAGATAAGCGGTTTCCAGGCCGGGGACGGGATTTTGAGGTTAGAGCAGAGAGCTTACCCGGCGTTTTCGACGACCGCGCGGTCGGTTTTGGACGTGCAGCCGCCCATGGCCTCAGAATTTCGCGCACTGAACTCACGGGAACGAAGCTTCGCGGAAGTTGCGGGATTTGCGGAACTTGAAACGTAGCGGGAACGCGGAAATAAATCGGGCGGCACTCATTTACGCACGACGCACTCCGGGTCGGACTCGCTCGGAAGACACGACAAGACAGACATCCCCTAAATTGAGGGGTTGCACGCGGATCGATACTTTTTCCCGCGCTCTTTCGATTCAGCTGCCCATTTCGACCCCCCGCCCCCCCCTCCGCCCCGTCGCCCCGGCGCGGCGCTCGCAGTTGCTCCTGCTCCTGAGCTCTGACTCTACGCGGCGTTGCCATTTCGCGAATTTTCGAATTTGGTGGTGCAATGAGGGTAGTATTTTCCGTAAGCTTTTACGGTACATTTTCACTCCTGGAAGACAACAATTTTTTAACGATTAATTTTGCCATTTCGCAAGTTCTCGAATTTGGTGGTGCAACGACGGTAGTATTTTCCATAAGCTTCTACGGTGCATTTTCACTCCTGAAAGACAACAATTTTTTAACGATTAATCTTGCCATTTCGCAAATTTTCGAATTTGGTGGTGTAACGAGGGTAGTATTTTCCGTAAGCTTTCACGGTACATTTTCACTCCTGAAAGACAACAATTTTTTAACGATTAATCTTGCCATTTCGCAAATTCTCGAATTTGGTGGTGCAACGACGGTAGTATTTTCCATAAGCTATTACGGTACATTTTCACTCCTGAAAGACAACAATTTTTTAACGATTAATCTTGCCATTTCGCAAATTCTCGAATTTGGTGGTGCAACGAGGGTAGTATTTTCCGTAAGCTTTCACGGTACATTTTCACTCCTGAAAGACAACAATTTTTTAACGATTAATCTTGCCCATTTCGCAAATTCTCGAATTTGGTGGTGCAGCGAGGGTAGTATTTACCGTAAGCTTTCACGGTACATTTTCACCCCTGAAAGACGACTATTTGTCAACGATTAATCTTCTATTACGCCGCCGCGTAAAATCTGACATTTTTTCCCCACCATGGCTTGTAGTATTTTATGTATATAATGTTCGCAAATCCAAGAGACATTATTCTCAGACGAATAATCGTTTGATTTCAGCGAGTTTTGAAAGCTCAGGTTGGCAACGAAGCTCGTGCACATCACCCCTGCGGGCCGGGATTGTGAGATGTCATCGTGTGCGTTGTATTTGGAGAAGTGTGCAGGTCATCGTTGTCAAATTAGTTGTAATTCCCCTCCAGATTAGATTATTTGAAGAATCACATGAGTGCCTACGCAGTTTCTATGGTAAATACGTCCTTCCTCAAAAGAACTTTTATACAGATCATTCGAGAGATGTGAGTAAATCTATGTCTCTACTACAAAAACGCTTATCTTCATTCACGACGTTGGAAAGTTCCAAATCATCTCGGATTTTTTTGAGAAATAACCAAGGAAATTTCTCCTCCTGATCGTTCATGATTTTTAATCATTTCGTTGAGACATCAGCCCAGAAATTTCGTGGGAAAATTCTGGTATGTATTTTTCTGAAAAAACCTTCATAATCGACTATCACCATAGCTTAAAAGGAAAAATATCGATATTTTGTTACCCTTTAGCCGAAGTACCACAAGCGCCATGCGACGTTTCAAAATATCTGCCGCCATTTTATTTTTCTACAGATTTTTGTTGAATCTGTTAGAAAATTTCACTTAATTTTATCGGCAGCATAAAGAAAATTCAGTGAAATTCTCAGCTTCATTGTACGATTTCTTTGTAAAAAAATATAAAACGGCGGCGGAAATGTTTAAACGTCACACGGCGCTTGTGATATTTCGGTCGGAAGGTGACGAATTGACCATTCACGCCTCGCCACTGATAATTGGACTACATTTTGCAATTTGGAACGACAATATCTGACTCAGTTTTGAAACGACGTATGTACCATGAATACCCCTATGCATATGAGTGATTTTACTAATGACCTAGGAGTTGTAGTTTGTAGTTTCTAATAGCAAAATGCAGGCCAATTATCTGAAATTCGGCAACGTCTGAAAGTCTATACGCTGTTTTCCCTTAAAATGGCACCACCGCTCGCGTGCGCGGCATTGCGAAGGGATTGCGCGAAGATCTCATCTCCCTTTCGGCGCCCCAGGGACGGCCATGGCCAGCGAGTCTGCACGGCGGCTGCGGCGAGTCGCGGATAAGCTCCCCTTCATCCCTTGTCCTTGTCCCTCCGCCGCTATCAACCCCTTCACACGCGAGTCTCCTTTCATCCATTTTTAATTCTTTAATATTCTCACCTACTTTCGAGGGTCCTTCCGGACTGCTCTTTCTTGCCCACCGCGCCGCACCGGTCCCAAGTCTCATTCAAGCCACTTTATTCCTCGTAATTTCCTCCCCGATGTCGTCATCGAGTACACCCTCGCCCTTTTTATCGCCTCCAGTCCGATTATATGCTGGCGCTCAACGCGCGCTATTCGTATCGAGTTCTTTTACGGTCCCTTTTATACTCCCGGAGGAATTCATTCATGAGTACGCTTTACGTCCCTGTTTGGTCGTAGGTCAGTTCAGTAGGTCTGGAGATGAATCTAAGTAGGCTAATAAAGTGAAGATGGCATCTTTTCTCAATGATGCCAAGATTTTTTTCGTACACCGAAAAAAAGTGAAGTTGTTTAACATTCTGGATGTAAAAAAAGTGTGGGAGAACTTATATAAAATGCTGAATTACCCGCTACATGCAGCAGGTACTTTAGCGATGCCAAGATGTAAATCTAACTGCTGTGGCGGGCAATTTAGCATTTTACAAGTTCTCGTCCTCTTTTTTTACATCCTGCGGCTCGATTGTTGAATCGTTATCGAATGACCTTGATCGATATATAGCGTTGTTAAGATAGGGATTTATCGATTAAAGTCGTTCGACAACGATTCAACAATCGACCCGCAGGATGGTAAATCAACTTCAATTTTTTAAAAGAGTCTTTTATTTTAATAATTAAAAACTGAAGACACTTAAAATACTTGAAGGCCCAAGTTGATATTGATGCGTCATCTTCAATCGTTTTTATGAAGATTGAGCATCTTCAATGAAATTAGGGTATTTTTAAGGTTCCGAGACGGTGCGTTGTCATTCACACGGTCAAATTGACTTCATTTTTCATTAGGGGAACACAATTTCTGGCTCATCCATAACAGCGTTATAGGCCGTTATAGCGTAATAGGTTATAGGATCGCCTGAACTCTAAACAATCTTGTACCTACTTGTCGAAATCCGAAGAAGCAAAGTACGATACCACTATTCGAACTCCAGTGAGGCCAAATTGCCTATCTTCGTATTTGAAGGCGAACCCGGCCGCATTATGTTACTTGCCTCTTGAGCAAAGAAGCAGCAAAGTGCAGTACCACGATTCGAACTCCAGTGAGGTCAAATTGCCTACCCTCGTATTTGAAGGCGAACCGGGCCGCATTATGTTACTTGCCTCCTCAGTAACATTGTTTGACAAACAAAAGTCTAAATGGTCAAAACTATATCGCTACACCGCTATGGATACTCACAGAGACAATTATAGAGGTGTGAAACAGACGGGCTTAACTGCATTGCAACGTTGCACAGTTTCATTTACAAATTTACTTACTAACTCTATAGTGGTTATACAATTTCGTTTAAAATTTCCTGAAGAATTTGTTTGTACTTAGACGAATTTTTCCGGTAATGTACGACATAATATTTCCACCCGATAATAAATGGAAAAATAAGTAGTAAGCACAATTGAAGCACTGAATATTGGATCTACTTTCGGAATGTGCTCCATGTTGGTCAGTCAAGTTCACGGAGCTGTAGTCAGGTGGAAGTTGAAACGTTACAATGATAGTCAGGTCCCCTGCCTCTCATCCCTTCGATTACCATCTAAAGAGAGTACCGACTACCGATGAGTTAGTTGAACCGTAGAGCAGCCAGGAGAATGACCCGCCAGGAATGCGAAAAATAATAGAAGATACACTATGGATAGAAGTTTGGGAGGTCATTCACCGCGAGCTCAAACCCCAGGTAGGGCCATCGATGCAACGTTCCGAACTCCGCCTAGACAGGCACGATCGAATCTTCAGACGCATTGTTCCCCATGCCACCCGTTATTCAATCGCCAGCCTCCACAAAAAAATCGCACTAATTTCGCACGAGACGGCAGAAAATCCTCGGAATCCCGCCAGATTCGGCAACCCGACCCGCCGACAATGCGCATGCCGCAACGGCGGTACATTTTTCCACGGCGTTCCCGGAACGGAACGCGGGATTTGGGAGGAATGTTGGCGGCAGGAATTTCGCAGAATCTGGGTGACGCATGCGCAGACGCTGAGTTATGCAATTGGCGGGCAATGGACCGGGATGCTGGGGCTACCTGCCTACGCCTGAATGAGCCGGACCGGTTCCCGCTTGAGCGGGAAGCGGCAAAGCGCCGGCTACGCCGCGCCGGTTGCGGGTAAAAATGTCTAAGGTGTCAGGTCTGTGGGCACGTACATCCTTCCTCGGTTGCCGCGTCGAATTAACATAGGATGCAAGAGTGCAGTCGCGCTTCAGGAAAGAGCGTAATATGAAAAAAATGAGCTTTTTTCGAGATAAACGAGAACTCAGCACCTACTGGCCATGGCAAAAAAATTGACTTAACAACTTTTGGATGGAGAGCAGAGGGCATTTTCTACGGCAGAGATCGGTATGCGGGTGCTTTCAAATAAAGGTCTAATTTAGGCTTCAAAGCTCCCCTCCCCCTCTTCGAAATTGTATTTTGAATGTTGGGGCAATGTACACGGAGAAAAAAACTTCATGCATGGGACCCAAAGTTGAGGTCACATGGATCTCTGAAGTTTTCGGATTCGAGATCCGAAAATTTGAGGTCTAGCTGCCGAAGTTCGAGTCAGACATCTGAAGTACCTAGGTACATACCGAAGGGTTCGGGTCACACATCTGAGCACTACGGTACTTACCGAAGTAATTCGGATGTCTGAACCGACCTTCGGCAGTTGAACATCAAGTTTTTGGATGCGTGATCCGAAAATTTCAGAGATCCATATGACCTCAACTTCGGGTCCCATGCACGAAGTTCCTTCTTCGGGTAAGGTTCAAAATCAGGGAATACAGCTCGTAAAGCTGAATGGTCAGGCTAAGATGTAAAATTCGACCGTGAAATGTAGTACTACCTAAACTGGGCGTATTTCTGTCGAACGGAACTAAGTGCATCATGACGAGAGCCCTGTTGCGCATATATTCTTATGGGCCTCAGGGCTCATGTCTCATTACACATAGTTCCGTTTGACAGAAATACGTCCAACTTTGCTCCAATTTCACCTCATCTCCCAAATTTTCGTCATTGAGGCCGTCTTACCGACAAAATTTAAATAAAATTTCCAAGGCATGTCTCGCAGTTATTTCGAATAATCCCTATTGTGGGAGGGTCCAATGGGCTCCGGGCAGGGGGGGAGGNCCCCCCCCCCCCCCCCCCCCCCCCCCTAGTTCCAGTAATGGCTGTAGCGGCAACGCAGACGATGACTCACCGGTCATCCATCGGAATGACCACGTTACGACGTCGTCGCGCTTGCCACGTCGTGCAGAAAAAACCGCAATTTTCGCGCTCCGATCAGCCCGAAATTACTGATTTCAACCGCGATCTGCCGCGCGGTCCAGGCCCTGATTCTGGCGGGCAGCGGATGTAGCCAAGTGCCCCCCTCTCCGCGGTCCCCTATTGTGTTCGGGACCCTCGCCTGTTCCCTTCCGGCGATGTCGTTTCCCATTTTAATCAGACTTCTTTTACACGGCGAATTTTTGAGACTACACTGCGATTTGGCAACGGTGTTCTCGCCTTTCCCATGGTTCTGGACCCCCTACCCCCTCCCACTCCTGGTGGCCAATGTGGATGAGATACACTTGACGGTAGCCTCGCCGGATCCTCCCGATTGGAGTTGATGCGGGAGTAATGAGAATGAATTTCTGCACCGTTGTTGCCATTTTGGCGGGGATCGGATCAATTTTTAGTCGCAAAATCGAGGTTTAATGGTCGACCATCATAGATCAGTGAAAATGTGATGAGGTTTGTCACCAGCGTTTCAATTTCACTTTTGAGTTTTAGCATAACCATTCGACCCTTTAAGCTCAATTTTTTGAGGCCTCTGAAGATTTTTCAGGAGCCGAATTGAATTTTGCCTAGGTATCGCGGCGTATTTAGTGAACAGTCATACGCAAAATGTACTTAAACAGGACTTGTAGTTGTAACTTTGGAAGGGTTCACGGAAAATCGTCAATCAGAAAAATTAGGATCGCGGTAATTTTTAGGAGCCATGTTTGGGCAAGGTTTTTCATTTTTTAAGTTGCCTTAAAATTGAGCCTTTGCCGATTGTATGGGAGCATTTGGTGCGATGCAATGGCGCCTGTGGGCTTGGAACGCTGGTCGAAACGTCAACTCTCGCGACCAATAATTACGGACCTACCGCCCTTCGAAATGTATAATGCTCGGCATCATCCACTACCCCAATGCACGCAGTCGTGTCTCCCACCTTGGAAATCGGCAGAATCAGCTCGTCTCATACCTGCACACCGCGACCGATCTCTCAACCCGCTTTACCTGTGAAAGGTCGCATTCCTCTTTTTACGACTTCCCTGGATCTGCCCCGTGGGTCCAGGAACGCAACCTTCCTCCTCGTCATTCTTCGAGTCTCAGATCGGCCACCACCTCGTGCTGATCATCTTCTCAGTCGGAACTTTGATCATATGAATTTCATATATTTATCTCTCTTCTTTTTGCACAATTTTACCCTTACCGAAAAAGAACAGTTCGGTAAAAGATTCCGAGCTCTTAACTTTTTTTATTATATGAAACTAAAAAGTTCGATATGTGCAATATGCACTGAAAAAAAAATTCTCGGCGTTTTTACCACGGTCCGTTGGTACCTTTAGCATCTCACTTTTTTACCAATTATTGGTAATTTTACCTAGACAGACTGGTAAGCTTACCTAAAAACCGGTATTTTTACTGTTTTATTCAGGTCAGAATACCACTTTTATTGGTAATCAATTCCCGGTAACTTTGCCATTTTATCTCTGTAATTCTACCACAGTCGATAAAAAATATTGGCGTTTTTACCAAGGTCCAGTAAAATTACCGAGAAAGTTCAATAATTTTACCGAGATTTCTCGGTAAAATCACCAATTCCATAAATTTTAATTTTACCAAGAAAAAACTGGGATCAAATAGAACCCCGAATCCTTGGTAATTTTACTCTTTTCTTAGTAAATACACCGAGATTTTTTTTCAGTGTGCACCTAAGTTCGGAATCTTTTACAGAACGTCTTTTTCAGAGTGCATTCAAACAATTTTCATAACAAGCGATGAAAGTAAGTGAATTCGACCCGAAAAATGGCAACACTGTTTTATGCATCTCCGCCGAGGCCGTCTTCTGTCCGCGGCTTTATAATTGCGCCCGGAGACAAAATATCCCGGAGACGCGGCGCTGTCCCATTGCAATCATGAACGAAATAACCTAGAGACCTCGCGTTAATGACTTTTCCCGAGACGAAGTATTTTTGAGGCCCTGCGCTGGCTCTCCATAGCAATGCACAAAATGGGTGGGACGGAAGTCGGTTTCGGGATACCTGCAATACACTGAAAAAAAAATCTCGGTGTATATACTAAGAAAAGGGTACAATTACCAAGAATTCAGGGTTCTATTTGATCCCAGTTTTTTCTTGGTAAAATTAAAATTTATGGAATTGGTAATTTTACCGAGAAATCTCGGTAACATTATTGAACTTTCTCGGTAATTTTACTGGACCTTGGTAAAAACGCCAATATTTTTTATCGACTGTGGTAGAATTACCGAGATAAAATGACAAAGTTACCGGGAATTGATTACCAATAAAAGTGGTATTCTTACCTGAAAAAAAAACAGTAAAAATACCGGTTTTTAGGTAAGTTTACCAGTCTGTCTTGGTAAAATTACCAATAATTGGTAAAAAAGTGAGATGGTAAAGGTACCAACGGACCTTGATAAAAACGCCGAAAATTTGTTTTCAGTGTACTGCCATGCCAAGTAAAAACGTCATAAATGAACCTTCAGATGTTGCTAGGTTCCCTTCGATAAAAGCCGAATTTACTGGGAAAATTTTTAATATTTTTCGTTAAATTTTTCGAACAATTTTATTCGCGATTTGATCTAAAATACCCGAAAATTTCAAGGATAAATATGAATAACTTGCCTCAAAAATACATGTTTTATTCGGAGAAATTTAGCAACTCTCGAATGTTTATACGGCCTTTTCCCTTAGAACGGTGAAATACTATTGTTCATATAATGATGACTGATGCATGACCAATCGAGCTGCTTGACGAGAGAGTTTTTCAAACTGGCAGGGGCGGTCTGGCCAGGGGTGCTAGGCTGCTTCAGCACATTTTTCTCAAAATGTTTGATGGTCACTCATGGGGCCAATCATGCAAGCCCATTCGCAAAATTTTGAGGAGGAGCCAATGATATTTACCGAATGTTAGATTCCGGAACTTTGAGCTTGAGCCTCAACCTCGAGCTAACTTTGAAAGCGCAAAGTACTCGAGAACGAATTGTCATCAAGCTAGTTCAATTGACACCTCATGGGCTTAAAGATTTCAACGTGAATGACTGGGAATCCAACTTTCCTTTGCACTGAAAGGAAAAAGTAATGTTGGCATTAATCAAGACTGTGACCATTCTATTTTTGATCGTGACCAATATATATAAATCCTAGATTTATTTTTCAATTTACTTGTTGTCCTCATCAAGAAACGTCCGAAAATCTTTGTGAGCTGTGAAGCACGACTAGGCCTAACTGGACGTACTTATGGTATAAAAATAAATGGTAATATGGTAATTAATTAAATAAAAATAAATAAAATCAAAATATACTCTTTTTGCTTTAACTCACTTCTACGTGTTCCTTTTAGCTACTGAAGAAAATGTTTTAAGAAAAGATTTATTCACGGTTTACATGAGTTTTAATTACAGTAGACTCTGGATTATCCGGCTTCGTAGTATCCGGATCGATTTTGCAACCATGTAACTACGTACGCATTCCGATAAGTGAGCGGATCCGCGGAGAAGCGGTCGCAAAGCATATTGGCGCCTGCAATGCTGAAGGAATACTTCACGCATTGCGCCAAACAGTGAGGTCGGCGTGGAACGCATTAGCGCCTACTAGATTGAATAAATACTTCTCGCATTACGCCAAACGCAGTGCAGTCGATAGTTAGCCTAAAACGCACATTAGCGGCTACACGACTGCATGAATACTTCACGCATTGCGCGCTTTAATCGTTGTACTGTAATTTATCGTTGTCGGCTACCATTCACAATCACCATTGAGTCGTTCAGTTTGGCGTTAACCTTTTAAATTCGTGTTGGTATGTAAATGATATACACATAATACGAATACTGTGGTGTTGGTTGGTGGTGTTTGATTTTACTATTCTTATCCGGATTTCTTTTTCATCCGGATCGGTCCCGGCACCAATTAATCCGGATAATCCAGAGTCTACTGTAAAGTGAACTTTATCGATGGCAATGCAGGATGTCTGGAATGTCTGGTAGTCGAAGAAAACAGTTTCGCTTCCAGTGTCTCGATGTTACAATAGACGTTGGTAAAAGACTGAAATGGATCCCTTTTCATTTCAAGTTCAACTTGCGTTAAAAGAGAAACGGAAGTGCAGGATCTTAACTTCCTTTGCGCGCGGTTCCGTTGGGATGAGCACCGGCAATGCATGCTCAAAGACGCGACTAAAAGCGTGCTTTTAGATTCTCCTATTTCTCAGAGAATCGGGGAATCGTGTAAACAGAGCGACTTTGGATCGCGTGTCGGAATTGAAAGAGTGATCGGATCATGAGCTGCTTCAGTGTTAGTGTTGCCAATCTACGAGTGAAAAGTAAGAATTCCCAATGGGATGGATTTTAAGAATCAGCTGAGAGCATTTAGTTCCATTTTCTAAAAATAAACTAGGAAAAGCTTTCACTTGAATTGTGTGATCAATTATTTATTATGTGGCGGAAATTTGCGCTGAAAGTCTTGTCTCTTCAGTTTAGCAATAGCAGTGGCGTTCTCTACATGCACGTTGAGGAAGACGCAACTCCTTGAAGGAGATAACTATTGCTGCTTGGAGGATATTTTCTGGCCTACCTCGTAAATTGAAGGCGGACTTATTTTAGTGCGCGTAAATTCCGTATCGTGACCCACTGAATCCATTCTGCTTCTTTCAAACTGACTACTCTTTGCAACGAGGAACCCCGAGTTCTGGCTTTTACATAAAAACACCTATCTAGAGAGGGAAACTAATGACATCTACCGTCAACCCACTGGTGTGACGATGTAACACTCCTGAGAGAGTAGCCTTTTGCCCATAAACTGCAAAAGACTGCGTTTCCCGATGACTAATTTTTTTTTCATCTTTACAGGGAAACTACACAACGTAACATCTTAAAATATTCCGTGAAAGTCACCGTAATATAAAAAGTGTATTTCCGTCGGAAAATACACTTACAAAAATACGCTCACAAAATTTCAAGACAGAATGTTGCTCGATATTCTCGTGAAAAGATGAAACATGATAGGACATTCGGCAGCATTTGGCTGACCCCGCCAAATGTCATCTAATTGGACTACATTTTGCAATGAGGAATTCCAATCTGTAGCTCATTTTAAAAACAACATATGGACTACATTTTGCAATGTGGAACTATAAATTCTAGCCCGGTTTAAAAACAACGTATGTGCCATTAGTTTCCCTCTGCACATAAGTGTTTTTCCAGAGGAGCCAGAATTTATAGTTCCGAATTGCAAAATGTAGTCCATATGTACCATTCTCATCAGTTCCCTTGTGCAGATAAGTGTTTTTATCTATGAATCGGAAATTTTACTTCCTAATTGCAAAATGAAGTCCAATATTTAGTCCGAGAAGGCCAGTGAGAAATGCAGCTCAGCTGATTCTGGCTTAATGAATCCTTTCTAATATTAACCGGAAACACCATTTTTTTTCCGAATACTCGGCAAAGCATGTTGAGCTATCCGGGCGAAATCGGCGAGGGGCGGTGAGTCTCACGCGGCGCGACCGGCGTCAAGCGAGGAACTCGAAGCCGGCGTTGGAGAGCGCGGATCAACGACCGCCTTGTCGCTGTCGATTGTCTCAACTTGAAAGTTCACTCGAGACGTTAAGGAGCTCAGACGTGACGTAGGAGTGAGCTCCATGCAGCCGGGCTAAGGAAAAACGCCGTATGAACATTCGAGAGTTGCCAAATTTCCTTCGATAAAACACGAATTTCCTGATAAACTTATGAATATTTTCTTTCGAAGTTTTCAGATACTTTTGCTCGCAATTTCACTTAAAGTTCCTGAAAATTTCAAGGAAAAATATTCATAACATTTCTCAAAATTGAACATTTTATCGAAGGAAATTTGGCAACTCTTGAATGTTTATACGGCGTTCTTCCTTAGCACTGCAGCATGCAGGCAGCTTCGTTCGGTATGGCATGGCGCGGCCCCGGTTCTGGGTTCGACTCCCGCGGTTACGCACAGCCGCTCGGTGGATCGAGTCAATAGGAGAGGTCGGACGAAATTTGGAAACTTTAAACGCATATAACTTCGTCCATACAAAACTCTGAGGTTTTAAACGTGGTTTCACTAGTTTCCTCGTAAAATTTTCTTACAGGAGCACCCCTTAAAATTTAAAATGTGATGAATTAAACATAAAGATCTGCAGTTTTAGTAAAAAAAATTATGTCTGAATTTTCCGATTGACTCGAATTGACTCGTTTGGAAGACAAGTCGGAGAAGTGCAGTTTTTGAAAAGGTTGAGTTATTAATGATTTCAACTAAAACTAGTCTTTAATTAGATTCTGTGAAAAATTCACTGCTTAGATCTAATTTTTAAGTATATTAAAGTGAGTTTAAACGTTTTACCACCGAGTTCCATGTAATATTGAATAACTTTGAACACGTGTTTCTTCCTTGTGACAAAGCAGGGGTTTAGTTCCGATTTCATACCGCGGGACTGATAGCATGCATGCATACGGGGGCTCATTCGCATTTTAAAATAAACGAGAAGAAAATGGAGGGGGAGGGGGATTTTATGTGTGACGCAGTTTAATCGTTCCCGATTTCTGAGGTATTCGTCATGCAGGAGTCTTCCACCATGACGCTGCGATATGGAAAAATATTACATGTATACGGTCTGCTCATGACTCATTACTGCGTACTCCAGCAATTTAAATATGGGATAAAAAATTGAACGGCTTGTTACATCATCGCAGTTCAGCCAAACCTGCTAACGTCGACTAAAAGCAAGAATGAAAAAAGTACAGCTGGGAAATAAACTGGTTTCTAATCGGGAGAAGGCGAGAGTACAGGAAATTTCAGAGGTAAATTTAGGCGTATTTTGAGAAAGAAGTCTAATAATTTGAGGTATTTCTGTTAAACGGAACCATGTGCATTATGACGTGAGCCTTGTTATGGATTTATTCTTATGAGTCTCAGGGCTCATGTCTTAATGCACACAGTTCCGTTTGGCAGAAATACATTCAATTTGAAACAGCCTCAGCAACCAAAAATGTATCCAAACTTATATTAAACTCATTACATCGTCGCTTACGTGCATAAGGGCGTAACTGCACTATGCGATGAACCCTGTCTTCCATACAATTCAAAGCTTTTCCGGGCTCATCTCAATGTATAGTTACGCCCTTATGTCAGCCAAGCGACGATATGCCAAGTTTTATAACAGTCGAGCCCGTCGTAAAATCGTGCTTGGATTATAATCATTGATTTTCACAGATTTGGGAAAAAATTCTGACCAACCAATAAAACGTACCGGAGATCGAAATATAATCCCGGTTTATGGCTTAAATTCTTTAATACATGCCCTATTTTCCCGGAGATTTCTCGTTATTTTCTGATAAAACCCCGCTTCTTCCCGATTTTTCCGAGTTTTAGACCCCATGATTTTTCCCAATTTTTAAACACCACGATTTTGAACGCCTTACTTACAATGATGAAAGCAAGCCACGGAGATACGCCCTGATCACCGATCAGATACTCAACAATAACCAAAACTGGAACGCATTTTCACCGGTGCAGCGTGACGGCGCGGCGCGACATGGTGCATTTCCCAGCATCCACTCGCAGCATTGTCAAATCTCAGGAAAACCCCTCTCTTTTCCCCCGATATCAACACATCCTTGGCAGAAAAGGCAACATCTGTCACGCGACCTGAAAAATCTGATTTCACGCGCCAGCCGCGCGATTAGCGGCGTCACCTGTACTAAAGGAAAAACGCCGTAAGATCATCCGAAAGTTGCCAAATTTCCTCTGAAATGAGATTTATTTTGGTGTGAAATGCATGAATTTTTTTGTGTGAAATTTTGACCTTCCAGATTAAATCGTGAGTGAAAGCCTCTGGAAAGTTCAAATAAAAATTCATGTGAATTCTCTTAAAAATTCGGTCCGCGCGATCAGAATTTTGGCATAGTTTGTATATTCATACGGTATTCCTCGTTGGCAAGGCACGGCAGAGCAAGTTGCGTGGAAATCGGAAAAAATTCACGCAATCAAGCGGAAATTTGGTGGTTATGTCGGCATGACGTTGCCAGATTTGTTCTGAATGCGTCAATTAAAAAGGTATAAAAATGAGCATTTTAAGGAGCGATCTGAATGGTAGGGAAGCGGGATAAATGTGACGAAGAACGAATTCATTCCGATCACCATGACCTTCGCGGTTGGAGCTGCAGCACACACGATCTTCAAATTTCTGTATAAAAAACCTGCCGACCTGATTGTCCTTGTCATAACTATATGACGTCATAATTATGGACGCGCGTTAACGCCGTTGCTTTTAAGCGGTTCATTTCGGAGGCACATAACTACAGATAACGCGCTCGAATTTCATGTGGTACCAAATTTTCTTCCATAACTTTTTTGGAGAAGAGAACCGATTTCCCACAACGATGGAAAATCTCAAGACCATAGAAATTTCTAAAAAAATAGAGAAGAAAAATTAAAATATGATCAACGACTTGTCCCGAAGTGGCGATCAACGCCAACCGATGGGTTAGTTATTGTCCTTTTTGAGCGTTCATCGCGATGAAGTATTCATTTATCATTTCTCCATACAGTAAAACCAGAGACGCGAAGAGATCCTCCATCGGTCTCTTGGCGATGGGGGAAGCTTATACTTTTAGCACTCCACCATTCAACTATTCAGTTACTTACTATGTGGATATTGAACAACGTGTTGGGTATTTTGTTTTTCAAAGAACCCTAAGTTTGGTAAACTTGTTTGGCTCATTATTAAGTCACCCGAGGCTCATCATCCACCTGGTAGGTCAATAGTAAAAAAAAAGGTGATGTCTGTTGTTGCCTTGTATAATTGTCCATCAGGAAGTGTTGAATCCCAGAAAATAGAAATCTCCAACTAGTGCCAAGAAGCTATAGGAGGGTGTCTGTTTGTCTCTGATTGGAACAGCTCCATTTTGGATTTTCCTGCCCTCAAGTCTCATTTCCCGCCGAGGGTCACATGATGAGGATCATCATAAAACAAACAAATTTTACCAAAAAACGGCAACATCGGCTGATTCTCCCCTGGGAGTAGCCAGTCACGACGACAGGACGGTGAGATGGGAATGGAATGGGAGCTGGATTTTCCAGCGTGTGGCGGAGTGTCAGGATTAGCGGAAAAGTACACGGCGTTACGTCATTCGCGTACGGGTTGATGCAACCTTGCTCGCTTGTTTGCCTATAAACAAAGCGAAGCTGCATGCAAGTCTAGGCCCTCGGCTATTATCCACGGCTCGTGCATGCTTAGAGTGCTTTCTGTCAGTCCATTCATGATACCCTCTCGTGCAGGGAAAACTCTACGTTAAACTGCTCATCCCGTGAAGAACATTCGTAGTCGCAGTAATTACAGATCGATGGCTTAAGTGTGAAAACACGTATCTCCATGGCAGCGTTTCAAAATTTCCGCTCCTATTTTATTTTTTCGAAGTAAAACAACGCTGGAAAAAATGTCGCTTGGATCTAGAGTCCAGACTCTTAAAAACAATGACAAGAAAAAATACTCTTGATTCAATCGGATTTTTGTTTGAATCAAATAGACATCCGCTTAAATTAAGAGGTTTGGTTCTCGATCCAAGCAGAAATCCGATTGAATCAAGAGTGTTTTTCCTTGTCCATGTTTTTAAGAGTTTGGACTCTAGATCCAAGTGACATTTTTATCCAAAGAAACCAACTTTAAAGCTTGTTTATACGGCATATTCTAATGACAGGGAAGAAAAATCAAGGTAGTTTTCAAGAAAATACGTTGACTGGTTTTCCAAAGAAAAACCAAAGTATAACAGCAAATCTGCAACGTCGCGAATTGAGATACGTGGTATCGCACTTTGGCCATCGATATGCATCTAACTTAACTGAAACGCACCAATTACATTCAGGAAAAAAATGAGTTGGGAGCGGTTTTGAATGCAGCTGGTCGTACAAATTCTTCTATCCGAAATTCGGAGAAAAATAATTTTGAACGTAAAAATATTCATTAAAATTGAGCTTTATAGAGGGATACATCTTTAAATCTTTTTTCTCGGATCAAACTTAAGGCGACTTAGTACGTTTCTGTTCTAGTTAACGCTACTATTACGTGGGAATCATTGTTGAAATTCAATGGTTTCGGACATAACCACCGAAAAAGTAATATCATTTCAGTTAAATGCAAAGTAACACGATCTTGGCAACACATGGTCGAATGTCATCGGATAATGTAAGTAATACGTTAAAAATCCACCCGCGAGTCGACAGGACAGAGAGGATTAGATGGACGTATTTCTGTCAAACGGAACTATGTGCATTACGACATGAGCCCTGAGACCCATAAGAATATGTGCATAACAGGGCTCACGTCATAATGCACATAGTTCCGTTTGGCAGAAATACGTCCAGATCTGCTATAAAATTAAAACGCGGAGTCGATTAACGTGGAGCGTGCGTGAAATGTTTTCTCATGGCTCTCAGGCTCAGAAAGTTCATCAAGTAATGTTCAAACAAGTTTGTTTATTTTATCGAAGCATCCGTCTGAGCATTACGCGGCGTTGCCAGCTTGCTGTTGCCTGTCATTGACTTTATAGGTAGCCATTAAAATTACTCGTTATTTAATTTAACATTCTGCGAATTTTGTTGAGAACGTTACTTCCTTTTGCTGGATGGACCGTGGTTGAGGCTAGATAAGTTACTTAGATTATTGTTAATGGTAACAAGAGAAGGGGTAAATTATGTGACATTTTAGCAAAATCTGCAATTGGTTGATTCCGAGAGTCTTTAAGTCATTAAGAAGCTACTTCAATTAAAGCGGTAGAACTATTTGTTATAACTTCAATCAGTGGTTCATCCTTTAGTGACCTTTTCCAACAAATAAAATTGCAAATCATGCGCAGGCTTCATGGATGTGATCAAATGCGATGAGAATGCTGGATAGTTTTCAGTAATGATTAAATCCCGGTAAATTTTGAAGTAGCCGGTTAGAAAATTGATATCTTCTATAATATTTGAAAGATTTTTCAAAGCCATATTCCAACATAATTCTCAACGAGTTGGTATCTTCCAATACTTGCAGTATTGCGAGAGGCAAACAGTAAAGGCCGTTCCTGATCATTCAAAATTCATGTGGCTACATTTGCGGATGGAATTTGGCAAATTATCCAATTTGCGCAAAAATTCCATCAAATTTGCGCAAAAATTCCATCAAATCACACATGAACGAGCAATCGAAACAAAATCACGCAAGCTGGACGAAAGCAAAACGCTGGACTTGCTCATTACAATGGAGACTTGAACGCACTACAGAAAGAACAACCCTTCTTAAAAGAAAGCACTAACTACGGAACTGAGAACTCGTTCTTCTTACATGTGCACTAGGAAACGAGGAATACATGTATTCCTTGTTTCATTACAAAATATTGGTGCGTTTTCGGATGGAGCCGACGCTCTTATGTAAAGATTGACGTTTTATTGCAAAATGATCTCCTAATGCAGATAGGCTATTTCTGCTCAAAACCGTCGAATTTAAGTCGACGGTGGAATTTTTTCAGCCACGCGTCGAGACGCGAGACGTGCGTTACTGCAGTGCGCGCACGGGGATGACGCGGCTTTTTCTGGTCATTAAAATTTGACGTCGCGCCAAAATCGTCGCGACGGCCGGCGCTGAAATCTTACACTCCCACTCTCGCGCCGAGCAAAAACCGCACGAATCCAATTAGTAACTCTATGCAGATGCGTGGTTTTTCCTAAATGTGGTTGGAGAGGCAAAAGCGCCTCGGTGCCAGCACTCTCTTTTTGCCGGCCGTATAGGAAATTTTCGGTCATAAAGCTCGGAATTGAAGACCTTCGTTTAAGAAGTCGTAAACAAGTGCGCTGAGGAGACGGTATTGAATCGCGTGAGAAGAAAATATGATGAATCGAATCGTTTCGTTGATCCAACTTGGAACTTTTTAAATTGTTGTGCTATTGTCAAAATTGTTAACAGTCACTTGAGAAAAGAAAACCGAAAATTTTGGTATTTTTGATTTGTCTCTCTGTGGTCACTGGTTAGCTCAGCAACACTGCACTAAATACTTGCAAATCATTGATGATCATCGGCACCGGTCACTTTTTCTCTTTTTTTTGCGCTTGTATCTCCTCGGGTGAGGCCGTTTCAGACATGAATTGGGAAAAAGTTCGGCGATTGGAACTAAACGTGCGGTATATTTATCGTGGTTTAGACATTTTTGGAGGAGGGGGCTAAGGGTCTATTTATCTCTTACAGGGGTCTCCCGCTATTAGACGACCACATACGATCACAACTTTTCTGAAGAGAACCACCAGTCTTTAGCAGGGAGAGGCAACATGCTTCCTTCAACAGCATGCCCAATCGACAATATCTGAACTGTCGTTCACAGCAAAAACGGCGCAACTCCGATCAAAACTTTGCAATTTATCCGCACATACTGTTCTATTACGAGAAAACATATGATCACTAAGATGTTTCATTTTGTACATTTTGAATTCTCAGCGGTACGCCAACATTATTTTAGAACTAAGAAGGATAAATGGTCGATGGTTTTTAGGTGATAAAATATTTTTTCGGTAAAGGGCCAAAAAAATCTAAAATGCACTGAAAAAAAAATCTCGGTGTATTTACTAAAAAAAAGGGTAAAATTACCAAGAATTCAGGGTTCTATTTGATCCTAGTTTTTTCTTGGTAATTTTACCGAGAAATCTCGATAAAATTATTGAACTTCCTCGGTAATTTTACTGGACCTTGGTAAAAACGCCAATATTTTTTATCGACTGTGGTAGAATTACCGAGATAAAATGGCAAAGTTACCGGGAATCGATTACTAATAAAAGTTGTATTCTTACCTGAAAAGAAACAGTAAAAATACCGGTTTTTAGGCAAGCTCACCAGTCTGTCTTGGTAAAATTACCAATAATTGGTAAAAAAGTGAGATGGTAAAGGTACCAACGGACCTTGGTAAAAGCGCCGAGAATTTTTTTCAGTGTGGAGTTAGGTACGGCGTTTCTGCTGAGGACCGCAGTGAAGGCTCACGCGGCCTTCTTCTTCAGCGCGACCGGGCAGTATTCCCCTCAGAGTTGGGTCGTTTTTGACCCGAACGATTCAAATTTTGGCGACTAGGTTCGCTCAGTTGGCAACAAGACGAGGGATCTTCCACGGATCCATGATGCGCTTGAATTGGCACTGGGAGAGCCATTGTCGCGCAATTAATATGCTCGTTACAACGGTCGGCGTCCCAACTATAAACTGTAACTCAGCCTTTCGGAGGCTTCTCTTTTGTTTTCCGGCGAAAAAAATCCGAAATGATCCTCGCTCGAAATAGAGCGGTCGTTTTTCAATTTTTATCGTCCGCCCCGCTCGTAGCCAAGATCACGACGATCCAAGACGAAATCGAGCTGTCGGTCCGCGCGCTTTTGCGATACATCGGTTAATCCGCCATTTAAACCTTTGGAAAAGAATCGATAGACAGGGTGCTCGCAACGAACACCTTAATAATCAATTCTTTACCATAGCTTCAAATGGGGAAATATAGATGATCGATGATTCACGCATCGCCAGTGCCGTGACGTCATGCAAATCGAACCCGATTAGAACAATAGAAGATGCAATGAAAAAAATTCTCGGCTGTTACAACTCCCACTCAATAGGGTGCGATTAAAATGGACTGAGTTTCGCACTGAAGGATCGTCTCTGTCTCCTACATAACAGCACCTATCTGCATAGGGGAATCAAAGGTACATATGTTGTTCTGAGAATGGGCCAGAAATATCGGGTCCTTTTTGCGTAATACATTCCAACACTCATACACTATGATCTGTCGTGCTAATGGAAGAACGCCGTATGTGCATTCGAGAGTTGCCAACATTTCCGCCAATAAAATGATTATTTTTGACGTGAGTTATTAAAGTTTCGCTTGAAATTTTCAGACAATTTAGCTAATTGCGAATGAAATTCTCTAAAAATTTGAAGGAAAAATATTCACAGAATTCCCTAAAAATTCGTATTTTAACAGAGGAAATTTGGCATTGTCTGATGGCTTATACGGTGTGCTTTCTTAATACAACAATTACGTGTTTAGAAAAAACGCCTTATGGAAATTCGGACGTTGTCAAGTTATTCCTGTTAAATGCGTAATCTACGAGAAACTTGCACCATATATTCCTTAGAATAATTTCCGAAGAAAGTTTTACGCAATTGCTTCTAATGTGCCTGAAACTTTCAAGTAAAAATAATCAATTTTTCCCCCACAATCAGATATTTTATCAGAGGAAACGTGACGAAATTCGAACGTTCATGCAGCGTCCTCAGTCCTCACTAAGTACAGCAGACCCGAGTCACCGAGGTTTAAATACGGCAAGTGGACGGTTTGGAAAAGTTCCTTCAATTCGTAGGATAGGCAAAATTAACCACTGCAGTGCACGTAGAGTTATCTCCTCCAATTCAATTATCTTTTCTCTAGTCGCTTTTCTGCGCAATAATAAATGGACAAATCTGATACCTCGGTCGAAGTGTAAAATAGCGACTGTAAAGTTTAAACAGTGGGCCGTTACAAAACAATGTTCCAATTTGAATTTTTACGCATTACAACTTTTAATACTGATAAGAGAGAGTTAGAAAGTTCTCGTTTAATCACAGTTTGCAAGCCGAGCTCTCGCCACGCTCGCATCAAGCGAGTATGGTACTTTGAACTTTACCACTTTCATGTCGACGGCATATCTTAAAGTTGCTAAGTTGCTTGTCTATTGTCGGAGAGTTCTACTGAGCATAATTGGTCAGACAAAAACACCGCAGTTTCAAAAATTGCGACTGGAATTTGCTCGATAGATGCTCGAAAAACTTTACTCTATCTGTGATCGTCCATCCCAAAAGATTCCGGGTTGCATTTCCAATTTTGGCATTTTATCTCTTCGGATAAAAGAGCGTAACGAAATTTTTATAAATCGTTGGCCAATATGCAAAACCACGTATACAAACCTAACAGGGATACTTCACGCGTTGCGCAATGCGTGAAGTATCCCTGTTAGGTTTGTAGGCGCCAGTGCGTCGCCGCTCCGCTTTGTGTTAGGCTCTAAAATTTAATCTGGCGGAGTCAGCGTTATTCAACTCATGATTTTGAAATGTTTGCACATCCTGTATGGATTATTCTCGTTTTAATTAATGAAAAAAAATATGTATTAAAAGAAAATATAAATTGTGTTTTGTAAATATTAAGGTGGTTCCGCACCAAAGTGAAGATCCACTCTTTCGACACAGGGACAACGTGATTTTCGCTACAACGACTATCATAATCTTGCGTCTTCCGGCACTGAGGCCATTTTTCTCAAGGACCGTTTAATATTTGGAAATTAGCTGTAGCCCCCGACATGTTTTGAAAATTTCACGAGAGCTCTGAGATAGAAACAAAATTAAAAATCTCATCATATGTTCTTTCAGCCTCATTCTGCCGTGCCGAGGAAAAACGCTGTATGAACATTCGAATGCTTCCGAATTTCCTCCGATAAAACGTTCATTTCTGAGGAAAGGTATGAATATTTTTCAATCCAATTTTCAGACACCTCAGGTCAAATTACGAAAAAATTCTCTGAAAAATGCGAAGAAAAGTTTTCACAGATTATCCTGAAAATTTGTATTTTGTCAAAGAATATTTGGCAACTTCTGATGGCTCATACGGTGCTCTTCCTTAGCACGGCAGCATTGTGGTGCATACAAGGGGTTGTTTCCCTTATTTCTTCAAGAACCGATGGAATTCCCTTCTTCAGAATAAAAGCTCCCAAAAGCTCCCTCAGATTTCAGCCCTCCCCCTCTCGAAGCTGTGCTACACCGCGCCCCCGGACCCGACAAACTTTCACCCTGAATCCCGACACTCGAAAAGTGAGATATGTGGAACAAGGAGAGATATAGACAGGTGCAAAAATAGAAAGATTAGACACGTGTGACAATTAGATGGGTCAAACAATCGTTGCCAAGTTGTGCAAAACTCGAAGTGCCGCGTGCGAAAAAAATTCCCCATCTCCCCTGAAAATGGCACAGTGGAGACAACTCGTGTCCCGGGTCAGGGGCTGCAGTCGAGAGAGTCTTGACCCTGATTTGGCAACCGGACCTGAAACATTCCCGGCGAGTGCAGCTTTACAGCCTTGCCAAATCGAGCCTGCACCCCGCGATGCTTTTCGCAAAATTTGAGCGTTTCCCTCGAATATGGCAACGTCGGAATTTTCTGGCATCCTCGGCGTTGAATGCACGAGCCATTGGTTGTAAATATTTCTTGCGTGCACTTTCTCTCGGGGTGGATATTCAACACCTCGGAAACCGATTTGACTATTGATCGATCAATTGAATTACATTTTGCAATAAGGAGCCACTATTTCTGGCCCATTTTAGAAACAACATACATGCCATTGGTTCCCCTTTGAAGATATGTTCTTTTAAGGGTGGGCCAGAGATGGCAGTTCCTTATTGCAAAATGTAATCCCATTGATAGTTTACAGTGGCGATTTTGAGGGTTGCAAACCATGTTTTTCCTCCCCTTGTATCCATCAAAAATATCGATTGTATGCAAGCGGCCTTTCCGAGAATCGATTGTTTTACATAATTTTAAATGGGAGGAAAGCAGTAATAACAGTATTTCCAACACCAAGAATCACCACTGATAGTTTATAGATTGTGGATTTCTGGATCTCTGCCTTCCCGAATCGTGAAATAACGGTGTTTCTGTCAAAAATTATAAATCGCGTTTATTGTCAAAATAATGGTTTTTTTGGGGGGAGAAGGGGGAATTTTTGGTTATGGAGAGGGGGTATCTATGCCTTCTCCTCCTCCCTGTCCACGCCTCTGCTCATTATCCATCGTAGATTGAACTGCATTTCAATAGGAGCCTTCTGCGAATCCGCTACGCCCCACTCACTCTCCAGTGCAGAGCATACTCGAATACATACTCGAAGGCGGCGATGCGGTGGTGGCAAGACCAGGTGTCGGGGCTCGGGGGGGGGGGGGGGGGGGGGGAGGGGGGACTACGTGGAATATCTTAGCCGAGCCCCTCGGATCTAATTAAAGTGCTCTTCTTCAGACAAAAACGAAGAAAAGAATATTAGTCCCGGGCCAAGTTATTGAGAGGACAGGTGTTCGCCGATGTGTCGGTCCCTAACCCGCGTCTCTCCCTCGTCCGCTCCTCAAACCGCGATTTGACGTCGAGCTAAAAATAAGCCCTCCCGCTTGAACCCCGACTTCCAGTCGAATTCGGCTCCGGAGACAAATTATGTTGAGTATGATAAAACATCAGAACGAAACAATTGGATTGGATAAAATATAAAATCGAGTCGAATTGAGAGTTTTTTCAAAGGTAGCTAAGCTATCTAGAGATGGTTAAATTTTTGTCTAATTTTTGGCATAGCCGGCGAGGAAAAAGATTGGTAGAATTCACCATTCCTTCACTCTGCATTTCACACAGCGTTAATTCAGAGTTAATTCTAGCAGAAGAATGGTAAACGGTGCTTTATACCGGTACAGGAGAATGGACTTTGAATTCACGCTGTGTAAAATACAGCGTGAAGGAATGGTAAATTCTACCAAGCTTTTTTCACGGTGGCTCGTTCGCAATTGATCTGCTGGTCCGAAATCCAATGAATTTGGCGCCTATCGGCAGGCGGTAACCTCTAAATGAACCGTACTTCTTGAGGTTTTTCTTTGACATTTCGAGAGTAATCTTGGGATACTCCGTGTGTAAATGTTTGAGTAATCTGCTAGTTTCTTTTTCCTCTCATTTCCTTTGAAAAAATGAGAAAAAAGGAGCAACAGTTCTGAAACATCACCATCGAGATCCGCCTTTTGCTAGTTTCTCCTCCCAAAGTAACAATAGGAGGAACTTGCGCCTGAATTTCAATTGCAGAATTTCAAAATTTCCGGAGCTTCTATTTAATGTTTTTTATAAAGATAAAGAGAAAGGAAATCAGTTTCATTCTCGAGGAACATTCTCCACAAATATGAATATGTACTTACGGAAAATTTCGAGCAACGACTGATCGGTTTTCTGATCGAAACAATTACAAGGGAAAGTTTCCTAAGATTGCATCGTGTTTGCGCCAATAGGATTCTCCGTGCATCCAATACCTAACTTTCGAGTCCTGAGTAAAGATAATCCGATCCAAACCCTTGAGTAGTAAAATTCCTATACCTACAAACTTTGGCTAATGCAAATGTGTGAAAAATCACACTGTGAAAATTTGAATACAATTGGATGGATGAAGAGCTAATCGGCGAGCAAATCATGAAAGAAAAAATATAGGAAGCACTATTTAAAAACCAACATTGATCCGGGAATTTTTCGTGATTTACGCGAATTTCCCCTTACATATAAAAAAAAAAATCAGTATTTTCCAGGTGGAAATGCGATGTCATATTTTTAGGTGCGGAACCTAGACTAAACTTAAAATAGCGAATACTCTGAATATGACACAATCGAGACGTATCCTGATTGTAATGTCACAAAATTTCCACGCCAGTTTTTTCGTCAGAACACTAACTTATTCTTTGAAATACTGGCAGACAATTTTTGGAGAGTATTTTGAAAAGCGCACTGGAAATCGCACGAAATTTCGCTCAATAAAACTGATCGGCACCCTTCAATTAGATGAAAAATATCAGTAATTATTGATGGTTACGCTGCGAAAACCAGGCTTTCCGATTTGCGACTAATTCTGTGATTTTTTCCTCTTTCAAAGAATTTGTTGCAAACTTTAAAAAATAATCATTACAAGTTTCGTCGTTTCTCATCGATGAAATGAAATAGAGGCGAAACTTCTGAACCAGCCTGGCATAGGGGCACATGGTTCTTCAGTATAGCGATCTATACCTACATGATACTTTAAAGCGAGCTGTAGTTCCACCAGAGCGAAGGAATTAAGGAACAATTTTTGAGAACGTCATTTTGTTTTTTTGATAATAGAATTGAGTTATCTATACTCGTAGTAGTGATCACTATATTTTCCACAGTTGATTTTCCATTCAGTGTAAGGTAAAGCTAGAATATTAATTTGTCGTAAAAATCGCGGAAAAATCACACATAAGCACGCAGGGAGGTGTAAAATCTATCGACCCTTAAAATTCAGGAATCCTTCAAAATCTTATAGATCACTACAGGCGTAACTAGTGTTGCACCAAACAGCATATCTCTTTGAGGAAAAACTGTGCTCATGCGAGCTTTTTCCCTCTGTATCGAGATTTTCAACTTTATGCTGAATTTTCAACGCACGTTGGCAAAAAACTCCAACATACTTATAGATCACTGCTATCAATCAACACCTGTTCTCAGATTCAACACCAAACACTCGAAAAAAAAAAAATCCGATCGGAATTCGAGGCAAGCACAAGAACGTCCCAAACGAGCGAAGTATGGAAGCTCGTTACGAGACTTAAGCATTTGAGTAAAACAACTTAAGCGCACCTGATATATCCGCGTGAGAGATCGAAGAACTAAAGCACAGACAGCACACACCTCAAGCACTGAACAGTGAATGAAGTATGCGATGGTTGAAGAATACGAGACCGCCGTGAGCTGGCTCGTCGCGCCGACGGGGGCAGCCAATCGGACGGCGCAGGATCCCAGATTCAGGTGACTGGGGCAGGGGGGCAGCCGNGGGGGCGGGGGTTCCGGTCTTGATCGACCGGCGCCGGGGGGCGGGCGGGGGCGCGGGATTTAAAACAGTTCGACCCGTAGGAGGCTTTTCCTCTTTTGACTATCGGTTCTGTTTCACTATTTGGGAAATGTAGCGCCGGATTAGCACTTCGGCACTTATGCTGCCGTGCTAAGGAAAAACGCCGTATGAGCCTTCAGACGTTGCCAAGTTTCCTTCGATAAAAACTGAATTTACTGGGAAAATTGTGAATATTTTTTTCCAAAATTTTCAGACAATTTTGTACGCACTTTAGTCTAAAACATCTGAAAATTTCAAAGGAAAATGTGCATGAGTGTCGTCCAAAATACATGTTTTATCAAGGCAAATTTGACAACTCTCGAATGTTCATACGGCGTTTTTCCTTAGCACGGCAGTATGGGCCCGGGGTGCTCGGTGCTAGTGGATGAAAGGGCATGCACATTTCATTTCTAAATTGATAGCGGCTCAAATGGCTAAGAAGAAAAACAAATTGATCAGAAAGATTCTGAGATATGGCTGTACACAGATTTGGGGGACGCCGGACGGATGGACACGCATTTTTTCATGGTAATTTTGACTCCAGGGACCTTAAAACGTCTAGAAATGATGAAACTTCAACTTTTTTCTTTTTTCTTCTTCTTGGAGGATGACAATACTTCCTCTATTCTAGGGGTGCGAGAA
The DNA here is from genome assembly GCF_001854935.1 of Bemisia tabaci. Classification (NCBI taxonomy): domain Eukaryota; kingdom Metazoa; phylum Arthropoda; class Insecta; order Hemiptera; family Aleyrodidae; genus Bemisia; species Bemisia tabaci. The sequence continues at coordinate 1,561,136 of NW_017547102.1, read as the reverse complement.
AGTAAAAAAGTGGAAACTTTGGGGATTTGGGACCCCTGAAAAAAGTGTTGTGAGGCATAGGCGGATCCAGGCACTTCGAACGAGGAGGGGGCGTAAGGGGGAGTCCGGGGCCCCTCCTCGGAAATTTTTCGAAATTTTAATTCATTTGATATACAGTTTGAGTCAATTTTGTCCCGAATAATTAAAAAACATAAGCGTCATTCCTTCCTCTTTCCTCCGTCCCTCTCCTTCTTTCTTTCTTCCCTCTTTCTTCCTCCTTATTTTCCGGCAAAAGGAGGGACGCACGCCCCCCGGATCTGCCTATGCACAAAAATCGGATGCGAGGGGCCGCACAAAAATCATAATTCCAGAAACCGATCAAAATTCTAGTTACAGTTTCTCCAAAGCTCTGATTTTACGGGTACGAGGCTCCAAAAATTCTAGTTTCGCCGCCTCCATCCCCACAAAAAAGGGTCAATTCCGGTATGAAGGTTCCAAGGGGCTCTGAAATCCCAGTTTCAGGACCTCTCCAACCCTCCAAAATCTCCATGACTCCAGGGGCCCCCAAAAGATTCTATCGGATCACTTGCAGAGAAAATAAAAAAGTTGAAAAGTAATAATATAAAAAAACCGTTCCACCGAAGTGCCAGGGTGCTTAGCACTAATCCTATTAAGAATAAGCTCTCTGACCCCCTAAATTTTCATGTTTTGTCACAGTTCGTTTTACTGTTCTACAGGGCAGATTTGCGTTCTTTAGGGCTAGGCCACTTGGTAGCCAGGTGGCGTGCCCCCTATTTTCTTTACGCAACACTTGGCTTGACTCTCCTCAACCGTGACTTACTGAAACGTGGCTTTGGACAATTCAACCATCTCACAAGTGCAGTACGTAATAATTTTAACTGATTACCGTAAATGGAAAACCTCATGTTGACGCTGAAAAGTGTCAAAGAACAGTCTATCCTCGATTGCCTTTCCTGCATTTCGAAACTAACTATCCACCACACTACTTAAATTAAAATATGCTGATTAAATCGTGTTTTCCGCGACGGGAAGTCGTGCTAGGGGTTGACAACTGTACTCAGAGGCTGGGCTCACAGAAAACGCGGAACCTGAGGATGCCCAAGTCCTTGGGTGCTCAGTGTCAAGTCGCTTAAGTAATGAGGCGTGGGAGTCGCACAGAGCGAATGAATAATTAAGACATTGATAGCCGCGATACGATCGGAGAGGCTCCAGGATTGCATCCTCCGTTTGTGTTGAAAAGTTGAGCCGTCGCACAGTGGATCGAGTCAATACGAGAGGTTAGAGTACCTGTATAGTGAGAGTATGAACAGATGTGAAACTCCGAAAATCCATCAGACCTTCACCGATGCTTCGGCGAATAAAGTTAGGGCCCAGAAATGCAGCCAACCTATGAATTTCAATTATCCAGAACGATTTACTAATACTATTGTTACGAACCGTCGTTTATAAAGCACGTATTTGACTCAGTTTATGCATAAAACTCATTTGTGCGGAAGAACGCTCATTTCTGTACATTCTTGGCCATCTTGGTTAGAATTAGAATCTGCAGGCTGGCGGTGAAATTTTGTGTGGTAGAAGTTGATTATAGGGATGGCTGCACTTTTGGTCCCTAAGACCTCCATGAAGCGATCTGTCCATACTCTCGCTATACAGGTACTTTAGGAGAGGTCGGACAAAATTTGGAAACTTTAAGCGCTTATATCTCCGTTTATGCAAAGCTTTGAGGCTCTAAAAGTGGCTTTATTGGTTCCCTCGTGAAATTTTCCTCTTCAAGCATCCCTTGAATTTGAGTGTGTGACGAAATAAACATCGACATTTGCAGTTTTAGCAAAAAATGTCTTGTCCGACCTCTCTGATTGACTCGATCCATTGTGCGTCGCGTCGACCCTGGCTCATCGGCTGCGTTTTATCTTCCAGTAAGTTGTGTCTCAAGTCTACCGCTCACTTTTAACAATTTTCGGAAAGCGTTATGACTTCGGGTCACGGTTCCCTGTTCCCCGAGGCAGCAGCCGGTCGGTCTGTTATTGCAGTCAGGTGTTGGGATTGGTGACATGATTTCACCTCGAGTCTTCACCGCAGTGATTATCATATTGCGGTTGCGAATGTAGTTCGACCCTGTCAATGGACGGTGGAGCACTGGAAAAAAAACACAGTGGATCTAGAGTCCAGACTCTTAAAAACATCGACAAGAAAAAAATACTCTTGATTCAATCGGATTTTTGCTTAAATCAAAAACCATGCCTCTTAATTTGAGCGGATTTCCTTTTGATTTAAGCTTAAATCTGATTGAATTAAGAGTATTTCTTCATGTCAATGTTTTCAAGAGTCTGGACTCTAGATCCAATATGTTTTTTTTTTTCCAGTGAGTGTTGATAAAAAAGAGAGATTAAAAATTGCACTGAACTTTACGGAGCGTTTCAGTAGCACGAAATTTGAGGAGTACTTCTTTCAAGTTAATCTGGCTCCTCCTACGTTGTAAACAAACATCGAGTTATCGAAACAAATTTTGCTTAAACACGAGTTTTGCTGTTCACTCTTTGTGAAAACAGAGAAGCAACAGTGAAGAAGCATACTTCAGCAGTCTATTAGTTAAAAAGCTCCTCCGAAAACTCTAAAATAAAGCCAAATGAAACTAAAAATGTCAGAAAATTCCAGTGCGATTTAACCATTCGAATGTGATTCGCATTCAGTTTCATTTGGCTTTAACTTTGGGTTTTTGGAAGAGACTTTTCACCAATAGTCGGCTGAAGCATGCTTTCACACCGTTGCTTCTCTGTTTTTCCAATTTTGAAAAGCAAAACTCTTTTTTAAGCAAAATTCGTTCGATGTATCGATGTTTGTTTCCTTCTTTGGATTAACCACCTATAAAGGCGGGACTCGAGAGCTAGTACTCGAAGAAGGAAGAAAGTGTACCTCTACATGATATTCATAGCAACGTCTTGATGCAACTATTCGCGCTTCAAGACTGTGCGTATTGCATAGCCACAATAACGAAGGCGCCTCGTCTTCCCGCGCCTTCTCTACCGCTGCATAACGCATACTCTCAATAACTTATTTCGTCTTTCGTTTGAAAGAATCCTTCACACATTGCATCCTCTAGACGAGGCCTTGAAATGCCCAATTTCAGTGTTTTTTTTTTTTTTTTTTTGTTTGTTTGTTTTTTTTAGTGTATTTTCCGAAGGAAATATTTTTCTTTCTTACGTTGTGCATTACAATCGGACTGCCTTTTGCCATTTGGAACTACAATTTCTCGCTCAGCTGTAAGAACGCTTACGGACATAGGGGAACCAATGGTGTATACGTTGTTATAAACTAAGCCAGGGTTTGTGGTTCCTTATTGCAAAATGGAGCCCAAGTGCACAGTTTTTTTTTTTTAAAAAAAGGAAAAAAAACCGAGCATCTTTTGCCGGTTGTCGGTCCCGAGTTCTTCGACCTCACGTGAAGTACAGACCTCATACCCGCACCGTCATGCATCAGATGAGCACCTAGACCTAGACTATGGTGCACATCCGCTGATTCGTTTATGCATCCAAGAGGAATTATTAATTGTTAAGACTAATGAGTACATAGGCCCGGAAACAGACACTTCCAAAAATCACCTTTCTCTAATTACTATTACTGAAATTTCGCGGGACCGCGAAGAGTTTGCGACAGTCCTCGGGCTTTAAGACTTGATTCAGAGGCATAGGGTAGAGGTTTGGAGAGTGAGATGGGCATGAACCAGGAGCTGTTTAAGGAAGAGGCCTTTAGTTTTATGAGCTCTTAGACCTTCCTAACTCATGATGTAAACAATGTAGGGCCTTTTGGGGGAGAGGAGCTGTTTCAGAAACAATACCATGATTACGGCCCCACTTCTGAAGATGGTTAAGCGTCGAAGGGAACTTAATTTTCACGATTGCGTGACCAAATTAACTGACAGACGACCGCTAATTACTTGCTATGACGTCGCCTTTCTAACGCAACGGCGTAGCTCAATTTACACGTGAGCCCTGATTTACATATGAATCTATGCTTTCTAGGGCTCATGAGAAAACCGAGATACGCCCTCATGCCATGCCAGAAGAGCAACGTTGTGGGCCTCGCAGTGCAGAGCTGTCGAAGAGTCCGTTCGCGAATTGCAATACATGCAAAATGCACTATTTATCATAGGATCGAATCCGTCGCTCACCAGAATTTTGTTGCTCTCCAACCTAAGGGCGTATCTTATTTTTCACGTGAGCCGTGATTCACGTTTAAATCAATGCTTTCTGGGACTCATAGGAAAGTCCAGATATGGCCTTACGCCCAGAGAACTGACGTTTTGAGCCGGAACCGTCTGATATAGCACGGTTTTCAGGTCGGAATCGGAGTTCAATTGGACTACATTTTGCAATTTTGAACTATATATTCTAGCTCGGTTTAAAAACAACGTATGTACCATTAGTTTCCCAATACACATACGTGTTTTTCCAGAAGAGCCAGAATTTATAGTTCCAAATTGCAAAATGCAGTCCAACTTTTCGTCGTTTTCCTGCCTAAATAAGAACGTAACTGCGTCTCAAATCTGGAAAGTTTCCACTCGAAAGTTGTATTATTACTATGAATTTTTGGAGCCTTTTCAACTGGAAATTGTGCTGATTTTTGTCTTCTGCATATGCGTTAAACTTAGTAAAAATACTGACGAAAAATGCGCAGTCGTATTCTCTTAAAAATTCAAATTTTTTACGTCACCCTGATTAGTCGATTGACATGATATCATTATGTGAATTGGCCGATTCCTCTATATGATATCAGTACGGTATTATTATTATTTCAGGATATCAGTATGATATCATGCTGGCACCATACTGATATCATACTGATTCATCAGAAAGAGAGGTCCTTAAAACTCTTGTCATCTTATCAAATATCGAAAAAAATACGAGGCTGAGGAAGGAACTTCTAGCCCTCTGAATTGCATCAGTGACGCTTCTCTGTTCCTTAATCCCTAAATTCGGTCGGCCTTTGACGGCGAAACAAGGACCCTCCATATAATGTCGCTGATTAACTTTTCACCACCATACAAAAGCTCTAATATTTTTCTGAAGCCCGACAACGGTGCGTATGGATCGTGCACTTGGAACCAACTGCAAACTGCACTGCAAGGCGAGAAAAGCCATTTACTCTTCGCTTGACCGGCCCATTATCCAATTAATTTATTTGCTCACAAATGTGGCAACAAGGCCAAGGTCGACAGCTAGATATAAATAGGACCCTGCAAGAAATGTCCGACACTTTCCGATTTAAACGGCCAGTTTTGTACTCCGTATCGCACGGTTTACGTCAGTATTTGATGGAACTCTTGAAAATCTGCTCAAGAAGTGTTTTGGGCCCGATGATCAAAGTTGGACTTTTTTCGAGGAACCTATAGAAAGCAACATGACATGCTTCACTCACATTTTAAGAGAACTATCGGGTACTTTTCTGATGAACTCATAGTGGTATTGGAACCGTTTTCGTAAGATACAACTTCTCTACCTGCTGCAAAAAAAGTTTGCATCAGGTCTATTGTTTGGGAAAGGTAAGGGTATTTCGGTCATTGCGCATCATAGGCCAATTGAGAGGCGTGAAGGACAAGGCATAAGTGCAGTTTTTGCTGTTTCGAGAAATATGTGTTTGAAGCTTCGAAATTACACGGATCCTTATGGCGTAAAGCAAGTTCAAGCTGACTTTTTGATACTTAAAAATTGGAATTTGGGAGCAAATTTTTGCAGTATATACATTGAATCTAGTTTGTTTGAAATCATTAATCTCTCAATTTTTTCGAAAATTGCACTTATGCGCCTTGTCCTCCAAGCCCCTCAATTAAAATTTATGAGAGGAGAAAATGGACCTGCTCAGAGTTTCTGTATTCTCGGAGGGGCTGTTTATTTAATTTCGTGAGCACGTTCCTAAGGAGAAAAGAAAACTCAGGAAGTATGTTACGTAATACTGAAAAGATTGTTAGTGTCTCATCTGCAAAAAAAAGTTGAGATTTAATCATTAGTTCACAAAAATCAAACTTCAATGCTATTAGATCAGGTGAGATCGCCGGATTAGTTTAGGATTAGTTAGTTAAGATCAGTTTAGATAGGTTTAGTTTCAAAGCTGAGTTAAAGGCTGAATTGAATGTTAGTGAGGCTTTAAGAGAGAGTCATGGTATATTTACTAGATGCCTTGCTCTGCGCTTAGAAAGCTTAGCGAACTATCTTTCATCCCTTTGGTGGATAGATCAGTCTTTTTTGGCGTGGAAATTCCGGCGGGTTTAAATGCAGGCTCAGGCCGTAGGCTCCTGTAAAAAAATAATAATGGAACAGTTTCGTAACAACTTATGGATCAGCATTCCCTTTTTGACTTTTAAAACTTTCGGGACTTCAGTGAACGAATTAATGAAATGAGGTCCAAAATTGTAAATGGATCAACTGCGTGTGAAACTGAAAACATATTTCCAGTGCCACGACGACCTTAAAGAGGTTGCCCCTCAGATATTGCTAATGAATCTGAGTGTTGTGCATGTTGCCTATCCATTAATAAAAGGGACACCTCTTATTGAAATTGAAATTATTTCCAAGAGTGTATGTATTGCAATTTGCCTATCTATTTATATGCACTTATTGATAGTTTGACTGAATAAATTGTGTAAAATTCTTGCAATTCTGCGGTCAAAAAATCACAATTTTATTGCGTCAAATTTCAAATTTATTTCAATAATTTTATTGCATTGTACTACTTGAGTTGATCTAAACCATCGTTGCTGCAAGAAGATTTCTGTTCCAAGCTCATCCTCCTCAATCTGGCATATACTGTACTTGCAAGGATGAAAGTCAAACAAACGGAGGCGTGCCTTGGGTTTGCCACCGGTAATTGAAATCTAACATCGATTTAATTCAGCGCACATCAGTGTCCATGTCCAATTCAATGGTAAATCAGCGTATGAAAAATTGTCAAGGTGGACATTTTTCTGAAACCGAAGGAACATGGCTTCCAGCAAACGATGTTCCTTTAGTTGAACACATTTTCTTTCTATTTTTAGTCAAGTACTTTCGGCGGATTTCACGTTACAAAAGTAGGACCTGCTTTTTGCGAAAAAACGCAAGTGTTGTTCACGATAATTTCTTAAAAGTTTTAATGACAATCCAATAAATGTAATAATGACCGTTCAAGGGAAAACTTCTCAGAATCCGTGATTCTATTTTCATTTTGGAGGGAAGGGATCTCCCCTTCCCTGCATTTCAAATGACATTGTTCGGGAAGAAATTTTGGTCAATTTGTCATCAATTTTAGAAAGCTCGGGGAAATTTTAGTGTCCTACCGACAAATTATTTAGCTATGCCAGGGAAAAGCATCAATTGAGCATTTGGAGTTCGCCATTTTCCGAAAAAGTACTGACTTTCTTGAAAACTTTTAGTCTTGATTTCTTCGAATTTAGCCAAAAATGTGCAATTTGAACTAGCAAAATTTGAGGAAATCAAGGCAAATTATTCATAAATTATTTTTAAAATTAATATTTAATCTTTGAAAAGTAACAAAATTTCGAATGCTCATAATTCTTTTTCTTGAGCACAGCAATGTTAACTCCTCTCCTAAAATGTTGCTGAATTGACGGCCCTTTCAGCAGATCAATTCTATTCAGATGTCTCTGAAAAATATCTATACTTTTTATTGAAGAACACTTTTAACACGCATTAGAAAAATGTCTTACGGTTGGGGTTTCGTTGAAGAATCGTCATCTTTTGCGGGTGTTGAAAAGGGTCCCTCCTCAGGTGCTTTCAGTGGAGTGTTCGGCGGAACCTTGGGGGGTTGGGGGGCTTTTCTGGTGGGGCTTGGGGGAGCTTTTGGGGTATCCGGCGGAGTTTTCGGTGGAGTTTTCGCGGGGGGACCTTTGCCAGGGGCCTGGCGAGGAGAGCTAGGTGGAGTCTTTGGAGGGGGCGATTCTTTCGGAGTTTTGGGGGGACTGGGAGAGGATTTCGGCGGTGGGGGCGTGATGGGCGCAGGTTTGGGGGGAGGTGCCTCTTTTGGGGTGGGCGCTGGCGGTTTTGACGGCTCAGGCGGTCCGCTGGGGCTAACTTTATCCTGAGTTTTGGTTCCATTTTGGGCTGACGTAGAGGGCTGTGACGCACCTAGGAAACTGTGGAAATGAAAAATTGCAAAATCAAAATCTCATAACAAAAAATAAAAACGAGGAAAATAAAAATAAAAGTAATGAAAAAACAAAACATAATTAAAGAAAGTTAAACTTCTTTCGATGAAAATTCAGTGTCCGTTCAGACCTTCCCACCCTTATTGAAAGAGTATTATGATAATCTCCATTACGACTATGTGATCTTTAAACCATGTACTGGCTGACACCTAAAATCAGAATTTGTTTTATTATTATAGGTATCATATTAATTAATGATGTTTCGAATTTTCTCCCTAAAAATATATTCTTTAGGGAGAGCGAGTTTTGCGAGTACTTTAACTGCAAATCGACGAATCTTGCAATCTCGAATATTTCGCATCATTTCTCTCCACTCAATATGCGGTCCTTTTTTAAAAGAATAATGACAAATTTGTAATTTAAGGTCGCAATGAGTAGTATAAAAAAAAGGGAAACAAATCGAGAAATAAACGTAAGAAAATTGCTAATTGATCTGTGTATTAATATATGCTCATTCTTTTTACTCTTTCCTATACGTTTAAGCGTTCTGCTCCTCTCATTTTCATGAAAAAAAAAACAAATAACAAAAAATTAAATGATTTTTGAAAAAAAAGTACATTAGACTCCGGATTATCCGGCTTCGTATTATCCGGACTCTGGATTATCCGGATCGATTTTGCAACCATGTAACTGAGTACGCATTCCGATAAGTGAGCGGATCCGCGGAGAAGCGGTCGCAAGGCATATTGGCGCCTGCAAGGCTGAAGGAATACTTCACGCATTGCGCCAAACAGTGAGGTCGGCGTGGAACGCATTAGCGCCTACTAGATTGCATAAATACTTCTCGCATTACGCCAAACGCAGTGCAGTCGGTTAGTTAACCTAAAACGCACATTAGCGGCTACAAGACTGCATGAATACTTCACGCATTGCGCGCTTTAATCGTTGTGTTGTAATTTATCGTTGTCGGCTACCATTCACAATCACCATTGAGTCTTTCAGTTTGGCGTTAACCTTTTAAATTCGTGTTGGTATGTACATGATGTATACATAATAAGAATACTGTGGTGTTGGTTGGTGGTGTTTGGGTTTACTATTATTATCCGGATTTCTTTTTCATCCGGATCGGGCTGGCACCAATTAATCCGGATAATCCAGAGTCTACTGTAAACCTAAGAAGGTGACGAATAATACATCAAAACAAACTTGAAGGATTTTGAGTGAAAAAAATACTAGGTTAGTGAGGACAGCCCTGAAGTTGGCTCCTAACTCAACGATACTTCTAACTGTAAAAAGAAACCGAATCGATTGTCGCGTTTGGAGGAAATATCAAATAGAAACTGTTCTCACCCATCAAATACAAGGTGGTAAAATGGTGCTGGGTCCACACTATTTTTCGGGGAAAACAAGGCCAACAAAAATTTCAATCAGAGTAAAAAATGTCAGCTCTAAATTTCAGCTCTAATTTCCTCGGAAAATAGTGTGGACCCAGCACTATTTTAACACCTTCTTACAAACAGTTTCAGGCCGCGTGCTTGGTAAAATGGTTCTATGGGAACCTGCTGAGAAATTCCCATTGGAACCCGTGCGGGGCAACGGGTCCCCACTGACAATTCGCGATGATTCCCATTGGGTCCTCATTGGAATTTCATGGATCCCATTGGATCCCTATAGGCTCCTATCGGATGCCATGAACCACCTATTGGTCCCCATTGGGATTTCGAGAAGCCCATAGGAACCTAATGGGTCTCCGTTGGAATGTAATGGGTCCCTATAGGACCGTTTCACCAGGGAATTCTTGGTGTTTTTTTCTTATCAAATACTTTAGGTGATTCGATGGACGCCATATTTTGTGTCAGAACGGCATGCGATATATCGCATCAATCGGTTCCATTTTTTCAGCTACTCGTCATTTTTCTCCAATTTTGAGATCGCAATGCTGTTGTCAGGAGACTCAAGCACTCATTTACCAATTTTAACAAAAAAAATTCAACGTAATAAAGGCGTGGTTTTTCTGGAGGAAAGATATCGCATTCGAGTGCAGTTTCGATATTAGTGTCGAATGCGATGTTTTCTCTCTAAAAAACCACGCCTTTATTACGTTGAATTTCTTTGTTAAAATTGGTAAGTGAGTGCTTAAGTCTCCTGACAACAGAATTGCGATCTCAAACTTGGAGAAAAATGACGAGTAGCTGAAAAAATGGAACCAATTGATGCGATATATCACATGCCGTTCTGACACAAAAATGGCGGTCATCGAATCACTTTAAAATGCGTCAAAAATCCTTTTCCTACAAAATGAGTCCGATCCGAAATCTTCATCGGCTTCACATATGGCAAATCTGAATTCGCAGGTGGAATCGGCACAAGCTTTCATTCGTCATTTTGATGAATTTGCATTGGGCATTGATTTATTGCTAGACACCGCACCACGCCACACCTCGCGCAGGAAGGAGATGCTACCGTGATCGTTGTTTCAAAACGACGGAAATCCTGAATTCCAAAATTCGTTCGTGCGGCAGCACATCGTTATGTTTCGGACAAAAGGACGCAACCACGTGTCGCGATGAGCCCTGTCGTCCATATAGACTCTATTACTGCCGTGCTGAGGAAGAACGCCGTATGAACCTTCAGGCGTTGCCAAATTCCCTATAACAAATCACGAGAGATCGGGAGGATTTGTAAATATTTTTCATCGAAATTTTTTAGAGAAATTTGATCGTAATTTGATCTGAATTATCAGAATATCTCAAGAAGAAATATTCCTGTAACTTTCTTCAAAAATGAATATTTTCCAAGAGGGAATTTGGCAACATGCGAATGCTCATGCGGCGTTCTTCCTCACGGTAGTTTTGGTGATGTCACTAGAGGGATTCTCCAATGTATCGAATTGGATCCATACAATAAAAATGTCTTATAACATGTTTCAATGCTACCACTGAGCATAAATCGATGTATATCATGGAATATGTCGAATCGAACCCGAGACCTTCCGATCAGAGAGCAAGCACTGCAATCACTACACGGGCGTGCTAAGGAAGAACGCCGTATAAACATTCTAGAGTCGCCAAATTTCCTCGGATAAAATGTTTATTTTTTAGAAAAATTATGAATATTTTTCCTTGAAATTTTCAGAAACTTCAAATGAAATCGCGAACAAAATTATCTGAAAAATCGGAAGGGAAATATTCATAAGTTGACCAGGAAATTAGTGTTTTATCCAGGAAAGTTTGGCAACGCCTGAAGGTTCGCACGGCGCTTTTCCTTAGAACGCCACAGTAGGCTGACAAATTACATATTTTATCCAAGGAAACCCGGCAACATTTGAATATTTTGACGTCGATTTTTCCTGAGCATTGCGGTCCGGAGTCCCATCGCTCATCGCAGAATTTTTAAGTTGGGAACCGCCAAACTTCCTGAACTTCAAGACACGTTCGTACTCATATGAGACTTGTAGAATATTAATGAAACTATCCCCCTCCTTTCACCGGTGTCTCCCCCCCCCCCCCATCAGCTGCAACGGTAGCTCTGCGCTCTCAGAGAGGGCTGCTATTTTAAAAAGTGGGAAAACTCCCAAAATGCCGTCCACCTTTGGCTGACTGTCTTTTCCGCACAAAGTACACTTGTGGTAACTTTACCGATTATCGTTGCCGCACAAAATCATTTTCGCGCAAATAATTTTTTGAGGCATGACTACATTTTGCAATTTGGAGCTATAAATTCTAGCCCGGTTTAAAAAAAATGTATGTTCCATTAGTTTTTCTATGCACATAAGTCTTTTTCCAGAAGAGCTAGAATTGGACTGCATTTTCCAATTTGGAACTATAAATTCTGGCTCTTCTGAAAAAACACTCATGTGCATAGGGAAACGAACGGCACATACGTTGTTTTTAAACAGGGCCAGAATTTATAATTACAAATTGCAAAACGCAGTCCAATTCATATTTCCAAATTGCAAAATGCAGTCCATTTAAGAGAAATGAGCGAACAAAGATTGAAAAAACTATTGATGTCGCCAGATGTCTGAGATCTGATTTGTGCGAAAATGATTTTGTGCGGCAACGATAATCGGAAAAAGTACCACTAATTTACTTTGTGCGGAAAAGATATTCTGCCCCACCTTTTGAAGCGTCAAAATTGAGACAAAACACATTAACAGGAGACTCAAACATTCATCAAAGGTCGTGAAGAGCAAGAGGCATAAAAAGGCAATAAAACTCATTAAGGAGCGATCGCCTACCGCGCGCACGTTAAACAGGAATAATTAGATGTTCGTTAATCATGCTCGATTAAGCGAGCAGGTTCGGCTTCAAAGTGTTTTCTAATGCTTCTTGACAACCTGCCAATGTTTATTTTCAATGGTAAAAGTTGACAAAATAATATGTTTCCAACAACATCCGCGGCGCGAAGGCATGAGCGTGTAAAAATCGTGCGTCTGTATTCGTGCTCGTACAGATATGTGCTTATTTCCGGATTTCGAAAGACAGAGACATCTTGAAAATAACTGCGGATAGTCATTTTTCTCTGTACCAATCCCAGTATCCATCCAAGCAGTGATCTTATTCCATGTCCGTCAAAAGTTTCGGGATCGGAGCTTTTTTGTTCCAATTTCTCCTACTCCATGGCCGTCGAAAGTTCATGGATTCATTGAAGATTTTTTCAAAAGTTCTAGACAATACAAAAGATCCGGAACATTTCGGGAATTTCAAAAGTTCCGGGAAAAATTCAGGAAAATCTCAAAACTCCCGCAATTCGGAACTAGTTCCGCGAAATGGGAGCACTGCATCCAAGTTATAAAGTTTGTTCCAGTGGCGTGGCGTGCTTTGCGATATATCGATTGTCCTGCCATTTAAAGCTATGGTAAATAATCGATTATTAAGGTGTTCGCTGCGAACACCCTAATTATCGATCCCTTTCTATAGGTTAAATGGCATGACAATCGATAAATCGCGATAAAGCACGCCACGCCACTGGTTTGGCAATAGCTGATGTGGCTTGGTTCCTTTCTGCCTAACGCGGTCCATATATGGTTTGGAAATCATTAAATTTGACACGGAACCACCAATATTTAAAAAACACACATTATATTATTATTCTCCTTTGATAAATTGATACATATTTTTTTACCATCAATTTAAATGAGAATTATCAATGCAGAGTGTGCTAACATTTCAAAATCATGAGTTAAAAAAACGCTAAATATTAAAGCCTAACAGAGCGGAGCGGCGTGCTGCCAGCGCGAGAGGCTCACTGGAGCCTACAAACCTAAGTGGATACTTCACGCATTGCACGATGCTTGGAGTATCCACTTAGGTTTGTAGGCGCCAATGCGCGTTTCGCGCTGGCCGCCCGCCTGCCGTGCGGCGGCGCCTCACAGTGGGACGAAAAGGTGTCAAAACGGGACATTCGCACAATAGACGATAATTTTTCGCCGATCTCCTCAAAACTTGACATTTTCGGTCTTTTTGGGAAAAGGAATCCAATATTATGTTCAGTATTTGGTTCATGGTGACAATCCTGCCAAAAAGTGATGTTGCCAAGTCTCTGTTTTAATCTAATTGATAAACAGATTAGCATGATTATTGTAGAGATTTAACGCGCGTGTCGTTTGCTTTGTTTCATTGAAAAAGAAAATGAATTCACTTTTCCTGAAATTGAGAAATGCTTTTATTAAGAACCCCCCCCCCCCTACCATCTTCTTACCTATCGCAAAAACCGCATCGATATTTGACTATAGGGGAATGAGTCCATCAATGGGCAGACATTAAAGTGAATCCGAAAATCATAAACGAATAGGTTGCTCCCAAATATTATCATTCTTTGACACAGATGCTTTTTTCCCGGTTTTTTTCAAGGACTTTATTCTTCCCTTTTTGAGCGCCATTTTCTAAAATCCTGATTATACGAAATATGCAACAAACACTCAAAAGCTCTAATCTTAAGATTTCAAGGCGAAATTCCATACTTTAGAAACTCCGAGTTTCTTCGAGGTCTTTTCTGCACTTCTGAGATATCGTTCATAAGAATGAGGATTTATTGCCACTCAATATATTGCAAATTTTTCCATCGAACATGGTGGAATACAAATCATGGGATACTGTCAAACTGTCTATATTGGTTGAAATTAACTTTTTAATTTCAGCCTCGATTCTAAGCACCGTTTCCATCACGACATCATCCGATTCTTTGCAAATTCAAAATAAAAAATTGCTCTACAAAAAAATACGATAGCAATCAGTATCCTAGATATCAGATAAGCATTGCAGCAAGCTGATAAGCAATGCAGCGGCGCGGCGGCCAGCAACGCAGCCCGTTGCACTCAACCTCAACCGTCAATTGGCCTGTGAAAGCGCTCGATTTTAAGCGAACCGCGCTCATGTTTTCCCTTGTAACTTCCAAAGTCGGAAGAAGTCGGATGAAAACTAATATGATTCTGAAAGCTAAGGATACGTAGAATCTCGATATGCAAACCGTTTCTTGGACAAGTCTGGACATTTTTTTAAAACTCTGATTGAAGTTTGAATTTTAGTTTTTTGACTTGTCGATTTTGAATTCACTCTCTGACCCCCAGGAAATTAAAAGTAATCATCACCAATGACGTAAACGAATAGTATATGTTTGTATTCAATTGTTATAACAAAAAATTGCATTTAAAATCATCTCGGAAGCTAGAGGAGCAACATTTGTATACGTGCGCTTTTACCTCTTTTTTTCATCTTTCTGAAACACGCGTTTCTCTACGCATATCATTTGAATATTCCTCAATTAAATTGTTAAAATCTTTATTATTCTGGAAGTTTAGACCCTACAGATAACTTCTACACCTTTGGCTCTTGCTTTTAATGATTTTCATTTTTACCGTGAATGTCCCGTTTCTGTAATGAGCTCGTCCCAATGTGCGCCTGAAGCAATTATTTCACAACAGAGGTGTTGCACAGTAATATACGAAATTGAACGTATTAAGAATGAAACGCATCCTTAACCACCGTGTTGCATGAAAAAAATTGAAGGCGCCCTGGATTTTTCTCGCTCGCACCGAAAGGAGGCAAAGTTCATCACAGCTTTTTGATGCAGCTATATTCGCGCTCGAATTTGTGCTGCAGGAAGTTCAGCAATTCATCTGACACACCTTGTCAATAAATGTATCGTCACAATATCAATGATTTATCATTTTTCCGGAAACAAAAGTGGTGAAGTTAGGCTAACTGGCACCAGGGATTGACTCTTTTTCTCCAATAAAATCAGTTCCTTCCCTCCAACCCAAGTAGATCGCGATAAGTTTGCGAATTGATCGGAGAATGTATCTCGATGTTATTGACGGCGATTTTTCGCAATATTATCAAACAAAATATCGTGATAAATTGATATAAAATTTAGATTTTATTGAACACGATATTATAAAGATACAATTGCGACAAGATCGAGGATAATTGCTCAAATATTGATGATCTCAACGTTCGTATAGCCAAAGGATTGTAAAAAAATGGCTCCTTAATTTCAAAATATCGCGATACTTCCGTCGAAAAATGCATGTTAGGTATTTGGGAACTAGGGTCAACGCGTCAACACTTGGATTCGAATTGAGATGGTCTGCATGTCCAAAAGGTGATATTAGAACCAGACCGATAGTGACGTCAAAACCAGTCGGAGTGACGTCAGAACCAAACATAGTGACGTCATGACGAAGGGAGGCACTGTGACGTTATAGTGTATTCCATACCGGAGCGCTCCTCATATTTCACTGTCATCAAGCAAGGATTTTGAAAAGCTGAACTTGAAATATGCAGCTTTAGAGGGATACTAGAGTTAGGAAAAGCAAAAATGGAGCAAAGAGTTGATCCGTGGAGCAAATCCAGTAATCAACTCCGGCACGAAAGCTATCATTTTTCATCGGAGTATGTTTCATGTTGTAGGAAAAGAATAACGCAGCATGACACCTCATCATTCAAACCTTTCTTTCGTTTGACTTACTTGATGGGGTTTTCAATTTTATCATCGTTCTTTTATTTTTTTATTTTTCACCGAAATGTTACTGGGCGGTTATTGATTCTCCACCTTGATCAGAACAGATATCTATTCAAATTTTAGAGGAGCATGTGAATTTCCTGTAATTTTCATCTTTTATTTAACGTTATTCATCACTGAATCATTTGCGAATTTTTCTTCTTCGTTCGTAATTCCTGCATTGCGGCGCTATATTTCTATTTTTTTTTTTATAACGTCGACGTTTTATGTTATACTCTTTATAAGACACTAATCTATTCGTTTCTTGTTCTTATATTTTATTCTCTTTTTATACTTTTTTTTATTTCCCTCTTTTTTCATATTCCTCCATTCTTTTAATTTTTTACCCGAAAACATGGTTGGTCAACTGACTTTTAACCCTCACTTTCTTCATTCATTTTTGGTTCGATTATTTTTATCACAAATAAAAAGAGGGAAAAACCGAGATTTATTAGTGACTTCTTACTTTGGGGGAAGGGGTCATGGGGAGCATTAGGTAATTTTGTAGGGGGTATGAACTTGCGTTACGATTGCGTTACGTGAGAAGGTGTAAGAAATCTGATTTTTAGTGTTACGCATTTTTTGAACATCCCATGAATTTTTTACTTTCGTGGTCTTTTCTTTGATTTCGGTGCACTATTAGTCACCATTCACCTCAACTTTAACCAGCAGCTCGTTTTTCGGTCCATTCTGTGAAATTAGCTCGCACTCAATTGGAGGTCTGAGTCAACTAATTACGGTGCACCGCGGAATAATGGGTCTGGTTCATTTCATCGAGCAATCCCCATCGCAGACAGGAGCAGGGAAGAATAGCCGCCCGCTCTTTTTTTTCTCCATTTCGCTTGTCTAGCTGCGGAGAATGGAGATTATTTGCATATCCTTGACTTTTTATTGGCTTACCAGATCACGAGAGGAGACAACGACAAGCGACTGTGAGCTATAGTATTTTCTACAGCAGGGATGCCACATTGCAACGATCTTCCACCGTTCACAGGAGGAGATACCTAAGGGTATCTACAGACCTACACGTAACGCCCTATGGGCGGAGGGGGGGAGCTGAGGAGAGCGTTACGCCATCATGTTTTTACGGATAAAAGGAAAAGGACCTACGTCGCAAAAGCGTTATGAGGGGACCGGGGGGGGGGGGGGGGGGGTCAAAAATGCCAAAAAGTGCGTTACGTAAATTAGGATTAGTCCTTTACTGCTGTACTATACCGAAAACAAAAGTTGAAGGGGTTTAGTGAGAGACCAGAATCAGTCATATAACATCAGCCGTTGGTCTCGATTGGTGCTTTTAAGCCGGCGCACTGCGCAGGAAAAGAACTCAACGCAAGAAACGCCTTAATGCAACTATTCGCGCTTTAAGACTGTGCGTGTTACAGAGCCACAATAAAGAAGGCGTCTTTGCTATCCGTGCTTCATCTACTGCTGCGTACTCTCAAAACTAATTTCGCCTTTTACGAAACCACGAAACACGTGGTTAGGGAGTTTGGCCGTCGAAATGTAGGGGTGGGCGCTTCGCTAGGCGAGTTTTTGAAAATTTGATTAGGATTCCTAAGCCAACGCCTCAACATTTTGGTTATTAGTCATCATTAGGCAAATTTGAATTTAACTTGCGAATTTCATCATACACAACGAGACAGACGGGAATGCATGGTTTCTTGAATGGACGCACCTATTTCTATCAAATAGATGTATGTGCACACTGGAAAAAAACACATTGGATCTAGAGTCTAGACTCTTGAAAACATTGACAAGAAAAAATACTCTTGATTCAATCAGATTTAAGCTTAAATCAAAAAGAAATCCGCTCAAATTAAGAGGCTTGGTTCTTGATCTAAGCAAAAATCCGATTGAATCATAAGAGTATTTTTTCTTGTTGATGTTTTTAAGAGTCTGGACTCTAGATCCAATGTGTTTTTTTTTCCCCAGTGCAGATGAGAAATATGGGGTGTGCTCGTCAGTCCTCTATCCGTAAGAGTGAATGAGAATAATAAAGCGCCAGTGACGTCAACGGAGATGGATGTCGTCGTCGCGGCTCCTCTTGGTGGTCATTAACTCATGAGCCTTGTCCACAACGCTCTCGTGCCATGCCTGTGGCTCATATATCCCGCATTCAGGTGGCACATAGTTCTCTCTGCTGAATTTAAGATCCCGCTTTTCCAATTCTTCAAAAGGAATCACGCCCACTTTTATACATTGTTTCTTATGCAGCTTTCTAGAGCACACCCCATACTTCTCACCTGCACATAGTTCTATTTCAGTGGCGTGGCGTGAATTGCGATAAATCGATTGTTATGCCATTTAAACCTATGGAAAAGGATCGATAAACAGGGCGTTCGCAGCGAACACATTATGAATCGATTCTTTACCATAGCTTCTAATGGGGAAATATCGATATATATAGAATCTTTGATAGAAATAAGTCCAAATGTTGAGGCGCTGAGGAGCACAGCTACGCAATCTCCGTTTCGTTGTCTGAAAATTTGGCAGATGCCTTGATTTTTTAAAAGAAGTGACAAATATGACTTCTCGCGTAAAATACTGTCATAATTTTCCCGTTAATATACAGAAAACTCTCGAGAAAGTATGCAAGCATGAGGTTTACCGGCTCATTTTTTAATAAATTAACATGGTTGCCAAATTTCAAGACATCGGAATGGAGATCCCAGCTTTTGATCCTCGCCGCTTCATTATTGTCCCTGCTTCATCCGCTTGTTGTCAAATGATTGGAAATATTTTGAAAAAGTATTTCTTGGAATTTGGTGCCCAAACTGAAGAAGCAAAGCTAAACTTTGTAATTTGAAGAAAGACGGTGTTGCAAAGAAAAATGAAATAAAACCACATATCTTTGAATTTTAAGTCTGTTGCCTATAATATCCGTCGTTGCATTGGTCCGCAGGAGGCTCTGCAGGAGGCTTTTCTCGGAAAGGGCACTAAAATTAACTTCTGTAAGTTTAAAGAAGCGAAACTTTTTTATTACATTTTGAAATAGGGAAGCAATTTTTTGGGGCCACGTTGCCGCAGAGCCTTCATTTTTTTAGGCGCCATGGCCGATTTTTTAGGCACAATTGGCTTGTTGGCGACTGTGAGTTTCGAACACTGGTCCGTCAACTATCGAGCTGCAACCACTTGCATTATGAAGTTAAGTACCGTAATGCACTTGCCATGTTCACTCATGAACAGACAGTGACGACGTCACTTTCGACCCAAGTTCCCTCACCCGAGGTTCAAATGCTGCCGTGCTAAGGAAGAACGCCGTATGAGCCATCAGGCATTGTCAAATTTCCCTCGAAAAACAATGAATTTTCAGGAAGATTTGTGAATATTTCTCCTCCGCTTTTTCGGAGGATTTTGTTCGAAATTTGATCTAAAAAGTCTGAAAATTTCAATGAAGAATATTCATAACTTTCTTCAAAAATTGATATTTTCCGAGAGGAAATTCGGCAACATTCGAGTGCTCATACGGCGTTTTTCCTTAGCGCGGCGGAACGTCGAACATTTATATCCGAGGGCGCGGAAGGATGCCTCCCAGCGGCGGGCGTGCTTCGCGATATATCGATTGATCTGTCATTTAAAGCTAAGGATAAGGATCGATAAACAGGGTCACCGAAATGATCGATTCTTTAACACAGCTTCAAATGGGGAAAAATCGATAGTCGATCATTAACGCCGCGGTACTGATGCCTCCTCCCTTCCTTTGACCTTCCGCTGTCTAAAATAGGGCGTGACCCGGGCCCCCGAAGAGAGCTTGACAAATATGACAAAATCGATCAACGGTGGTCGAGAATCACCCCCGCGCGACCGCCATGGTCTCATCACGCTTGACGAAACATGACAAAATACCATTTTTACACACGGAAGCGGATCGAACTTTAATGAAAAAGCTCATGCAGGTGTCGCGGACCCACGAAACGGTGGACATAGAAAGGTTTCCATCGAAAATTCTATGAACGGAAAAACTTTATCCTTGTTTTTTCAGCTTGGTTGGCCGGTAGTTTCACGGTAGTTCGGTGAACATGACTGTTTACCAATGTTTATTCCGTACCCAAGTATTCCATTCAAGCTGGAACACATTGTTAAAGCATTAATTCTACCCGGTAGTTCTTAAACACGTAAAATTGTCCTATAAACATCTACAATCTTGCTTTGTTAAAAAAAAAAAAAAAATCATTTGAGTATTATTATCTCAATTAATCAAATTCATTGATTTATCATCAAAATAGTAAAATGGTTTTTGGATCGTAAAAAAAAAAATTACATTTCAATGAAGCTTTTCTCTAATTTATCCAAGGCAGCGACCAAAATCGATTGAATAGGCACTCGGATGACATTATAGGTCATTTCCGCCGTGTTTAATTTCGGTATTTTGGAATTCTCAGTAAAAATGCAAATTTTCCGTCATAAAATTACCCCCTGTCCCACGGATCAGCAAAATTGATTTACTAGGAGCTGAAATAGCTATTTACACAGCATCCACTACACAGAGGACACGTGGGAACCAATACAATATGGAAGCGAGGCAAGGGAAAAGACGCGCGTTAACGACGGCGCATAGATACAACTATTCGTACTCGATGGATGCCCGCGTTGCGTCCGCAAAATTGAAGGCGCGGTGGCTCGAGGCGTGAGCTCGCAAAACTCCGCTCTACGCTACTAGTAATGTGTCGCCCCGGTTTGCGAGAAAAGTGGAACAAGTGGGGAGCTCCAAGACTTAGGTGTTGGAGAAGCGCTCAGCGGTCAGCAGGGTTTTAAGATCTTTAAGCGTTTTACTTTGATGTATAATACCGGGATGGGCAAAAGGAATGTTCGATACGCCTTGATTTTTTTCAATTTTTGAGTCAACATGTTCCGGTTTGAACTGTTGTTCTAATCATCGAGAAGAATAACTTTCGGGAGGCCACGACACCCCCCCCCCTCCCCGGGGGCACTCTCCCGAAATGTCAAAATTTTCAGAGGGATTCCCCACTTGTGAAACGCGTATCGAGCATCTTTTTTGCCCATCCCGGTGTATGTGATTTTGTATGCAATTAGTGATCCAATTGGATCAAGCACAGAAAATGAAAGTGATTCAACTATGCGATTGTACCTGAATATTTCATAAACTACCATTTGTCATTTCTTTCAAAAATCGTGAGATCATCGGCCAACCTAGCTATAAATTAAGCGTATCTGCATATCCAATTTCCTCGAAATCTTACGTCGAAATCGGCTTACGCAGCGCGGAAAGTTCGGAAATCGGAAGTATATTGACACAGATCAAATGAAAATTTGATTATACAAATGACGTCATTTTTACGTTTGCCATTAAACCAATGTCAATTGAAAGCACTTATCTCATTCGGGAGTTAGTTTTCAGACTTTCGTCGTCTGATTCGTTTTCCTTGTGAAATTTTGAAGAGAAATTACGTATCGTTGTGTTTTAATGCGAATTTCGTCTAGAGATCCATTACGTACCGAGGAAAATCATCGTTCAGGGGGCACAAGATATTTTCAAGTTTGACGCTGAACACTGGAAAAAAAAACACATTGGATCTAGAGTCCAGACTCTTGGACAACATTGACAAGAAAAAATACTCTTGATTCAATCAGATTTTTGCTTAAATCAAAAGGAAATCCGCTCAAATTAAGAGGCTTGGTTCTTGATTTAAGCAAAAATCCGATTGAATCAAGAGTATTTTTTCTTGTCGATGTTTTTAAGAGTATGGACTCTAGATCCAATGTGTTTTTTTTCCAATGAAGGGGGTAGAAAAATACCTTGAATGTTCTTTTCGATTTTTTCAACGTGTAAAAGAGTCACAAACGCACACACATGCTCATGACCCATTCGGCAACGGGAATATAAAAGCACATAAATTTGGCGTCAGTTTCGAAGGCGTGGGTAGGCGACGGACATAGAGCTTCGGTCCGTCCGGATGAGCTTTGAAAAGTGCTCGTGAGATTGTCCGCCGTTGCCAGGCGGGTGCAAGTATTTGATAGTCATCGAAGAGATCCCTCGAAAAATTCACCGTTATCGATAGACTTGGCAACGCCAGGCCTAATACTTTGCGACGGATCAACGCTAATGAGACGGATGGCATTTGGTCACGGATGCATGATCGCGGGCTCGGTGAAAATTTTAAATCGTACGAATTTAAATCAAAAGGAACTATATCCATTGTGCCATGGACCCTGAGACCCACAAGAATATATGCATTACAGAACCCACGTCACGATAGAGATGGTCACTTTTGATTAAAATACGTCCGAGGCTAAATTTTTTTTCGTGCATCTATGTTCAGGGCCCAGCATATAGTTAAACAATGCGTGTGTCACAGGATTGTATTTTGATTGTGAGTTGAACTTCATTATGCCAAACGGACCCATTATTTTTGGCTCAATATAGAAAAAACGTAAGTATCAATAGTTTTCCTGTGCAGGTCGGTGCTTTCATGGATGAGCCAGGAACAGTGATCATTGTCGCAAAATGAGGTCCAACTTTGATTCAGTCAATTTAGCTCCAAAAGTTGGAGTCCAACAATTGGACGAATTTAATCAGTCTAACTGTATCAAACGTTGCGTTACAAAGTAGCGCACATTGTTAGGTTACTGCTGCCAGGTTGTGCTGAAAAATTAGCATTATTACCCACTTCAAACGCCTATAAAATATCTCAATTTAATGGTACAACCTAGCAAACTTTTCCTCGCGTATCATTTTTTTACCAGGATACTAAGCTGTAAGACAAATATATTCTTCATAATCTGTGGAAAATTCAGTGAAAGTTTTAAAACGTTACGCTATTCTGCCGTGCTAAGGCCGTATGAACATTCGAGAGATGCCAAATTTTCTTCGATAAAATGTTTCTTTTTGAAGGAAGCCATGGATATTTTTCCTTGCGATTTTCAGGAAATTTTGGTGAAATGGCGAACAAAATTATCTGAAACACTGGTGGGAAAACATGTTCCTGAAAATTCGTGATTTATTCAAGGAAATTTGGCAACGCCTGAAGGCTCATACGGCGTTTTTCCTTAGCACGGCAGTATTAAATTAAGTGTTTAAAAAATACAGCCAGAGAGGGAGATAGGCAATGTGGATCGCAGTTACGCTGAATGTGGATAAATGTCTCCAGTTGGACCACGTTTAGGAAAAAGGAACCAAGCCACATCAGCTATTGCCAAATATAACTGGGTATTTTAATTTTTGACAAGAGAACAATCGTGCGGATTCCCTGAAAAGTTTGAGGAATTTGTTTCGTACTGAGCAGAAAACTCACTGAACTTTGCACAAAAGTCCGCCCAACCGTTTTCATGAAAAAAATTAAATTGCCCAATAAAGTTTGCAAAAAGCTAATGTGGCTTGCACTGGAAAAAAACACCAATGTGTTTTTTTTCCAGTGCAAGCCAGATCTAGAGTCCGGACTCTTAAAAACATCGAAAAGAAAAAATAATCTTGATCCAATCGGAATTTTGCTCAAATCAAGAGCCAAGCCTCTTAATTTGAGCGGATTTCCTTTTGATTTAAGCAAATATCTGATTGAATCAAGAGTATTTTTTCTTGTCAATGTTTACAAGAGTCTGGACTCTAGATCTAATGTGTTTTTTTTTTCCAGTGTGCGCCATGCCACGCTGCTGCGCGCGGGCTGCCGACCAGCGCAGCGCGAAACGCGCACTGGCGCCTACAAACCTAACAGGGATACTTCACGCATTGCGCAATGCGTGAAGTATCCCTGTTAGGTTTGTAGGCGCCAGTGCGTGTTTTGCGCAATGCGTGAAGTAATCCATGAGAGATTCCATGGAGCAAAAGTGTCCACTATTGCACTGGAAAAAAAACACATAGGATCTAGAGTCCAGACTCTTGAAAACATTGACAAGAAATAATACTCTTGATTCAATCAGATTTAAGCTTAAATCAAAAGGAAATCTGCTCAAATTAAGAGGCTTGGTTCTTGATTTAAGCTTAAATCTGATTGAATGAAGAGTATTTTCTCTTGTTAATGTTTTCAAGAGTCTGGACTCTAGATACAATGTGTTTTTTTTTTTACCAGTGTGGTTCCTTTTTGCCAAACGCGGTCCAATTGGAGACATTTATCCACATTCAGCGTAACTGCGATCCACGTTGCTTGCCTTTCTCTCAGGTTGTATTTTTTTAACAATTAATTCAGTAACATAACGTTTTAAAACTTTCACTGCATTTTCCTCAGATTATGAAGAATATATTTGTACTTACACTCAAGGTCAGAATGTTGCTTAGTATCCTGGTAAAGGAATAATACGCGAGGAAAAGTAATGCAAGGTTGCCATTTCTGCTTGTTCTTTTCTGCTTACCGCGGTCCAATTATTGAACAAAAATTAGGGAGGAAAAATTCAAAGGAAAAACTCTCCCGCGGGGAGTTTATTCATTCCTTTAATAATTGTCTATCCTAGCTTCAACTCGAATATGAACTGTATGGTTCGATCGATTGGTTGTCTACCGTCAAAAAGCTTCCCTTTCCGCGGGGGCCTCTCCTGTCTTTCCAACTTCCTCCCGCCTTTCCCCTTCCCACCATCAGTATTTTCCGTGTTTACTCTGGTGAGTGTCCGTTCATGTCACGGGTTTTCCCATTGTTCGACTTTATTCGACAAATAGGGCAATTTCCGGCCTTCAGACCGGTGCTGTCACAGTCTCGGTGATCGAGACTAGGTTCCAGGGCCTCAGGTTCAAAAATGGAAGTCTATTAGGAATAAAATCGGAGTCATCAATCTCATGAATAGTCCTGGCTAGATGAGGAGAAGCCCGATTTTATTTACACGGGAGCATACTCGATGGGCACTTCAAGTGATCGTCGTTTCGAGAGTCGGCGCAGGTTTGAAGTATGTTTAACACGCTACTTAGCTGAAAATCAAATGGCATTAAATACAGATCTGGCGGGATATCATGCGTTCGGAGGCAAGAAATGCGATGAAAAAATGTCCCGTCTCAGAATCAGATGGTACACTGTTAAACACAAGTGTGTACACTATTAAAACTTTTGAAAATTTTTAAAAAAAACTCACGCTTTCACATAATGATTATTTTTTGATAATTTATAACATGATTATTTTCTCACTGAATGATTTTTTAAAATTGTCAAAGGTTTTAATACAACAGCTTTTACTGTTTATAGAATTTAAATCGTTTTAGTAAAACAGACGTACACAGTTGTGCTGAGAGAAAACGCCGCATGGGCCATCAGACGTTGCCAAATTCCCTCTGTTAAAATACGAATTTTCTGCGAAATTTGCTCACTAAGCGCTCTCAGATAAAGCAATAAAACATTTGAATGCAAATTCTTCATTCCGCTAACAGAGAGGAAAAAATCACGGCAATTCTCAAGAAATTGCGTTGACTAGTATTTTAAAGAAAAAATAAAAAGTGACTGGAGGTCTGCAACGTCGCGAACGGAGATACGGGGTTTCGCTCTATAGATATCAAAGTTCTACCATTTTGTCGTGCTTAGGAAGAACGCTGTATGAACTTTCAGAGTTTTGCTGATTTTCCTCTGATCAAATACAAATTTTCAGGGAGATCTGTGAATATTTTTTCTACAATTTTTTAAAGAATTTCATTTGCAATCGGATATACATCATATGAAAATTTCAAGAGAACGTACTCATGATTTTCCTTAAAAGTGAACATTTTATCCGAGGAAATTTGGCAACTCTCGGATGCTCATGAGGCGTTTTTCCGTAGCACGACAGTACACTACAAATATAGCCTTATCCATTACCGAACGATTATTAAGTGAAATTTCGCGTAGAATAGTCCTTCATGAATAGTTTGGCATACAACGTTCAAAAACAGCGAACTTAAACGGACTTATGACGGTTAAGATGTGATGTTAAAAAAACCAAATTTTTGAAAAACTCTATTTGAAATATTCACAATCCGCTACAATGATAAGCGCCTTCAATTAGGAAGGCATACCACCCGCGTTCTACGGTGTTGAACCGTAGCGTCTACCTCAGTCAGTCTGTAAAATAGCTGTTGAGTATGAAGGCTTGCAACAATCGAATTACTATGCAACCTTACCAGTATATTTTTTTAACTGTCGTTGTAAGAATGAACTAGACCGCTCACAACTTATTCTTCGGGATTGTAGAAAGAATATTATGCCGAAAACTTAAATCTCAATGTTTTTTCCAGTTTAAAAAAAATCCCTTTCCTAAAAATTAGACTTCGAGGCCCACTTTGGATTGATCCGCCAGAAAGGGGGGAGGGGGTGCCCTCTGTGTGAAATTTTTAAATACCTTTTGGTGAAAGCACTTCCTTTTCACCTCTGCTTATCTGCATTTAAGGATTAAGACTATCATTTCTAGAATAGATTCGGCCTTAATCCCTATAAACATTTGAAAGCCTAAAGCTATGGACGTGTATCAATCTTTTGACCTGATAATCATTCAAGGTTACAGAATCCTTAGATGATGAACCCAATTCCCCATTGGGCCTGTCCGCAATGGCTCAAAATACCGCAAAAGATAGAGGTGCATTTTTGCCGTGTTACGTAAGAGAACCGTAAGTGCAGTCTCAAATGAACCTCACGACACATAAGAGCATATGCTAACCATGGCTCAAACAGAGATGCACTTACGGGTCTCTTCCGTAAGATTTGAGGAGGAAAAATTGCGGATAATCCGATGGAGATGGTGAGCGAACCTTGAATCCCGATCTAAATACAGACAGTGGTCGATGGTGTCCAAAAATAAAATGACCACCGTCGATGTTGACAAACGCCCCGATTTCCCCCTCGGAGAACCTGTCAAATATTCGTATTTTCTGGGGAAATTTGGCATCGTCGAAGACGGGCGCTCAAGCGGGATTGTGATTGCGCTTTGCCAAAAACAATGCTCTGTTGACTTAGCGGGACACTTTAATGATAAACCGCGGGTCTACGGAGGGTTGATATTGTTGTTACGTGGTTTTGCCCGTGGTGACTTATATCGTCGCTCCTCTGACGTAAGGGCGTATCTGGATTTCCACGTGAGCCCTGTTTTACATAAAAACCCACGCTTTCTGTGGCTCATGCGAAAATCAAGGTACGCCCTTACGTCAGAGGAGCGATAATATCTTTGGCACCCGGTCCATCTACACGGTCACTTTATGACGGTTTCCACCGCGGCTCGGATCGAGACGGCTTGGCGGGTAAATGTACCTGGTCGGAATGTGAATATATGGAAATTTAAATATTTTGAGGTAAAATTCCTCAAGCCGTGGTAAGAAAATTTTCACCGGTACCACCGGATAAAAATTGTTAAAACACTGCATTATTAGTATTCAATACATTTTTGATTATGAATTCCATTAAATCTAGAAGCCAACACCCTCTAGATGTCTGGCAGTGTTCACAAAGCGGCTGGTAACGTAAGCAGTTACATGATTAACTTAATCAGAAATCTAGAACACTGGTCGCTAGATTTCATCAGGATCATACCCGGGTTGTCTTAGGTCTAACTAGCAGGGTACACGGACTTTATGTCCACTTTTTTTACGTCCACAGACTTTTCGTCCACAATTTTTACGTCCACAGTTCTAAAGCCCACACTATGTCCATTACTTAAACGTCCACAAATGTAAAGTCCACTAAAATCAAATTCAAGCGTCATATTTTAGTCCGTGTGTAAAATTATATTGACAATATCGAAATGAGAAAATTAAGAGAGAATGAGGTGTTGTTATCGTAACTCATATTTTAAATGAAATGTTAATTTCTTCTTTTGATTCATCTTTCAAATCGTCTTTGGTAAATACTTGGTTTCATTTCTATCCTTGAAATTTCCGATATAAAATATGCCTTAAATGTACATTCTTTTTTTTTAATGAAATTGATTACTTCATTTTAAAAACATTTACATTTTTAAAACGTGGTAAATATTTGTAAAACCTTTTCCAAGCAATGGCATCGTTTTGAATCTCAATGAGGCGTGGTTGTGATGAAAGAAACTGTACAAAAATTAATAAAAGAGGAAAAAAACTAAGAAGCACGCAATTCTTGTTTTTAACTTATTTGTACATCGACCTCCTTGAGTCAAATACGTCCAATTTTGAGCGTTTGGTTGCGCTTACACCACGCTGCAGCAGTGAAAGCCCAAAACATAAAAGAATGAATTTGAATGCTTTGGAAATCATTAAATTTGATACGGAACCACTATTATATTTACATAAAACACATTATATTTTCCAGTAGTACATATTTCTTTTTCATCAATTTGCACTTCAGCTGACTCCGCGAGTTTAAATATTAGAGCCTAACACAGAGCGGAGCGACGTGTTAGCAGCGCAGAACGCGCACTGGCGCCTACAAACCTAACGAGATACTTCACGCATTGCGCAACGCGTGAAGTATCCCGTTAGGTTTGTAGGCGCCTATGCGGGTGTCACGCTGGTACCCTGCCGCGCCGCAACGTTTTAAGCAACTATTTTGCGTCAGAGGCGTTGCACAGTATCCTACAAGATTGAAGGCGCACGAAATAACTAGTTAAATAGGACTTTTAATTTTGACTGCATCTGTTACTGAAAAATGTTTAATTTGGCATTGGAGCGTTTCCTAGGCTCCGGCTTTGGTTTTCATCTTATCATATCCGTACAGTGCACACATGAACATATGTTTTTATCTGCTCTTAGAGTCTGTTCTTTTTCATGGCTTGATTCATGAATTAAATGTTTTTAAGAATGAAGGTAGAAGGAGTATGCATTTATTTTTGTGGTGGTTCATTTAAATGAGAAGAAAAAAAATGTGGACATGACATGTCCACAATTTGGACAATTTTGGACATATTCATGGTTGAACATCAAATCATGTGGACTTAATAAAGACTGGACTTAACGTTTAGTGGAAATAAATAGCGGTGGACATTTATTTAATGGACGAAAGGTAGGTGGACATAAAGTCCTGGAAGCACTAGCAGAATTTTAGGTGGATTCATTAGTTAAAAATAAGGTTTTTCCCTATGGACAAGGATCTTGATGTTCAATTACTCGAAGCTACAGCCCCCCCCTCCCCTTAGGTTAAAAAAAGTATCGACTTTTTTCCTCTTTCAAATTCTGGAAACAGTTTTGTGTCAACCGTTAGACATTTGCACTTGGAAGTAATTTCTTGTCAAATACTGATTTCAGGTCAAACATTATATTTGATCAGTTTCCTTTAAGGGGTTCTTTGAGGGGGGCCGGGGGGGGGAGTAGGTGTATTGGGGAGTTCTCAACTCCGGATTGGAATGCGATCCTGGGTCTATGAGAACTGTAGAAAAAAACCGAAATGAGGGACGGTGGAGAGAGCTTTAAGGCCATCTCGCACACGTATAATATTACTCTGACTTGGTGTAAAGGTGAGACACGGTGAATCCTCACAAGTGCGCCTAGAAATTGTCCCGTATATCTCCATAATCGTGTTGTCGAAGTCATAACAGAAGATTTGTTTGATGACACACTCAATAGTGTACACCTGAGCCCTCACAACGTTAAAATCTATCGCAAGGGGGGCGGAACTTCGGTTCATATCGAGTGCAGAATTTTTTCGGTTAAAGCAACCGAAGCTTCCGGGTTTAGGAACCGCGAGCCTCGGTTCATGTGACTAGAAATCAAGTTCTGTAAAACATAACAGACTTTTCTTTCGCGGCGTCGAGGCCCATATACTTCGTCCGATCATCTCTTAGTAATTCCGTGGCAGGGGATCATGGAATTCTTTTTTCGATTACGGGAGGCCATTCGTTTTGTTGCCAAAGAAAGGAAAAATGTTTGCTCCACAAATTGTGTGCGTCAGTCTCTTGACGCGACGCTTAATGCAGTGAAGCTGACTTGAGTCCAGTCGTTCAATTCTATACCTGCAGCAAGTGACTGTGCAACCAAAAGACATAAAAATGGAGCGCTAGAAGAAGAAAGTAAAGCCACCTCTCCTATTGGTTAGAGTAGCAGAAAAAGTAACTTCATCTGCGATTCTTGTAAGATTCCTCCTTGTTACAAAGCCAAAATAGGTGTATTACAAAAATTCACCATCCCAACTTTATTTATTTGTTCGTCTTATACAAATAAAAGGAGATGAGAAGAAGAAATGTGGAAAAATCAAGAAGACAAATTCAAATCAAATTTTGTTTCCCGCGCATGGATTCACAGCAACTTTATCTGAGATTCCTGTAAGATTCCTGCTTGTTACCACGCCAAAATAGGTTTTTCATAAAAATTCACTTTTTTTTTCATATTCATAATTCATATTTTTTAATAATTCATAACTTTATTTATCTGTTCCTTTTAGGCATTTAAAATGAGATTCGAAGAGGAAATATGGAAAAATGAAGAGGACAAAGTTCGAATCAAATCGTTTCTCGCGCATGGATTCACAGCGCCAGAATGGATTCGCTTCTAGATACGAGCACTCCGTGTTTATGGCTTTGGTGCTACCCTCAATGGTATACGTTCAGAAGATCAAAACCGACGGTAACCTCCTCTTACCGGAAGATAAAAGTCAACTTCATCAAGTTTTCATTCGGGCAAAACGGTAAAACCTGCAACTGAACTTTCACTCTCTGAGTTTGAGTGTGCTTAGGTTACCTATTGTTTGCCAAGAGGTTCTGGCGCAATCATGCTTGAACAACACGCATCTGTCGAGTTTGCCAAAATTATTAGACGCGAACAAATTCGTTTTCGCGTGGCCTCCCACTCCTCACCGTCTTATCTGCACATTTTTGCCAACTTACCCGATGCTCCCTATTTGCTAGGTGCCTTCAACTAATCTATTAAGAGTCTAATCACCAGTCATAGCCCGAGTTCAGATGAACAAGCTTTGGGATCGCATCGAGTTAGAATAGTAAGACTTAATTATTCAGCATTGACCTGCAGAAAATATAAAGTTGGCTTGTTTCCCTTTGAGAAAACGAAATGGGAGCAGGATTTTTGAAACATCGCTGTTGAGATGTTCGGTCTCCGAATTTGGCCATTGATAAGTGTTGTGCCCCTGCACAAAGAATTTGAATCAAATATAACTTTCTTCGAGGTTTATCGCAAAAACTTGTCAGAAAAAATTTAGGGGTTGCATTCCCGGTTGTTTTGAAAGGAATTTCAGTTGAGTTGAACACATTTTTTTCGAAAAAATTTCATTATTTCTGCGGGAAATAAGAGTAAATGGATACCTGCAGACAAAAAATACACGGATCACGACTTTGTAAATTTACTGTTTAATTTTTCTGAAGAAAATTAAGGACCACATTTTATTGAAATTGCCCTCAAATTTCTTTTAAAAATATAGAAAATAATAAGGGTTTTAAAATAGTTGCAATGAAGATACTCCCACTTTTACCCTGCCTTTACTCGTTAGCTATCGATATGCCCGGAGGCGAAGAGGAATTTTGTCAAATGCCCAGACAGATAGATCAATCCCGCTCTCTTAAGCTAAAATTTTGAGCTCTTCCAAATTTTTGGCGAGTGGATGTCTAACTTGGTTGGATGGATGAAAATCCTGTGTAAAATGTTCAATAATTTCATGATTTTTCTCAGAATTGTTTGTGCTCATCGAACATCAATCTCAAAATTGCTTTCTATTTCATTCATACCCATTATTTGGAAATTAAACATTGAAGCATGTTGAGACAATTTTTAATAACCAAATTTATGAAATATTTGTATTTTAATCAATTTATGCTTTAAAAGTGCCATCAAATATAGAAATATTTTCACAAAAAACATGCAAAAACCGGTAGTCATTCAAAATTTGATTGATTCCTCCGGTATCAGAAAAAAACCACTGAACAAATTATTAGTCACCGAAAATATTTAGTGGCAATCTCTTTTGATTGAAATAAAACAGTTCCAATGTGTGATAAGTGTGCGAAATATTCAAACAGTAGGTGAGATAAAGGTAGCATTAAATTTTCCAATGGCTCACAGTTCATTGGGCAGAAGTTCTAATTTTAGGTTTGGCTCCGACGACCCGAAACGAGCGGAAACTGCATGCATGTGGGAATTTTTGAGCCCCTCTGGTAAATTTTTTTTTTTTTTTTTTTGACAAGGGGCTTGACTTCCGAAGTACAGAAATATGCCGCTTTATTATTCTCGGCTGCTTTTGACCAGGTGTGAGCCAAGAAAATATTGACGCAACGCTCGACTAATTCTCTGCCAGCGTTACTCCTGACATCTTTGCTGTAGAGAATAATTTGTATCACAACAATTATTGTTTGAATTTTGGTTAGCGATTTAGAAATGAACTTTCGTCCCTTTTTCTGATGGAGAGATCGTTGCGCGAATGATTACAACATACAGGGTTATTCAAAAGTCACGCACCACTGGCCATGAGGGGGTTGGCCATTTGAAATTTTTGAGTTGCCCCCGCCCCCCTCCCCCGAGAGGATAAAAACTGGAGGATACCTCAATTTTCCCCCTCGAAAAATGTCTTAATCCGCAAGTCGATATCATAATTAGAACTAAAGTCATGGCCAGTGGTGCGTGACTTTTGAATAACCCTGTAGGTGATTCGACGGACGCCACTTTTTGTGTCAGAGCAATACTGATATCGAAACTGCACTTGAATGCGATATTTTTCTTCTAAAAAAATCCTGCCTTTGTTACATGAAATTTTTTTGTCAAATTTGGTTCATAAACTCTTTAGTCTCATGACAACAAAAATGTGATCACAAAAATCGAATAAAGTGATAAGGAGCTGAAATTATGGAACAAATCGATGCGGTGTATCGCACGTTGCTCTGACATAAAAAATGGCGTCCGTCAAATCACCTTAAAAGGTTTTCTTCACAGTATTGGGCCGCCAGATTAGTTCTGAATCGAAAAATATTTACAAACTTATTTTACAATTAAGTATGGGGCAACAGCGTATTTAAAATAGAAACATGAAACTTTGACCATATTCTATACCCTTGCTATGAACGGTGTCAGAATGTCAATTCTAGATTCAACGATTTTTTTTTTGTTTAAAAGTTTGTTTTGCACACACGCATGACTTTCTTTAGTAATTCATTAAAGCTGGTAAAGCCGGAGACATGAAAGATTGTTATAATATGGGCAGCAGAAAAAAAAAAATTATAGGACAGCCATTAACGATTTTTCACACCTTTACAAGCTTGAAAATCTTACAAACAATGATTTTATAACCCAATTTCACGATGTTCGTTTCGATAAAAAAAATTTCCTCATACATCTTTTTCTTTTCACCGTCGAGTTTTTCCTCAATTCTTGTAGTAACTGCTGCGCGTATCCGTCAGTTTTATAAGATGTTCTCGAAAACTCAGGAGTTTTATCTGTGCTTGAATAGAATGGACAGGATTCGTAAAATAGCCTGAGAGTTTCAAAATATCGTATGTTAAGAAGACAATTCGCAGAAACAATCTGAAGTAGCTCATATGTCCTCAGTGCATTATTTGAATCTGTATTGTGTACACCATTGATTTCGTTCATGAGCAACTATTTTAACTCCTAAGTAAGTAATTTTGCCTAGTTGCCCAGATGAAGGCGAAATGCTTTGGGCACTCACACTCCTATAATTTGCCCACGATTTATGATTTTTTTCCTGTCGAAGAAGCGTTTTATATTCAATCCTTATACATTTTTTTCCATCAGCCTTTCTTTTGAAATGAAATTGGAAAATTCTTGAAAATTGATGTGCTATATTAAGTGAAGTAAAGCTATAGTACGACTAAAGTAGTAATTAAATGCGAAAGTAAGTACTAGTGAGTAAGTTAAAGACTTATGTACCTTATCAATTTATTCATCCTGGCCAAAACTGATGGAACTCAAGGATATTCTGGCTGAATATTGTGCTTTTCTGGCAACATTCTAGAATGACAATTTAAAAGATTGATAAATTTTCTGTCCGCTCTTCTAAATACAACCTCGCGTCTATCATTCTAACGGCCAATTCTATTTCAATCGTCTCTGCCCCGAGCGCTCGAGCTTAGAGTGGCGAGATCTGTCGTTGAAAGTTCGAACTTTCAGCACTTCATAGTGCTTACATTCTCCTCTTCTCACTGCAGAGAGCATAACGGTTACTCTATTGACGATAGTGATTACTTTGTCAATGTAGAAATAATCCGGCGCTATTGAGTCAAATTTTGCGCAAAATTCTCGAGTCTATCTTAACTAATAAGTTAAAATACGATAAACTTAAATGAAAAATGAATATCCTCAAAGG
This sequence comes from Bemisia tabaci, assembly GCF_001854935.1. NCBI lineage: Eukaryota > Metazoa > Arthropoda > Insecta > Hemiptera > Aleyrodidae > Bemisia > Bemisia tabaci. Next base: position 1,526,873 of record NW_017547102.1, on the reverse strand, counting down.
TATATAGTAGGAACTTTATTACCCTGTCTCTTCTTTCATTTACTGTCAAAAAAAAATAAAAATAAAAAAAAATAAATAAAAAGTACAGTTACAGTTACGGCACAGGTTCAAAAGATAATGGAAAGAAGTTCATGAAAGGGGAGCAATTCATATCTCCAGCTGTAGAATCCGCGTAGTAATATTGACTTTGACTTTTAAAAAGTTCAAATACAAACATAACACGGTGGCCCTAAACTGGATTTCATTTTGCAATAAGGAACCACTATCTCTGGCTCTCCCATAAAAGCACATATCTGCATAGGGAAACCAATGGCATGAATGTTGTTTCTAAGATGGACCAGAAATAGTGGTTCCTTTTTCAAAAGGTAATCCAACTGTAATTTAAGCCCTAGCTTAAAGGCAAATTCATCATACTAAAAAACTATTTTGGCGCATCTTTGAAAGTTGAAAGAATTACTTTTCCCCTACTGATCCTTTCATACTTTAGTCAGATCTTGTGATGAGTAAAATTTATCAGGAAGGCTGTGAACGTCGCAAACTGACATGCTTGTTTTATTGGTTCCACCATCGGACGGAATATGCGAAACATAAATCGATAATGCTGCGGTATTCCTCCATGCCTGTACGCGAAAATGATCATCAAAAGTGCAAACAGAGGCGGCATATCGGAACTTTCCCGAACTTATTTTTCTCCTCTCTGCACTCGTCTGTCGATAATATCAACGATTTATGATATCCCAGCTCGTGAAATAGATCCCACACCACCCTCCCTCGTGAGTCCTCTGTTCGAATGCAGAACTATTTTGGAAAAATGCCACATGCTGAGTTTTACAACTTTGACATCTCACCCACGACCCCCTCATATTGACGGTGAAGCTCCCAAAGCACGTATCTCGGTTTGCGACGTCGAAGACTTCCTGTCATACCTCATTATTTAAATGGAGGACTACTCAACGTCAATTCTTATTAAAAAACCCTATGACTTTTCCTCTCCATGCGAAGCAAATTCTGAAGAGATTTCAAGAAATGATGTTGATTTGTTCTCATTTAAAAAAGTAAAATAGGAGCGGAGATAGTTAAACTCTGCAAACGAGATAGTGCGTGGTTTAGGAGTTTCACTGTCGATACGCATAGTTCCTCCAATACCTACTGCCTTGCTAAGTAAGAACGCCGTATGAGCCTTCAGGCGTTGCCAAATTTCCTTCGATAAAACACGGATTCCCTGGTCAACTTATGAATAGCTATCTTCCAATTTTTCAGATAATTTTGCTCGCAATTTCACCCAAAGTTCCTAAACATTTTAGGCAAAAATATTCATAAATTTCCTCCAAAATAAATATTTCAGTGAAGGAAACTTGGCAACTCTCGAATGTTCATAGGGCGTTTTTCCTTAGCAGAGTAGTTAATAGAGTTTTAACATGCGTTTTATGCACTGTTAAGCACGTTTACGGTGAAACTTCCAAAACCGCGTACCTCGTTTGCGGTGCCTCAAAATCCCTGCTCCTATTAAAATTTTCCAAAGGAATAAAAATCAACACCATTCCTTGAAAATTTCACAGACTTTTCTTCGGCCAGAGAAGAAAAATCACGGCAGTTTCCGAGAATTGCCGTTGAATAGTTTCCCATTGAAAAATAAAGCATGACAGGAAGTCTGCAACATCGCAGCCCGAGACACGCGGTTTGGGATCTTAACCATTGATGTGCGCACACATGAACGTGGATTATCAACATTTACGCCTTTTGTAAATACGGCAATTCGAGTGCAACTCGACAGTCTTGCGGAAGTTTGACCTCCAAGTTTGCAACAAGTTGTTTCCACGAACCTTGCCAACGATTTTCTACTTTCGAGCGCTACTTTGACCCTTTATTTTAACATTTTTTCCAACTACCCGAGCAACGCCTGCACAAAATCAACCCTGCAACCGGCAATAGATCCATCTATGTTTTTCAGGGTGCAATTTTGCTAGCCAAAAAATAAGTTATCACTGAGGAGTGGGCCAGTTCGGAATTTTGAATTTATAATTGATGTCACGTAAAAAAGAAAGAACAGAAACTGGAATAAAACTAAATACTTAGAAACATTGTTAAAACTGTTCTTTGGGATAAGTTCCAAGACATTCTCCCACGATGCCATAATGTTGTAAGAAAATCTGTCAAATTTTATGTCTGTCGATTACGTCTTAAATGCACTGAAAATTTTTTTCCAGTTGGACTAGCAGTAATCCTTATGAAACATACCGCGTTAGGAATTTCTCGCCGAAACAACAGAAAATGTCCTTTTTTCAAACGTGTCTTATCTTAGAGACATCCGTTCGCTTTGAAGAGTTTTCCGGTTGATTCAATGAAAATTCCTGTAATGGCGTATGACAGGATAACAGGAACATTTTTCTCAAAATGATAAACAAATTTTTCAACGGAGCTACTCATCAATCAGCACAGGGTGGAATATCGACGGTGAAATTACCAGATGTCACATACCTCAGTTTGCGACGTCGCAGACTTTTTTTTTTTTTTTTTTTTTTGATGGAAAACTACTCAACGTCAATTCTTGAAAACTTCCGTGATTTTTCTTCTCTGTGCGAGAAAAATCTGTAAAAACTTCAAGAAATGATATTGGTTTGTTCTCTTTCACAAAAATAAAATGTGAACGGAGATTTGTAATCACCGTAAACGAGATACGTGGTCTCGTAGTTTCGCCATGGATATATTGTCCAATGCAGAAGCCTTTTTGAAAGGTCTCCCAATCTTTAAGTTTCCTGATTTAGTGCCTTGCTCTAACCATCGTTGAGGATCAATCTTGGAATAATTGAGTGATCTGTGCATCTGAGCCAAGGGTATTTTGGGCAATCTTCACAGACACAAAGTCCATCAGGATTTGTTAACGCACGTAACTTTCGTTTTTTTAAGTCTGGGATCGGAAGTGATGGGAAACTTTTGGCACAGGACGCGAATTTATTCTAATCGACGCGTGTCATTGCACGGCCTGTAACGTTCAGACGGCCTCGCAATATTTGAGCCGGTGATTTTTTGCAGAAGTAACGTAATTTAGTCGCAAAGTTCCACAATTTTTGCCGTGATATCTATATTTTCAAGGGATGAACTATACAATCATTTTTTTTCACACAATTTTTTTTTGGGTAATTGTGTAGTGTACATATGCATTGTGCACAGGCTTGTATGTTCTACACGTTTGCATGATTTTTGACTTATGACATGGTTTTCTTATGTAAGAGCATGTATTTTAGAGGTACAATAAAATTTTTAGTCTGTCTTGTGGTCTTGTGGCTCTAGCCTAGATAGATGCCTCTTTGCAGCAAATGTTATGGAAATATTTATTTTTTCTCTACACAGTATCAAAAAAGAAAATTATACGAGATAATTCAATATTGACGCCGACTAAAAAATTCTAACACGCATGGTTTAATCTTATACGTACACATCATTGAGCATGTTAATTCTGGTAAAATTGAACGTAGTCTTGCCATAAGCAACCATGAATTAAATAAAAAAGAATCATGCAGTGTGCAAGTCCACACATAGTTCCTTTACATTTTTAAAAGTATCGCATTATTTATCGATCTACTTCATTCTTATATCATTATTATCTATTTTATACGTTCATTTATTAAAAACTGCATCGACTGACTTTATAATTTAGACCGCGTTTAACAGAAAGGAACCAAGCCACATCAGCCATTACCAAATTTACCTGGGCAATTTCATTTTTTACGAGAGAACGTTCGTGCGGATTCCTTTGAAAATTTTGAGGACTTTGCTTCTCACTATCGAGATAATTCACTGAAATTCGCAACAAAAGCCCGCACAACTGTATTCATGTACAAAATTAAATTACCCAATTAAATTTTGAAATAGCTGATGTGGCTTGGTCCCTGCCTGTTTAACGCGATCCATTTGACCTCCTTAAATAATTCCTTTGATTTTAATCGTTCTCACAAAGCCTCTTTAAACTCTACGTCTAATTCTCAAATTCAACCCAACGCACAAGGACAAAACGGCGCTCTCAGTTTGGGCATTATTTGAATTTTGTGGTTAAAAGAGGTGTGTGAAAAAACGGTCAAAAATGCCTCAAGGCATTTTCGAATTTTGATCACTTGGGGTGATACAGTAGCTTCCCAGACGCCCAAAACCGGTCGCCGTTTTGCTTAGAAGCGCCGGGTTGCGACGTTGCCATTTTTTAAAGTGAAAACCTTTAAAAATTCATATCTCCGCCGCATCTCAACCGATTTCAATGAACTTTTTTTTAAAATGTTCCTCTTAAATAGAGCTTTCTAGTGGTATATAGTTTTCTGGGGTTTACTTGGCTTTAAGTGGCACTTACGCGGTTTTAGCACTTCTTGATAGACACAAAAATGTAGTTTTTATTTTACCACGATCGTGGAATCGACGGAATCTAAACAAAAACCAATCTAAATGAAAGTTCAGATTCTCACCTTTCTAACGAGCACAAGATCATCCCGGGGAAACGTTTAGTTTCCGAGATATGACCGCTCAAAGTTGGTCACATGCGCTTTTGCGCAATGTGAATGCGCCTTATCACTAAGTCATTCGCGAACTGGGGGTCCCTTATGTTCAATTTACGTTGAAATAATTACACAGAGCAGTAAGGTGTACAACACGAGCCGTATTTTCACCTTCGGCTGCTGATGTGCGACGTTGCCATTTTTT
>NW_017547102.1:1509378-1522065 GCF_001854935.1 Bemisia tabaci | reverse complement strand
AAAAAATGGCAACGTCGCACATCAGCAGCCGAAGGTGAAAATACGGCTCGTGTTGTACACCTTACTGCTCTGTGTAATTATTTCAACGTAAATTGAACATAAGGGACCCCCAGTTCGCGAATGACTTAGTGATAAGGCGCATTCACATTGCGCAAAAGCGCATGTGACCAACTTTGAGCGGTCATATCTCGGAAACTAAACGTTTCCCCGGGATGATCTTGTGCTCGTTAGAAAGGTGAGAATCTGAACTTTCATTTAGATTGGTTTTTGTTTAGATTCCGTCGATTCCACGATCGTGGTAAAATAAAAACTACATTTTTGTGTCTATCAAGAAGTGCTAAAACCGCGTAAGTGCCACTTAAAGCCAAGTAAACCCCAGAAAACTATATACCACTAGAAAGCTCTATTTAAGAGGAACATTTTAAAAAAAAGTTCATTGAAATCGGTTGAGATGCGGCGGAGATATGAATTTTTAAAGGTTTTCACTTTAAAAAATGGCAACGTCGCAACCCGGCGCTTCTAAGCAAAACGGCGACCGGTTTTGGGCGTCTGGGAAGCTACTGTATCACCCCAAGTGATCAAAATTCGAAAATGCCTTGAGGCATTTTTGACCGTTTTTTCACACACCTCTTTGTATTTAAAAGTTTTAAAAGGTAGATTATCCTTACAGGCGGCGAGAGAAAGTATTATCAATCTGGAACGCCACACGGTGGATCGAGTCAAGGGACGAGGTCGGACATGAAATTTTTGACAAAAACTGCGAATTTTGATGTTTATTTCGTCACATTTTGAAGTTCAAGGGGTGCTCCTTGAAGAAAATTTCACGAGAAAACCAATGGAGCCACTTTTAGAACCTCAAAGTTCTGTTTAAACGGAGTTATAAGCGTTTAAAGTTTCCAAATTTCGTCCGACCTCTCTATTGACTCGATCCACTGTGCGCCATAAGAATGCTTGAAAAACCGAGAGCGGTGTCATCTCGGTGCTTTTCACAGAGATGTCTTGGTCTTTCTTAAAACTTCCACTCTACCCTATTGGCTCGTTTAAAAAAGAGTCATTGCAATCGTCTGCGTCTCGTCCACAAAGGACGGAAATAGATCAAGGCATCCTTGGTCACCGCCTCGACAATCGCGCCAGACGGCCGAGAGACAGCGACTTTGGTCCCAGCCCCTTGATGCAACTATTCGCACCTCCCGGTAGTCTGCGTTGCATATCCGCAATAATGAAGGCGTTTCGTACACTCGTGAAATACGGTCATAGACAAAGCGATCCTCCACCGGCCTCAGCGGGTCATTTATTGAAATTGTGTGTTTGTTGAGCGGACATACATGGATTGCATTTTGCAAAAAGGAACCGCTAGCATTGCAATGTTGCTAAGATTGTGCAACTTCTTTTGTCTAGGAGGAAAAGCCCGATTATCTATTGGACTGCAATTTGCAATTTGGAACTATAGATTCTGGCCCGGTTTAAAAACAACGTATGTGCCATTGGTTTCCCTATGCACATAAGTGTTTTTTCAGATGAGCCAGAATTTATAGTTCCAAATTGCAAAATGTAGTCCCATTAATAGTTTCTATTTTACTCGCTAAAAACTGTAAATTTAAGACAAAAATTACCATCTAAATTTCATAGTTTTTCACGATTTCCGCAATTTTATCGCAAAAGATGAAGTTGCGCAATCTTAGCATCACTGCAATGCTAGTGGCTCCTTTTTGCAAAATGCAATCCACATGACATAGGTTAAATGGCGGAGCGTGATTGGTCGGGTATGTCTCGTCGCTGCTTTGTCGTGCCTTTGTCATACGGAACTCATTGCAAGCTAAAGGCACTTCTTGAGTGCCTACGTCATTCGGTGGGGCGGTGAAGCGAAAAGGAAGGCGAGTATTATAGGAAATCGTAGCACGGTAAATTATCGCATCGCGGGCTCACGGAGCCGCTCTGAAAGAGAATTCTGAAACGATATCGATTGAAATGAGACATTTTCCCGATTATTAGGGGTTTTTTCTCTTATCAATTAATGAATATTCTATGAGGTAGCGAAGTATCAATCGAAGCAAATAAGACTTGTAACCTCTTTTGATTATTGCCTCATAGAAATGTTAGGAGCCTCTCGACTGACTGTTTCCATCTACTGTCACATGATGACTTTCTTCTGGCAGCTAGTGGGCCCAGCGGGCCGATCACTGAAATTTAAACCAGCCCGATAAGACATCGAATTGCGATATATTGCACGGTTAAGATAGGGCTATGTCTTGTCCTAAGCGGCGACATAGAGTCGATGACATTTCAATAATCAACCCGCAGTTCAGCAAAATGAACCAAGTCTTCTGGGCAAGGGATCTGCTCTTTCAGTGAATGGATTGGTAGACCTCCCTAAGGATCACTATGTGATTGGTTCCTTTCTCTGCATTGAGTTCATCGACAGATTATTTGAGGGGGAACCAAAGTTTTACTTGGTCCTTTTTTCTGAATTCATCTGGATCGTTTTGAACCCAGGAGAGGGGGGGGGGGCAAGCCATTAAAATATAAAAAAATATATTTTCTGCTGCTAAAGTTTCCTCTCTTGATCCAAAGTAAACAACTAAAGGTCCTGTAATTTATTATCAAATTTGAAACGAAGTCTTATCTTGATAAGAAATAAATAAAAAAACTACCACAAGTAGACCCCTTGTTTTTCAAAGAAGTTGTCTCGTTTCCGATAAAGTTGACCACATACAATTGAGATGTTGCATGTGTGAGGAATTTGCGATTTGACTATGGATTATGTAAAAGTTCGCGAGAAACACGATGGTGCCACTGGTTTTCTCTGAAATCAACTCCCAAGCTCAAAAAAGCTCTCAAGTTGAGGCCAAAATGGAGGGGATATCCCACGCTATCCTGAGAGTCCACATCTACATCAAGACAAACTCTCCATGCGGAGATAGGGAGCAAATACATTAGCAGGGTTGCCGTGTTTTCAGTTCAGCCCTGTCAATATATTTGCTCCCTATCTTTGCATGGAGAGTTTGTCTTGATGTAGAGGTGGACTCTCAGGATAACGTGGGCTATCCCCTCCGTTCTTGCCTCAACTTGAGAGCTTTTTTTGAGCTTGGGAGTTGATTTTAGAGAAAACCAGTGGCACCGTCGTGTTTTTCGCGAACTTTTACATAAGAACTAACGGTCAAATCGCAAATTCCTCACACATGCAACATCTCCATTCAAGTGAAGATGGCTGCGTTGAGAGTGTCACATGACCGTGTTTTCTGATGCTTGAGTTCTACAGGAGCACAGGCGAGAAAATAATGAGATCCGTACCAACGCCAAGTTTTTACGTACATTATTGAAAGAGATACGAACTTCCGAGGAAGATAGTTTAATGCCGTAATAGACCGTGGTGTTGCGGTCCGCGTTTCCTTTCAGCTTGGTTCAATGACGTCCATTACTGTGTTTTTCAGACAACAACTCCCTAAGTTGTGGATCTACTGATAAACCAGATGCTTGACTGAACTAATTTTCTGCAACTAATCTACGATTCTCAACTATCAACACGATTCTGTCAATTGCACCAACTAGCCAACTGAGCCAACAAATTCGTTAAGTAGTCACGTGTGATTTGACCTCAGCATCCAAGTGTGGTTCGCCTGGGCATCCCAGCTAATGAATTTCGTCAAAAATGAATCGGTTGCCCATTTTAGCAATGATTCCGTTAAATAACACTCGCATTGTCCGATTGTTACACTACTTTTACCGAGGGTCGTTTACGTAATGGGAGAAATCGCAATAAAGTTACTATGCTTTCAAAACTGTCGGTGTGGTTGCCTTTCCACTTAATGAAGGCGCCGATCATTTATAGAATGTTTTAGTCACCTCTCGCGCATTTATTATAATCACTTTCATAGCTATACGTTCGGTACTAAGCAGTTTTGGTAACTGACTTGTTCCCTTAATAATTGGTTCACCATGTTAATAGATCAAGAGCCATGACAAAGGGGACACGTTAGGTTCCAAAATCAGCAGAGTCAAATGCATCACTGCATTAGGTGCTTGAGGTGACCTCCGCAAAACACATTTTTGTTTTAGACTCTAAAATCAATTTTCGATTAAAAATTGCAATTCCACAGTGATATTATCCCATCAGAGTGAATCTTTTCCTTCCAGGTAACCTGAACAGTCAATTTTCTGATGAAACCCGAAGAAAATAACGTATATAAAATTAGGGTTCACGGTGGAAACGTTAGGGTTCACAGTGGATATGGAAACATTAGGGTTCAAAATCGCCCCGAATTAGGGCTCAAATGCATCAGGTGCCTGAAGCGACCTCCTCATCGCATTATGTCGCGACGCACGTATCTAGAGTCAATTTTCTGATGAAACCTGAGGTCCGTAACATGTATATAAGTTAGGGCTCACAGTGGATGTTGAGACATCAGGGTTCAAAATCGCCCCGAGTCAGGGCTCAAATGCATCAGGTGCCTGAAGCGACCTCCTCAACGCATTATGTCGCGACGCACGCATCTAGAGTCAATTTTCTGATGAAACCTGAAGTCCATAAGCCCACATAAAACTTAGGGTTCACAGTGGAAGTGGAAACATCATGGTCAAAATCACCCCGAGTCAGGGCTCAAATGCATCAGGTGCCTGAAGCGACCTCCTCAACGCACTATGTCGCGACGCACGCATCTAGGGTCAGTTTTCTGATGAAACCTGAAGACCGCAAACCATAACGGTAAGTCAAAACCAGGGAGCACAATGGATGTTGAAACATTAGGGATCACAGTGGATGTTGAAACATTAGGGATCGCAATGGATGTCGAAACATTAGGGTTCCAAATCGCCCCGAATCAGGGCTCAAATGCATCAGGTGCCTACTCAACGCATTTAGAAACGAGAACGTACCTCCATTCGTGCCAGCCCAAGTATCCAAACCACAGGGCGAACATGACGACAGCGTAATCCGTTCGTAGCACCTCGAGCACGCACTTCACAACACCTCACACGACCCGACTCATCCTGGAGCGGGAATCAGCTGACGGGAGGGCGAGGGAAGACGCTTTCGGCTGGAGTTTCAGCGTTTCAGCGTTTCAGCGCACGGCGCTCATGCGGCGAGGCTCAAACCGCGGTCCGGGCATCTCTAACCTTAACACTCCGGTGCAAGGAGTCTAAAATTAAATAAAACGCACACCGAGAACTCGAACGCACTCACACAGGCGACGGGAGCGATGCTCCGCGAGAGGCTCCGCTTTTTCTGCGTGAGAGGTTAGAGCCCGCGCCGACGGGGCCGGGGGACCCGCGGGTCTTTGCTCCTTATTGATCGGGACACCTCACCCGCCTGACCTACATTCCCGCTTCATTCATGGTCTGGTCCCTCCGTCATAAACTAGGACTATTAATCAGGCGAGCCGAGTCGAGTCCGCTCGACGAGTCGGGATTCGCGAGTCCGGAATTTTCCGCGAGGGAAATCGATTTCCGGCTCGCTTGCGCTGCACGGAAAAAGTGACTTTGATATGGATAGCATGTAGCACAAAGGAACCAGCACAATTCAGGGTTGGACTGGCCATGGGGGCGGGGAGGCGATCGCCTACTAACAATTTGCCCCCGCGGCGAATTTTTTTCGAGTCATCGTTTTTTTCCCGTAATGTTGTAATTTTCCTATCCTTTTCAGTCACTAAAAGGCCCCAAAATCCTTGAAAATCTGACTCTAAGAAACATGAAAGGTCGCCTAAAACTTGTGTGATGAAGGGACCCCCAAAGAATCCTAAGAATGGGTTATTTTGAAGTTCATGTACTGTAGAATCCAACTCCAATAATGCTTAAAATTGCGTTTAAGAAGTGCGAAATTTTCAAAATTTTCCGGGGAGGGCCCCCGAACGACAGGAGGGGCCCCCACATTTAGGCCGCCTCCTAACTTTTCGACTACCAGTCCGTCCCTGGCACGATTAGAGTGTTATTTTCAAAATACTCGATCATAATTATTTTCTTTAAAATTAGCAATTTTTTGGTGAGAAGCAAAAACTTTTTAATACTCTGGGAGACTTTTTAGATAATTATGAAGAAGCGACATTTTTACAACACTCTAATCGTTCTAATTTAATCTAAAAAGGATGCTCCTTCATAATTTTTTAAAAATCCTCCCAAAATATCAAAAAGTTTGCTTCCTACCAAAAAATTGCTACTATTAAAGGAAAAAAATCGATTAAATTTTAATCTTGTACATATATTAGGTATATTTAAAAGAAGAGAAAAGAAGAAGTTGCACGATTTTGGAAACACTGTAATCGCGGTGGTTCCTTTTTACCAAAATGCGATCCATAAAAGCATAAAACGAAGTGGAAAAATGGATCGCATTTGGCAAATAGGGACCAGCGCCATTATAGCGTTTTCAAAACTGTGCAACTTCTTCTTTTCTTTTAGAAATACTTGATATGTGAATAGTTTTTAAAATTTACCCAATTATTTTCCTTTAAAATTAACAATTTTTTGGTGGGAGGCAAAATCTGTTTGCTCTTCTGAGAGATTTTTTTAGGTGATTATGAAGAAGCAACATTTTTACAACACTGTATATTCGAGCTAGTATCTATTTGCTAAATGCGATCCATATGAGAATTAAACGAGGTGGAAAAATAGTGGTGGGCTCACACTTTTTGTGAGCAAAACAGGGCGAGAAAATTAAAAAAATTCCGATTTAAATAAAAAATTTGGGCTCTAGTCAGCTCTTTGAGTGTGGACTGGACTCAGCACTTATTTTACCACCTTCTAACATGCAATTCGGGCCAAACTTTCAGGGGTTTTTTTTTAAATAAAGGGTCACACAATTTTCACCTCAATATCGGAGAAAATTCGCGAGTTTTATATCAATACGAGCATAGAATTCATGATGTCCGTAATTTGTGATATACGTAAAAGAGCTATGATTTTCCTTCAATTTCGCTTGATACCACATACCTACTCCGGAGTTCGAATAGTTGCTCGCCTGGTTCCCGCTAGTATAGCGACATTTCACTGCGCGACACTTCACCGCTTTTCATCGCGTTATTCCCGAGAACGCGCATTTATACTTGCGATTTGGAACAAAAAATGAGAAATTTCGCGATAATCACTGCGATATCACGGGAAATACGCGAGTTCTCCAGTGGTCTTGTAAAATCAAATAAAATTCCCCGTAACAGAGGCGGATGCAGCAATTTGGCAACACCGAATTTCCTCTACTTAAACCTATGCTAAATAATCGATTTTCTGGATCCGCTAATAATGCGTGTTCGCCTCATATCGCGACACAAACGAAACTTCTCCGCCGGATGATTAAGAACGTTCAAGCATAAATATTTGTGAATTCCCCTCCCCGCGAGCTTTCGGGAAAAGGGCCCTCAGCGAGAAATTGCGTTTGAGAAAAATGCATTTGAAGTTTCCATGATACTTTCCAGCCACTGACTGAGACTTTCCATTGGAGCGTGAACTCTGGCTTTCGATACAATTCACCGTCAGTGGCCGGAAAGTAACGATGGAAATCTTCAAATGCATCAACCCAAACGAGATTTATCGATAGAGGCCCCTGTTCCTGACTTCCTGAAGACCACATCAAGGGTTTTAATCAAGCTTTAAGTATGGTATAAACAACTCTCTTGTAAGGAGTCGTCCGTATATTACGTAGCGCTATATGGGGGAGGGGGGCGGGGGGGGGGGNGGTCAAGGAGAGCGTTACACAATGGACCACTAGACAAGGTACGAATTTAAGCAATCTGATACATGTTTCTTAACCAGAATTTCACGTAAAACACGATTCGCGCAACGAAAATTACTGAAACTAACTCCTATCGAAGATATTATCGTTTTTATTTCACATTGGTTACGAGGAATTTGAACTGCCCGCTCTCAAGAAACTCAAAGCTCTACGTGAGTCAAATCGCTCGCACTACAACGGTTTCAGAAAGCTTCTCAATCGAGCAATGTTCATTTTCCACCATGTGTTGTTCAAACTATAGGTAAGCAATTTGCTATAGCTGAGCCAAAGCGTCAAGATTGAGGTTGCCAGATTTTTATACAGCAGAGACTGTCATAATAACATTCAGCGCGCGATGTGAATCACGTAGAGAATTGAGTTTTCATGAGCGGGTGGTTTAAATTCACGTATCAAGAATCGTTAAATATCTTTGGAAGGAGTTGAATTCGGCAATTTTCGTTGTGCGCGTTGTATTCTACGTGAAATTTTAGTTACGAATCATGTATCAGAATGCTGAAATTCGTACCTTGTCTAATGGTCCATTACGTTTATACTAGGGGGCTGTGCCGCATGGCCGCTACGCGGCCCATCCCACAAAGGGCGCTTCGCGTTATCTTAGGCACACGTCGACAAAAGAACAAACCAAAAAAATGAAACGATTTCCTTACCCGACTCTCCTTTATCCAATCTCTCTCTAGCCGGGAGCAATTGAACCAATAAGAATCGAATGAAAAAATCGGCATATATTTCAAACCTCACGCCAAGACTGCAACGAAACGGAACGGAGCGTTTCGTCACTTTTGGATAGTCTGTAGCAAAGAAGAATACCTTCGATCATTTACTCTACTGACAGACCAAGATTTAACATTTCCCGCTTATTTCAAATTTTGCCCCCCCCCTCTCTCTCTAAGCTTTCTGATCTCCTCAATATGAACAAAACCTGTGTCCTATTTTCAAGTTCTGATTAGAGCGGGCTCATCTAGGGACTATCTCCTGTTGATAACCGCCAAAATCATGGAAATCAACCCAGTAGAACGCTCAAACGAACTATGACAAAAAAGAAAAAATTACATTGGTTAAATGGGAAAATTCGCAACTTTACCACGTAATATAAAAAACCTGGGTAATATTTTCAAAAGCAAAATAAAGCGGGCTCATGTAGAGACAATTGTCTGTCGATAGCCGCAAAAATCATGAAAATCGGCCCGATAGAACGCTAGAACTAAGCGTTACCAGATACGCAAATTTAGGAGGTCTCGGAGCTTATAGTATAGATATGTTGAAGGATAGGGACTTCCGTTGCCATAGCGTTACAGGGGGGGGGGGGGGTTAAATGCCGAAAAAAAGTGTAACGTAATTTAGGGACGGTCCCTAACGGTTAAACCGCCAGACTGTAGAAGCGTTCTACGGGTCAAAGCTAGACTCTCTATTTGTATGAATTTTTTTCCAAAATTGCTTTTTAAGGGTGCCACAGCCCCTCTTCCTCGATGTCTTCGTAAATAAATAATTTTTCGTATGCATTTTGGCATCGATAATGCACCGATTGCCATGAAAATTCGTATGCACCCATAATTCGATACGCTGAGTTCATTGATGGCAATAGAAAAGTCGGAATTCGGGGAATTTGAGAGAGGGTAGCCTTAAATGGGCCAATGATTTGGTTTTCTGTGGGTATGCAGAAATGGTATTTTCTAGACCCCCTGAAACTCTCCAAAACCCTATTTTTCACTGAAATCCAAACTTCTAAATTCAGCGTATCAAATTATGGGAGTATACCAATTTTTATGAGATTTGGCGCATTACCGTTGCCAAAATGGCGGAAAAACGATTCATTTCTTAGAACTTTGGGATAGCTTTGCCCCGCCTGAAAATCACTTTTAAAAAACAATTTATAGGAGAAATAACTTTAACCATAGAATCGCTCCTGCAGTCCGTCGGTCGAACCTTCGATCACCCTGTATAAGCATAAGTATTCTTGAATCCCCCCCTCATCAAGTCACTAAAATATAAAATTGTTTGTACTGAGTCAATTTCTGCATGATATGGTATAAGCAATCCTCCCTTCGATGTTAAGGTGATTCGATGGACGCCATATTTTGTGTCAGAACGGCATGCGATATATCGCATAAATTGGTTCCATTTTTTCAGCTACTCGTCATTTTTCTCCAATTTTGAGATCGCAATTCTGTTGTCAGGAGACTAAGGCACTCACTTACCAATTTTAACGAAGAAATTCAACGTAATAAAGGCGTGGTTTTTTTAGAGAGGAAATATCGCATTCGAGTGCAGTTCCGATATTAGTATCGAATGCGATGTTTTCTCTCTGAAAAAACCACGTCTTCATTGCGTTGAATTTCTTCGTTAAAATTGGTAAGTGAGTGCTTTAGTCTCCTGACAACAGAATTGCGATCTCAAAATTGGAGAAAAATGACGAGTAGCTGAAAAAATGGAACCAATTTATGCGATATATCGCATGCCGTTCTGACACAAAATATGGCGTCCGTCGAATCACCTTAACTGAAAGTTAATTGCACATTAATAAAGATGTGCAGACTGAAACTTCCGCGGAAAATTTTGGGAGACATTGCAAACTTCTCTCCCCAAATCAACAAATAGGCATCCCCATACGAACTGAACTGCGACAAAGTTTTATCCTCAACGAGGGTTTTTTCCCGCCATCCAATTTTCAATTCTATAAGGTGGCTGCCCCCCGTCCTCTTGCCGCCCAGCTACGCCGACGAGTAAACTAATCTATTAATCCGAGTCATATATAAATATGCCAAATTTTTATGAGTCGTCGTCCTTGCTCAATCCGCAATATAAGTTTTGATTATTTGCATATTAAAGGAACTGAATTTTGCAATGTGGAACGACTACAATTTCTGGCTCAGTTTAGAAACAACGCATTTACCAATAGTTTTCCTATGCACATAAGTGTTTTCACGGATGAGCCAGAAATTGTAGTTCGAAATTGCACGATGTAGTCCATATGGAGCCGACCTGACGATAATGAATCAAATTGATCCTCTTGGCGGTTGCGAACGGGCCGCTTAGGTGGAAACAAAGAACAGCAGACAGTCGTGACATTTTCACTGACTAGCATGAAAATGGTCAAAAATACGAGAAAAAATAGAGGTAGATACGTAGAAAGAAGAGGGGGGGAGATAGATAAGATGACAAATCCTTTCTTATCAGCAGACCGATTATCGTTATCCTGATCACGCATTTCATTTTGTGAGCACATGCCGGCCGCTTTTACCTGGGAATCCCAAAAAGGAGGGATATTTGCGAAATTGAAGCCACATGCTTGTCTTTGGGGAGAACAAGGAAAACGTTGAGAAACTCGAGGGATCGGAAGTTCTGGTGGGTCGGCCAGTCGTAGTTGGGCAGCCGTAGGTGTTAGATTGACTGTAGTGGTTGTACAATATATAATCCGGAAAATTAGTAACTAGCTTCTTGAACTTCCAAATATGAGAGCATTGTGAAGTGTCTTTCGTGATGTTGTCGGAAATCAGATTTTTCTCCGATCCACGTGTGAAGAACATGAAATTGAAGTGCGTTTTCATCAGATTTGTTTTGTGTTCGGCACCTCATCTTATTATCATTTCTCCCACGGAACTGAACGACAGTCTACCTATGAAAATTGCATGAGGTATGAACTAACTTTTGCATCACTGTTTCAAAATCATTTATCTTTCCCCTGGTAGCAACGACTGCTGTAAAAACATTAAGAAGAACTCGTAAATTTTTGTTTGGAAAAAACAGACTTTGAGAAAAACTGTTGAAATTTTCGATTTAAGAAATTCGTCGTGGGGTTTTTTCAAGTAATAAGAGGTAAAGTTTAAGTACAAAAAAAAAATTGTTTAAAAACTCTCAAAGGACCTATTGGAATATTTTAATCCTAAAAGTGTTCGAAAAAATGTTGGAAAACTCTTAAGAAAGCATACATTTTCTTTAAGATTTTTTCGACGAGACGTAGATTCCACCAGACTTAAATACTTCAAAAAGAAAGTATCCGAAACGGGTCTCCTAAAAAAAATATCTAACACGAGGGATCTTGAAAGTTGCTATTTAAAGGTCAATGCTACCAAAATCCATACAAGTTCATGTTTTTATCTTTTATATTTTTTTCATTAATTTTATGTTTTTCATGTCCATTGCATTATTGAAATGAGATTTGATGCTATCGTTTTTACACTGATACCTACGAATATTACGAGTATCTTAATGCAAAAAATTGGCCATATCCTCATCGCTCAAGCATCCTCCTAGGTCAAATTTTTTGAAAGAAAAAAGAAGCGCCCGCGTGAGGCTTCTTAAATACCTCAAGGACATCAGATTCCGATTTACTCAAGTGCTTTCATTAACTATCACGGTCACTATCATTTGGACTACATTTTGCGATTCGGAACTATAATTTTTGGCTCACCTGTAAAAACGCTTATGTGCAGAGGGAAACTAATGGTACATACGATGTTTCTAAACTGAGCCGGAAATTATAATTCCGAATTGCAAAATGTAGTCCATTTTAACGGTGGCTAAACATTGCAAAATCAGAAATACAGATTCTTACGCTTTCAGTTACAGCCTCCCCCTCCCACCCGCACTTCCTATTCATCATTGCTTGAGATTCTCGAAGAAATAACCACTTTTTTAAAGGGAATTTTAGTGGTTTGAGGGCAATGTCGTAGAGTTTTTTGAAATCCGTTCCTCCTTCCTTCCTAGCAAAAGTCACCTCCTACCGTGCAATTTCCCCCCCCCCCTCCTTCCAAAGATTCGGTTACAAAAGCGTCCTTGTTTGCTAACCTCTCGCCACGTTGCGTTGTAATTGGCAGGAACGGAAATCCTTGTTTTGAGGAGGTATGATTATTCTGTCTGCCCTCCCAAGTTTTCCCACTGTCTTTTGTATAAGTGCTGCGCCTCACAATCGGATGGGTATTTTGTCATGATCACTCTGACCACCCGGGCAACATCCCCACTACCCCCCCCCCCCC
>NW_017547102.1:1367086-1509296 GCF_001854935.1 Bemisia tabaci | reverse complement strand
CCCCCCCCCCCCCCCCCACCACCACACCAAAGACTGATCGGACACGTTACGTGAAACGTTTAGCGTCGTCAGTCTGGCGAGTGAAATCGAGGGTGACTGTTCAATCCAATACAGTAGCTTCCGACTTCGAGGAACTATTATTCTGTAGCTTGCGATTTCGAGCAACTAATTTTTCTATCAATTCGGTGGTTCACCTCGCTCATTATGGCGCTTGTGATTTTGAATCTCTGCTTCTTCTGTCCAGTTCGAAATGTCCAGTGGAAACAACAAGTGCGGAGTTACTGATGTGTCCCTCGTGTCAGTTGTCGCTGCATCAGATTTTGGTTGTTGATTTGGTAAGCCACTTACTTACATATCCGAAAATTTTTCCCCTTGAAATGAAATATTCTTACGTATAGTGTCTGCCTTGAGAGTCCCAGCCCCTAGGAGCGCTTGTGTCCATTGATTTTCTCGAGAGTTTTGTAATGTCTAGAGTTTTCCGTATCAATAGAATTTGATCTTTTCACTCGTGACAGTTGCTTTGGGTTTGGCAATATTCGAAAGTTTTCATCGGGTTCCTCTTTGAGTGTCCGGAAATCTCTGAGAAAAAAAAATCCGTAAGGCGATTCAATAGACGTCATATTTTGTGTCAAAACGACATGCGATATTTTGTATCGATTGGCTCCATTTTTTCAGCTACTCGTCAGTTTTCTCGAATTTTGAGATCGCAATTCTGTCGTCAGGAGATTAAAGAATTCACTTAACCGATTTTGACAAACAAATTTCAACGTATTAAAGGCGTGTTTTTTTTAGAGAGAAAACCACGCCCTCGTTACGTTGAATTTCTTTGTTAAAATTGGTAAGCGAGTGCTTTAGTCTCTTGACAACAGTATTGCGATCTCAAAATTGGAGAAAAATGACGAGTAGCTGAAAAAATGGAACCATTCGATGCGATATATCGCATGCCGTTCTGACACAAAATATGGCGTCCATCGAATCATCCTAAGTGAATTCTTTAGTCTCCTGACAACAGAATTGCGATCTCAAAATTCGAGAAAAATGACGAGAAGCTGAAATACTGTTACCACTTGATGCGATATATTGCATGTCATTTTAACGCAAAGTAAAGCGTCCATCGAATCATTCGAATCTTCTCTTAACTTTCGTCAAAAATAAATATTTTACCGCAGAAGACTTGGCACCCAGGCTTTGTCTCTTTTGTACTTCGGATTTCCTTCTTCATCATCTGAGTCTCGATAAGAGAGCCTTCTCAAATGCCGCAAAGCCGCCCGAGCGAATGTTCGGCATATCTGACTTTCCCTAGTCCCTTACCCCCACCCCCCTTACCTGAGACTGACCCGAAACGTTACCTGAAACGCACTGCGGTAGTCTGGTGCGTGAAATCGAGGGTGACGGTTCAGTCCAATTCTCAGCTTGTGATTTTTTGGAATGGAAAGGTAATTTTCCTGCCAAGTTCGGTAGTTATTCGGCCTGCTAATTGAGGTGCCTGTGATTTTGAGTCGCTACTTACTCTGTCTAGTTCGAAGTTAGCTGTGTTTCGCAAAATGTGGAGTTACTATATTATGTAACTCGTATCAGTTAGAGTTATGAGTTATTGGCAGCCTTTTTCTCGTGGCACTTCCGTAATGATTTGGTCGGAGGAAAGCGTTCTACAAATCATTTTGTACATACGTATGCTCCTCAACGTTGATTTGGTAAGTCGCTTGTCTAGATCGCAGAAAATTTTGACCGTGCGAATGAGAGGTGTCTCCGCTTGGTTTCTAACTTGAAGAGTCCCAAACCNGGGGGGGGGGGGGGGATTCTTCGTTTTAATTTCCTTTCTGCTGAACCTTACAGGATCGAATTATCTGCACTGATTTAAGGTGATTCGATGGACGCCATATTTTGTGTTAGAAAGGCATGCAGTATATCGCATCCATTGGTTCCATTTTTTCAGCTACTCGTCATTTTTCTCCAATTTTGAGATCGCAATTCTGTTGTCAGGAGACGAAGCACTCACTTACCAATTTTAACATAGATATTCAACGTAGTAAAGGCGTGGTTTTTCTAGAGGAAAGTTATCGCATTCGAGTGCAGTTTCGATATTAGTGTCGAATGCGATATTTATCCTCTGAAAAAACCACGCCTTTAATACTCTGAATTGGTTTGTCAAAATTGGTTAAGTGAATTCTTTAGTCTCCCGACAACAGAATTGCGATCTCAAAATTGGAGAAAAATGACGAATAGCTGAAAAATGGAACCAATTGAAGCGATATATCGCATGCCGTTCTGACACAAAATATGGCGTCCATCGAATCACCTTAAGTACCTAATTTCCTAAATTTTGAGATTTTTGTGTTGATTTTCTGCGATACTGTTTCAGCTGTTATCTTAAGTTAGCACGCGATGCATTCTTGGTGCGAGCGATATATTCAATTTTTTAGCTTGTAGGTGTATTATTCTGGAAAATACGAAATGCCAGCCTGTGGATTAATCACCGGGGAATGCCAAAAATTATCTTTCAAAATTTTAAAACAAAGTCATAAGTACTGGCTCTTGAAAACTTACGAACTCGGGTTTTTTTAAAATCGATTTTCACTGTTTTACGGTTTAGTATCACTTCCGGATGAACGCATCCGCACTTAAAAGAAAATTTCGAAATTGCATTTGGAAGTGCTCGTAACAGCGACCAGAAAAGGGCGGTGAGAGAGAGTAAACGCTTTATCATTATTGGGCCTTCCTACATCATTTGTGGGAGGGGGGGGGGCTGTGTGAAATTTTTCAGGGCCGGTAGCTCACCAAAGACTTTTCTAGGGTACTTAATATTTTTAGTACTTATATTTTTCTCAGAAGAACTGAAAAGAAAGTATTCAGTATTCTGTTGGAAATATCGATTTTATTAGGACTTTCAAAGGAAAACGGGTGGCCATCCGATTTTGTAGTTTTCTTTTTTTTTCGGTTCAATATACCTTGTACCAACAAGTTATGAAAATAGTCGAGGGTTCTATGTTAATTAAATATAAATTAAAATCAGTATCTAAAAGTTAATGAGAACGAAAACGCACCAACTCGGCAACTTGTAAACGCCTACCTATATCATTAAACATGGCGCATCTATTTCAACTTGGTCTTTTACAATGTTTCTAAGTACTTCGCCTTCGGCACCTAAAAGCCTGTCCTTGAAGTAACTTCTTCGCCCGTTATGTAGTTTTTTGTGTTTCCTCAACATTTTCCGTTGAGTTGGGGTGTTCTCGAATTCACTGAATCGCTTAATCTATATCGATACATTGAAATTGGTTGCAAAATGGAAATATACTTATGACTTGGTTTTAAAACGGAAGATAATTTTCGCACGAACTTTAATCAATGATCGACATTCAGACTGAAATTTTCGTTCTTCCAGCATACATCAAAATGGTTAAAATTTGAGAATATCAATCGTTCTCAGTTTGCATCTTTAATATGCTGAAGATCTACCTTAAACCTCAGGTACTAAACGGTCCTTTCCAGGAGAAGCGTAGTGCCGATAAAGTACAGGCTTTCGGAAAAAAGAAACTTTACGCTTGGCCTGAGCATATAGAGTCATAAACTGCCGCGCTAAGGAAAAACTACTTAAAAAGTCCACTTTTTTCGAGTCATGGCTAACACGTCTAGGGGCCCCTGACAGCACTATTTAACGGAAAAATTGCAATATTTTGAAATTGAGCCGCGATTTTTCTTACGATTTTCTTACGATTTTTGGAAATTAAATGACTAGGATCATAAACATCTGAGCGATTATCCTCAATCTGGTCGCAATTTTATCTCCATGAAATTGCGTTCGATAAAATCGATATTTTATCTGAATTTGTCACGATTTTTTGTTCGATGATATTGCGATAAATCGCCATCGATAAAATCGCGATTTTTATTGCAAATTTATGCAATGAAATTGGAGTTTATCACAATTCTCTATCAGACCACATTGCAATGAGTCGACGTCGATAGAATCGCGATACACTATCCCATCAAATCTCAACTCGCGACCTCTGTTAGTTTGGAGGAGGGCCAGATCAAGGGGCTCCTCAGTGGGAGGGCGGTGTCAAGATTGGCTTTTACAACCACAAGTAGCATAGGTTCCGATAGATTGCAATGGACCACTAGACAAGGTACGAATTTAAGCAATCTCATACATGTTTCTTGACCAAAATTTCACGTATAATACGATTTGCGCAACGAAAATTACTGAAACCAACTTCTATCAAGGATATTGACGTTTTCATTTCACATTGGTTACGAGGAATTTGAACTGCCCGCTCACAAGAAACTCAAAGTTCTACGTGAGTCAAATCGCGCACTACAACGGTTTCAGCAAGCTGCTCAATCGCGCAATGTTCATTTCCCACCATGTGTTGTTCAAACTACAAGCTATTTGTTATAGATGAGCCAAAGTGTCAAGATTAAGGTTGCCAGATTTTTATATCGCAGAGACTGTCATGATAACGTTTAGCGCGCGATGTGAATCACGTAGAGCATCGAGTTTTCATGAGCGGATAGTTTGAATTCACGCACCAAGAATCATTAAATATCTTCGTAAGGAAATGATATCTGTGATTTTCGTTGAGCGCATCGTGTTTTACGTGAAATTTTGGTTAAGAAACATGTATCAGAATGTTGAAATTCGTACCTTGTCTAGTGGTCCATTATACGGGAAAGTCACCGATATTCGATCGGAGTGTTGTGCACGTTGCCTATCTGCACTCTTCACGAACCGTTTCCTCAATTGAGGACCCCGTACGAATATAGCCAATAACTGGAAACCGCATTGTGAGACGAGTACATTTAAAGTTTTGTATATGATGTACTACGCCAACTGTGCTTTGCAGGGTGCCCTGTTTTTGTGTTTTTGGGCGACACAACCCTTCTACTGAAGGATACCAGGTTGATACTGCGATACATTTTCGGTTTTCATAGAGATATACTTAATTTATAAAATCAGTTTATAGGCTGTTATTGCGTCCAACAATCATCTTCGTTAAAGTTAGGGAGTACACAGGATTATAATCGCTGCAAAATTAATGCAAGTTGAACGATCAGTCACTATCAGCGATACTCGCAAACCGAAAACGTTATCGAGTTGATGGACGCATGAAAGGCCGTCACGCGTATAGGCTGTTATTCCACCCATTTTGCTCCCGAGGCCTGATTTAACTCGAAAAAAAAGGGGGGTTTTGATCTCCAGCCGTTAACTAACGGGATCGCATTTTGCAAAAAGGAACTACCGCGATTACAGTGTTGTAAACGTGTTGATTCTTTATAGTTATCTAAAAAATCTCTTAGAATGGCAAATATTTTTTGCTTCCTACCAAAAAAATGTTAACTTCAAAGGAAAATAATTGTGTAAATTTTAATACTGTATATCGTCACCTTCCAGGCAAAGTATCACAAGCGCCATGCGACGTTTAAAAATTTCCGCCGCCATTTTATTTCTTTACTGAGAAATTGTTGGTTGAATCTGTTTGGAAATTTCACTAAATTTTATCGGCAGCACAAAGAAAATTCAGTGCAATTTTCGGACAGCTTCGTTGAACAATTTCTCTGTAAAAAAATAAAATGTCGGCGGAAATTTTTAAACGTCGCATGGCGCTTGTGATACTTTGCCTGGAAGGTGACGATATATTGAGTATTTTTAAAGGAGAAGGAGAAGTTGCACAATTTTGAAAACACTGTAATCGGCTGGTTCCTTTTTGCTAAATGCGATCCAACTATGTTCTACCCATACCACGGTATTGTTCCAGAGTACGGAGAATCCGAAAAGCCGATGAGGGCGATAACTACCTATGCGCGTAAAGACCGTTATTAGTGCGGGGTCTTCAATTTCGCCCAGCCATTCTTCAAACTTATTATCACTCCTCTTTTTTCTACAGTTTCTTTCAAATCCAATGCTGTATCATCGTTTCTAATCTCGCCAAACGAGGTGCGGCCCCCGATCGGCACGGAACGCATGTAAGCGCCTACAAGACTGCAGGAATACTTCACGCATTGCGCCAAACACAGTTCCACAGATCGAATGAATACTTCTCATTGAAATTCATTGCAATTAAATCGAGACTTGTTGCAATTTTTCAGCGCATTGCAAATTGCCTAACTTCCTCGTATACAGAAGTTATTAAGCAGAATGGAACCGAGCCACATCAGCTATCGCCAAAATTAATCGGACAATTCACTTTTATGCATGCATAAAAACATCTGTTCGGATTTTGTGGCAAATTTCAGTGAATTTTCTGCCTAGTACGAAGCAAACACCTTTAAATGTTAAAAGAAAACCGCACCAACTTTCATTTTTAAAAAAATAAATTACTAGGTTAGATTTGGCAATAGCTGACGTGGCTTGCTTCCTTTTTGCTAATCGCGGTCCAATTGATCGTCTAAAGGCCTAGATACACACGGCGATTAATCGCCGCGAGTGAGAGACGAAAGCCAATGGAGAGCCGTGATTTCAATCCATTGACGGCAATGGATCGAAATCAAGGCTCTCCATTGGCTTTCGTCTTGACGTCGTGACGTCATCCATTGACGTCAATGGATCGAAATCAAGGCTCTCCATTGGCTTTCGTCTTGACGTCGTGACGTCATCCATTGACGTCAATGGATCGAAATCAAGGCTCTCCATTGGCTTTCGTTTTTCACTCGCGGCGATTAATCGCCGTATGTATCTAGGCCTTTAAATCGGCATCTCGGCAGGGGTATTCGTTGCTGTAAGGTCTCGATACACGATTAAATCCCGAGCCAATTCCGATCAAAGTAGACCACTTGATGACTAATGGTCACCATGCAATAGTCCGCTTTCATCAAAATTGGACGGGCCGCCAATTTTTAACCATAATGGAGCGGCTCCATTCATCATTTCTTGCCACACGAAACATTTCTGCCAAGTTTTCATTTGAAAAGTGAGCGAAGTAACGATTTTAAGACCGATGACTCCCCACACTTTCACAGTAATTGGTTCGGGAATTTGATCATGTACCGAGAACTATATGCTATACTTGCGAATGACAATATTATTTTGGACAATTTATAATAATGTTATTTTGAATTTATCTTTTGAAGCATTTGATTTTTTCTTTTGCAGTCAATATTTTTTGGTCTCGCCAACATTCGACAAGGTGGTGCCCGAAGACGGTAAATGCATCAGCGCTGTTCCTGACTTTACACATCAACATTTCATCACGGTAGGGTCTTTCAAACTCCTTCCTGCTTCCGAAATTAATTACGAACGATTTAATCAGTGTCAATTTTGAGCGCGCTAAGCAATAGCGGGCTAACTGGAAAAACGCATCTCGCGTGCTGTTATGATAAAGTTGAAAAAGTATACCGAAACACGCATATTATGCGTGTTTCGGTATACTTTTTCATCTTTTTCATCTTTATAGCGGGCTCATTGGAATACGCCGCGAGGCGGCCGGTAGATCTAGATACTAACTCCATTGCATCCTGGGTTATTATTTAAGCCTCTCCGTGGCGGGAACGTAGTTGTATTTTTTAAACGTGGAGACCGTTCAGATATCTGGTAACAATTTTTTAATTAATGCCGGTAACAAAGGAGTCTGTTTTGACCCTTTATGTCCTGCTAAAGCTCTCTAATATTTACGTAGCTACCATTTTGCTTGGAGCAGATCGCTGTTTGAAAATATTCTTATCGGTTACACGTGCAAGCTGCGAGGCCATGTAAGAGGGTTTCCTATAGGCTGCCATTTCGGCAGGCAGTGACGGCCAAGCTGCTTCCTGCTTCCGAAATTAATTACGAACGATTTAATCAGTGTCAATTTTGAGCGCGCTAAGCAATAGCGGGCTAACTGGAAAAACGCATCTCGCGTGCTGTTATGATAAAGTTGAAAAAGTATACCGAAACACGCATATTATGCGTGTTTCGGTATACTTTTTCATCTTTTTCATCTTTATAGCGGGCTCATTGGAATACGCCGCGAGGCGGCCGGTAGATCTAGATACTAACTCCATTNTCAGCGCTGTTCCTGACACACATCAACATTTCATCACGGTAGGGTCTTTCAAACTCCTCCCTTCTTCGGAAATTAATTACGAACGATTTAATCAGTGTCAATTTTGAGCGCGCTATGCAATAGCGGGCTAACTGGAAAAACGCATCTCTCGTGCTGTTATGATAAAGATGAAAAAGTATACCGAAACACGCATATTATGCGGTATACTTTTTCATCTTTTGCATCTTTATAGCGGGCTCATTGGAATACGCCGCGAGGCGGCCGGTAGATCTTGATACTAGCTCCATTGCATCCTGGGTTATTATTAAAGCCTCTCCGTGGGAACGTAGTTGTATTTTTTCATCGTGATAATTAAACGTGGAGACCGTTCAGATATCTGGTAACAATTTTTTAATTAATGCCGGTAACAAAGGAGTCTGTTATGACCCTTTATGTCCTGCTAAAGCTCTCTAATATTTACGTAGCTACCATTTTGCTTAGAGCAGATCGCTGTTTGAAAATATTCTTATCGGTTACACGTGCAAGCTGCGAGGCCATGTAAGAGGGTTTCCTATTGGCTGTCATTTCGGCAGGCTGCAGTAACGGCCAAGATACACCAGCTAGTTACCAAGTGTCCGCAGCGACCCACCAATTATTGCTATGACGTCACGAGACCCTAATCGTTGACTTCTCCGTCTTCTTCTCCTCCTTATTCACGGCGACACGTCATTCTTGCACCTCGTATCTCGGCTCCTATCCTATATAGATTCTCGCGAAACTTGTCAACGCGGGGTATTTTTCGACGAGAAACTCGAATTTTAAGTCCAATTTTCGAAATTCGTAAATCCAAGGTGGCGGATAAGGCCTAAAATGCCATCTAGACTCCTATTGCATCGATTTTCGTAAAACTTGGTGACAGGAGGTATTTTTCGACGAGAAACTCGAATTTTCATATGCTTTTTCAAAATTCACAAATCCAAGATGGCGGATGTGGTCTAAAATGCCATCTTGGCTCCTATTCCATCGATTTTCGTAAAACTTTATACCACGAAGTATATTTTGACCAGCAATTCGAATTTTTAGTCCAATTTTCGAAATTCTCAAATTCAAGATTGTGGATGAGGCCCAAATTGCTGTTTTAGCTTCTGAAATTGATACATTTATTTTTGTTAAACTTGGTCCCGTTGTCTCAAGTAGCCTATGAGATGTTCTTAAACTCTCTCATTGGGTCAGATTAATGTTCAATTTATTTGCGGCTGACCGTAAATCAACCAAACGCAAGCTGTGATGACAGAAGTTGCTTTAAACAACGAAAAATATCGATAAATATGAATCGCTTTTTTTTTTTTTTTAAATTTTTTTGCCAATATCTTGCGTTTTTCCGATAGTAATGTTGAAGACAGGAAAAACTTTAAATTAATGTCCATAAATTTTCCTTGGCATCTATTATTTGGGATATCATTTTATTTTAGGTGACGAATATTTATATACTTTTAGCTTGGCTGCTCATATTTACATGGAAATGTTTTTGGCGGGATGAATTTAACTCACAATTATTTTAAGGCGTTTCAATAAATCGTTCAGTAGCTAAGAACCAGGATAAACCTGATTTTGACTATGCAGATATATGCTTATAGCGCGCTCTTCCAACACCACGCGTTGGATTTACGAGCTTGTTTCTATTCGAACTATTTCTGCCAAACTAGAGGTAGGTGCAAAAGAAGGAGGAATGTGCTCGTTAGTCGAAGGCCGTAAAAATGAATGGGAATTATAAAGCGCCAGTGACGTCAGCGGCGAGGGCCTACCTCTGCGACGACGAGGAGTTCATTAATGGGAGTGGGACTATTTAACAGAATGGGGCGAAACGTGTGATACATCGAAATAGGTAAAATTGCGTATCCACGAAATGAAGGAGAATCTATCTTCGCCCGACTCGGAGACTTAATTGCAGGAATAGAAAAGTTGAATAAGGCAAAAACGCGTGATGCAACTGTTTCAACTTCCCAGTGGATACAATTGCATACCCACTAGATAAAGGAGAATCTATTTTCGGCTGACTGAGAGACTTTAACGCAGGAGTAGATAAGTTGGAAGGGTCAAGAGCCGAGAGCAAGACGAGAAATTGGGTTCCGCCGCACATTGAATCGATGCAATTATAAAGAGGTTGGACATAAAACTGCTAATTTTGTTGTTTATTTCGTCACATTTGGAAAATCAAGGGTGTCAACAGAGGAACATTTCAGAAGGGAACCAATGGAGCCACATTTAAAACCTCAAAGTTTTGTATAAACGGTGTTATAAGCGTTTAAAGTTTCCAAATTTTGTCCGTCCTCTTCCATTGACTTGATCCACCGTGCGCCGCAAGCCTTGCGTCACTTGTTTGGAGGAGGAGAAGAAGGGGGCACGCCGGCACGATGTTTGAAGTATATCTTCAGTTTTGCAAACTCTTCCCGCGATAGTTTTGCGCGCATAGTTCAAATTGTTGGAATCAGAATTACACATGTACTTGTGATCTTCACCAGAGAAGGGCTCTTGATTCTTTTGTGGGCAAAATGTTTAAGTAGAGCAGATTTGTAGATCATTTGCGGATCAGATCGGAGTGTTTTGAATGTTACCTATTCACTAATTGAAGGGACTTTTCTTATTGAAATTTATTAGAATAAAATCGCGATAAGTTGAACTTATTTGTGATGCAAATTGCCTAACTGCCTCACACTTATTGTTAGATATTTGATCTTTACCATGGGAATTTATTAACCGAAGGGTGGGAATAAATTACAATTTTAATGGTGAAAAATTGCAGTTTGCTCCATTAACTTGCAACATTTTTTCGAATGTTCGTTGGTCTATGCCAGTTGGGAACGACAATATTATACTTACGATTATTTTTTGTTGAGTTTATTTATTGAAGCATTTATTTCTTTGTTTTGCAGTCAATATTTTGTGGTCTCCCCAACATGCGTCAAGGCGGCGCACAAAGACGGAAAATTTTCATTGCATCACCATACCTGTTCATGAATTTACGGATCATCACTTCATCACGGTAAAATCTCTCCAACTCCTTGAATGGACATTTGTGTCTAAAATTTACAATTTTTAGCGTGTAAAATAGAAAATGATTATGGGTGATCAGGTTTCCTTCCAGAACAAAAGAAGTTGCACAACCTTAGCAACATTGCAACGCTCTTGGTTCCTTTTTGCAAAATGCAATCAATTTAATCAATTTAATTTAATTTTTAGTTCATGCATGGATTTCCTGTTTTCCTACAGCGCCAAATGCCAATCATGCATTTGGTTACATTCACCATTGCACCATTGCATTTGGTGATGACCATTGTCGGAAGTTTATTGCTGGCTACTGGATTTCTCGGGGATCATATTCACTATATCGACGGTGTAAGTCGGCAATCACATAACTCGGTTTGCGACGACGCGGACAACCTGTCATTCTTCATTTTTTCAACGAAAAACTAATCAACGGCAATTCTTTAAAACTGCCGTCATTTTTCTTCTCCGTGCGAAAAAAAATTCTGCAAAAACTTCAAGGATTGAATTCTCCTTTAAAAAAACAACATACAGGCGGAGATTTTCAGACACCATAAACGAGAAATGTGATTGCGGACTTTCGCCGTCGATATACATTACTAGGGGGCCCTGCCCCCTGACCGCTACGCGGCCCAACCCCCGGGAGGGCGCCTCGCGCCCTCAGGCCCGCTTCGCGGGCCCTATACGCATATGTATAGGCAAAAATGTTCTTCCATTTTAATACACCATTTTGTGTTCGAGCTGCATCGATTTCAAAATTTTTGACGTGACACTCAGATTTGTAAATGATGAGGAATAGCTGGATGTACATAATTTCACAGTCCATTTACTGGAGAAATTTTCATTTATTATGCTATTTTTAAATACTCAATTTAAAAAAAAAATCGGAACCGTAAAGAGTTAATAATATTTTGTCCGTCCCAACGCGACGCAGCGCCTGCCTTCTCACTTTGTATCTGCTGTAAAGATTAATAGAAATTCGGCAGTCAAGTAAATTGACCAATGCCACAAATCGATGCCGGAAGAATGCAGGAAAAATTGAGTTAAACCTTATACCTTGGACCTTGAACCTTGAACCCTGAGCGATGCACCGTTCCTAAACTATTCGAATGAGGAGCCCTTCACGAGCTTTTCCATTGTTTTATTGTTTATTCGAGTCACTCAGATGGAATCCCACACCTTGACGTTTCTAGCGGAAACGACATATCTCTCACGCTATTAACATTGGACTTAAGTAGCATGAGCTTTAAAAGCTCTACAACATTAAAAGTTCGGGGTTTCATAATTTTTTGCACATCTACATCTACTATAGATGACATACATGTAAAGATCATCCTTATCGGTCCGGCAGTTCATTTGAAATAGTGCTTCCAAGATTTTGCTTGTAGCTGTATAATATAGATGTAATGAGGAATTACTATTTCTGGCTCATTTATGAAAGCACCTATCTGTAAAGAGAAAATTAAAGTGGGAGAGTAGGAAAAACAAAGAGAGGAAGGAGTAGAGGAAAAACAATGAGAAGAGGGGGAATATAAAGAGACGGAAGAAAGAGAGAATAACGGGAAGAAGAGAGAGAAGGATAGGAAGAAAAGAAGAGAAAAGGAAACAGGAAAAAGTGAGATAAGAGATGACAGAGAGGAGTAGGATGAGGAGAGAGGAGCAAGGAGAACAGGATGAAGAAAGAGAAGACGAAGAGTGGAGAGGGGGCAAGAGAGGGAGGGAAGGAAGGGAGAGAAAAGAGGAAGGGAAGAAGAGAGAGAAGAGTAGAAGGAGGAGGAAGAAGAGAATAAAGAGGAGAGAAAAGAGAGATGGAAGAAGTAAGAAAATGAAAAGAGAGTAAAATAAGGAAATGAAGGAAAAGAGAGAGGAGATGAACAAGAGTATGAAAAAGAATAGAGGAAGAAGAAATAAAGATGTAAGAGGAACTCTAGAAGAAGATATAAACGATGAAGAACGAAAATAGCAAGGAGAGGGAAGGTGAGACAAAAAGGAGAACGAAGAAGAAGAAGAAGAAGAAGAAGAAACAGCCCACATTCTGCATAAGAACATTGATGGCACTTGCCGGCGCTGTTTTAAAAATGAGCCTAAAATATTAATTCCTCATTGCGAAATATAGTTTTACATAACTAGGAAAAAAGGAATGTTATCAAAAAGATTTCAGTGTTTTAATTCCTGAGCGGCAGGGATATATCTAACAAACGACGACGGTGAACCTACTAGACCGCGTTTCTCGTTTCGATTGTACGAAGTCATCTGAATGGAGGGGACTTATTGGTGAGAGGGGGATTATTAAAGTTTTCGTGAGTGTTCTACGTTTGGAAAATAAGGAAAATTTAAAATGAAATTTGTCATATTATTATCTTCATTCTACATTCTATCGACTATCTCCACTTCGTTCCGCTTTTTTAAAATTAGTAATGATAGTTTCATCCTTGTTAAATAATTTCCATAGCAATATATTATTTGGACTACATTTTGCAATTTGGAACTATAAATTCTGGCTCTTCTGTAAAAAAAAAACTCATGTGCATAGGGAAACTAATGGCACATACGTTGTTTTTAAACCGGGCTAGAATTTATAGTTCCTAATTGCTAAATGTAGTCCATTTCATTTAAACAATACTCGTTCTGGGGCTACAATAATGCTCCTTTCTCGAACTTAAATTTAGAAATTTTGCAGCACTTGGACGTCTCAAGATTTGCCATTGATTGTGCGTAGCCTCTTGCATCAAAAAACTGTATCAATTGAGTGAGATTTATTCTGCTAGAGAAAAGGAGGAAGGAAAAGAGATAGAAGAAAAGAGAAGAAAAAGAGGTGGAAAAAAGAGAAGAAAACAGAAGAAAAAGAGGTAGAAAAAAAAGAGAAGAAAAATAGGTAAAAAGAGATGAGAGATAGGGGGAGAGATGAAAAGAGAGATGATAAAAGAGATGAAAAGAGAGATGAAAAGAGAGATGTTAAGAGAGATGAAAAGAGAGATGAAAAGAGAGATGAAAGAGAGAAAAAAAGAGAGAAAAAAAGAGAGAAGAAAAGAGAGAAGAAGAGCAGGAAGAAAAGAGAAAGAAGAGCAGGAAGTAACGAGAGAAAAAGAGATAAGAAAGAAGAACAGGATGGAGAGAAAGAAGAAAAGAACGAATATTCAATTAACTTTCTTAATTTACTTTTCAGTCCCTCCCCCTCCCAAATAAAGTGGTCTTAGGGATTTTAAATATTCTAGCGCCCAGTATTATTAGAACGGGGGGGGCGTACGCTACCGCAGCTTTTGGTTTGGGGTCGCAGTAGTGCTTGCACTTCCGTTGGACGGTCGGTAGCCATGGCATCCGTTGAAGGCCGAAACCAATGACCCAGGACCCGGGTGCACGGCAAGGCCTGAGGGCGGTAGAGAAAACCCCTTCGATAGATAAAACATGTCTGAGTTGGCAGGGGTCCATGATGGCGGGACGAATAATTAAAATCTCTTCCTCATCTCTGTTTTTTTTCTTTTAGTTTTTGTTAGGGAGTGGATGGGTATAGGTCTAATGGGTAGGTATGGGACTACTATCTTCTTAACTTTTCTTGATATTTCAAACGCACAATGCTCACGAAAATTCTATTCCCTCCTCTTTCACCAATAACTCCCATCCATTCATTTGACTTCATATGATTATCTTCATATCGTTTCTCTTCTTTTTAATTAGTAATGATAGTTGCACAATTGGTAGTTATTTTTCCTAGCAATAAATTAGAGCTCCTTACCCCTATCTTTTTCATCAATACGATTTTTGTTTTAGGGTTAAAATGCCCCTTTCTCTGGCATAAATTAATTATTAAATAGAATAGAGGATGAATAAGGAAATAAGTGACTTGAGGGGGGGGGGAATTCCGTTGTAGAGAGTGGAATTGAGACACTAAAAGTGCAGTAGAAATTTAATAAATATAATATAATTTAATATAATAATACAATTTAATAAAAATAGAGCTTGATGCCATTGAAAAATATGCCAAACTGCCTATATTAATTATTGAATTCGCCCGGAGATTTTATAGAAACAATTTTTTGAATCAAAGGAAAATATACAGCAAGTTCAGCTGTACAATTTAGAGTTGCAATGCACGTCCAATGCTCTTATTTACCTATGTCCTAGCCTGACTGCTCATCGGAGGAAGGTACGCTTTTTAGCATCTCAAAAGCAATATCAATTCAGTTATGAATACTTGTGGGTAAAGACATGATAGGGGATATACGGATGAGAAAGGACGGACTCCATTATCTAAAGTTATTTTCATTCGAAATTCCTTTGATTTGCAATCATTACAACATGCAGCCCCTGATAATGTCACGTCGAATCCTACAGCAGATGGCCGTACCGTTTTTGCCAAAGTTAATGAGTCATCTTTAAATTAAAGCATTTGATTAAATTTAATCGGTGACTGTGCTTTATTTGAACTAGTATCTGAACTTTATAAACATATCCATACATCCCTCTTACTCCCATGTACACATACTTTTTTACTTTACCGTATACAATTTTATTAAATTTCCAAATGCCAACAATTTTCGTTGCCAATTTAAATGGATGAGGTAGTAAAAAAGGGACTTTCCAAATTTAATATACGTATGCAGATTTATAATTAATTGAAAAATTATTTAATGTAGCTCATATAAATATTGAATCATTTGCATCTTGTTGGTATGAATTCGAACTAAAGTGGAAGTGATTACTTGGATGTAAATGCCCTCACTAAGACACGAATAAAGAGATGAAAAGGAGACGAAAAGGAGACGAACAGAAGATGAGATGAAAAAGAGATGAAAAGGAGATGAAGGGAATGCAATGAAAATGAGATGAAAAGGTGATGATAATGAGATGAAAAGGTATAGAGATAGGGGAGAAAGGTAGAGACAGGTATAGAGATAGGTATAGAGATAGGTATAGAGATATGTATAGAGATAGGTATAGAGATAGGTATAGAGATAGGTAAAGGGATAGATGATATAGAGATGAAAAAGAGATGAAAAGGAGTTGAGATGGAAAAGAGATGAAAAGGAGATGAGATGGAGAAGAGATGAAAAGGAGATGAGATGGAAAAGAGGTGAAAAGGAGATGAGATGGAAAAGAGATGAAAAGGAAATAAAAAGGGGATGAAATGAAAATGAGATGATAATGAGATGGAAAGGTGATGATAATGAGATGAAAAGGAGATGAAAAGGGGATGAAAAGGGGATGAAAAGGGGATGAAAAGGGGATGAAAAGGGGATGAAAAGGGGATGAAAAGGGGATGAAAAGGGGATGAAAGGGGGATGAAAGTGAGATGAAAATGAGATGAAAATGAGATGAAAATGAGATGAAATGATAATGAGATGAAATGATAATGAGATGAAATGATAATGAGATGAAATGATAATGAGATGAAATGATAATGAGATGAAATGATAATGAGATGAAAATGATAATGAGATGAAAATGGGAGAGCTGAGGGTCTGGTGCCGGAGCCTCCTCGTGGTGGACCTGGGGCGGGTCTCCGACCCGTGCCAAACGCCGGCAAACCTGTTGTGATTCTGCACCCTCCCTCGCCTCAGGTTGTTAGCCCATATCTCTTCACACATCGTAACGAGCAATTTAGGATCAAGCGCATCCTTGGTACGTTATTACCTTGGTTGTTAGCCCATATCCCTAATACGTTCGGGCATGGATCAACCGCTTCCTCGGTGCCCTGCTTCGCGGGGCTGTTCACACCTTGGATGTTAGGCCATATCCATTGCAGCCTTGGATCAAGCGCAACCTTGGTACGTTATTACCTTGGTTGTTAGCCCATATCCCTGGCTTACGGAAGAGATCAAGCGGAACCTGAGGAACATGAGGGGAACGATGATCTTCAGAGGACCACTGATAGTAGTTAGGCCATATCCTTGAACCGCGAGGTGCAAGGATCAACCGGTACACAGTGGTCTGAAAATCCCGATCTGTGACCGACTTTGCGCGATTCGTCAGCGACCAAATGCAGGGGTGACCGATCGAAGCCTGGCAATCCTGTTCTGGTCAACCTCCGGTATCTGCCGATGCTTGCGTCTAAAGCCGTCATCCCCCCGGGACACTTTAGACCAGGCAAAGTCGGAACCGGAGGGTCGGACGCCTCTCAAACGGGCTGGTGGTTGGGGCGATGTTGCAGATTGAAGTAGGTTTTGATGCAGGAGAGCCGAATACTTCACGAGAGTTCCGGGGCCTCGTGGCTCAGGGTATTCTGTTCTCCTGGGCCGAACAAGCCGGACAAAGTTTCAGCAATCTCTATCTCTGTAGAGAGTATCCAGCTACGAGTTTGTTGTCTCACTGCTGGATCGCACGGTGGTAGAGGAGTTCCCTGCATTCGGTCATTGGCGAATTGTTCACTGTTGTGAGTGAGGGTGCGCGACCTCGAGGCGACCCAACTCTTCATGGCATGAGATCTTGAAGAGGTCACTGGTTATCCTTACTAAATCTCACTCCGACTAAACCTCTGATCTCGTAGGAACTGAGTAGATCCGTTGTGCTTCGTTCGCGCGGGAGTCCGTGTGAAAAAAGCAAAGCGGAGAAGAGATCTTAAGGAGGAAACTGGTCGGTCCGGACCGGCTATAGGGCATCCGATCTCGAGTGAAACAAAGGCATGAGCCCCATGCCTTTGTCTTTTAAAATTTCTTCTCAATTTCTTCAAAGTTTCTTCAAAATTTTGAATTTCAAATTAACGTAATGCCATGGGAGTTGTGAGTTGGACGATGGAAGCGTTGCCGTCTGATGTCGGTTCCTCCTCGTGGTGGACGGTGGAAACGAGGGTTTTACCCTCGGCTAATCGCCGACAAAATATGTGCTGGTTTTGGTAGTATTACACAGGGGTCAACAATGTAGTCAAATTATAAAGTCTCAACCCCTTTCCCTAGCACCTTTCATATATGAATAAAACACTAACTGATAGTTTTTGACATTCTCTTGCATGAAAAGAAAAAGCTTCACTTGCGATCTTCTCAATGCCGCTCCTCCTATTGTTGTTATTATCTCTCGCAGACAAGCAATCTTAACGAATGAAAATTAGCTCATTTGTACGAGTATTGAATCAGGAAACTAGCAACAACGCATTCGCAACCACTCAAAAATGTCATAAGTTAGCGAGTATATAAGTCTGAAGCATTACTTTGTTTTAAAATTCTAAAGAAAATTTCATCTTAATTCCTTCATTTTTTCTCGTTGAATCTAAGACTTATTTAAAAGTCTGCCATTTTGGAGAGGCACTATGTTTTATATCAAACTTGCTCGAACATCCGATTAAAAGTATAAGAATTTTTATGTCTGTATCTCGCAGAGCTTTTCTGTGCATCCCATCTCTCAAAATTTTCAGAAAAAAAAATAACTATTAAACTTTATGAATACAAGAATATTTATTATGCACCATTAAGATATTTTAATAATAGCACTGATGAGTGATGATAATGAAACGCAGATTTACTACAGATCCAATGGGGGTAAATCTTTCCTCAAACGATTGTCGACTGTTAGTGTATATTTAACTCCTTGCTTAATTATTTTATTGTATGTAGAAAGGTACGAAAACATTGTTAATTGCAGTTATTGAGCTAAGTATCTGTTCAAATAAAATTGTCGGTTTTTTCCTTTTAAAAAAGGGAAAATGAAATAAAATCGAATAAAAGTGTTTGTTAAATACAATTGTGTAAATTTTTTTTAACATGATTGGAATATTTAAGAGATTCTATAAAATAAACGAAATTTTAAGTAGGTAGAATTTTGTTACAAACCATTGTTGATTGCAGTAGAGCCAATTATCTGTTTAAATAAAATTGTTCGTTTTTTCTTTTAGAAAAAAAGAAGAAGAAAATTTAAATTGAATGAAAAAGTGTACGTTAGATACAATTGTGTATAAAACAAAATTAAATGAATGGAATAAAAAAGAGATTCTGCGAAATAAACGAAATTTGAAGTAGAGTTTTGTTATTTTATTGGACTTAATTAACGTGATGTTATGCCTGAATCCGTTTTTCGAGATACATTTCAATGGTTTCTCTCTTTAATTAATATTGTGTCAACTTCCTGATATCCTGATAAATACATATGATATATTCTCCATGTACCACTGCGTAATAAGGTGCAACACGACCACGTATGTCCATTGCAGTGTTTCAAAATCTCCACTCTAAGTTTGTTTTTTTGGAGAAGAATAAGTCAACTTGACATCATATTCGACGTCATGACCAGACAGCTTGTCTGGTATGGTCATGTCAATAGAATGACGGACGAAAGGCTGCCAAAGAAGTTGCTTGATTGGGTTCCTCCTGGAAGGAGACGAAGGGGACGCCCAGTGAAAGGGTGGCGACAGGGGATTTTAGAAGAAATGAGGGTTTGTCAACTCCCTGAAGGGCTTTGGGAGGATAGGGGACTTTGGCAGGATAGGGGACTTTGGCGGCTAGGGGTCGCAGAGCGCCAAAGAGCGCTATAAAAGCGACTTTATACATACATAAGTCAACTTTATAGCTTGAAATTTAGGCTGCATATTTAAACCATCAGAGAAGAAAAATCACGGAAGTTTTCAAGAAATTACGTTAACTAGTTCTCCAAGGAAAAAATTAAGCTTGACCAAGAATCAGTGGCGTGGCGTGCTTTGCGATATATCGATTGTCATGGCATTGAAACCTATGGAAAAGGGTCGGTAATTAGGGTGTTCGCAGCGAACACCATGGTAATCGATTCTTTACCATAGGTTTAAATGGCAGAACATCGATATATCGCAGAGCGCGCCACGCCACTGCCAAGAATCTATAAATTCGCAATCGGAAATACGCGGTCTCTCACTCGAAGCATCGATGAGTGGTACGAAATAAGATTAAATAGTTATTATAATTTGACAAAAAAATTTCAATTCCTAGACATAATAAATGATGTTTCATACTTACTCTGTACAAGAAATGAGGGTCTTGGAGGGCAAGGCGCATAAGTGCAGTTTTCGAAAAAAATGATATATTCATAATTTTAAGTATCTCTAGTCTTAATGCATATTCTGTGAAAAATTCGCACCCACATTCGAATTTTAAGCATCAAAAAGTAAGTTTGAACGTTATTTCCGCCATTGGGATCCATGTAATTTCGAAACTTCAAATCGTATTTCTCGAAGTAGCAGGGACTGCACTCTTACGCCTTGTCCTCCAAGCCCCTCAAATGTCATTTACGCCGGACACCGTAAATTAAATCCATAAAGTAACTTTCCATAATTCAACTTGCTCTCCAGAATTTAAATTAGAGCGCAAGTCCATCAACATTTTCCACAGTTGAACTTCGTAGCCTATATTTTTCAAAGGTGGTAATAATCAAAGTGGTTAGCTGAACCGTGACTTCAATGATGAGGAATTCTATTTAGCGAAATTGAGCCGAAAGTCACCAGTATGGGTTCTTGAAAGTTCAAGTCACCGTTCAATGTTTTTGATTCCCCCTAAGGGTTGAAATTCGAGTCCCCTTGCTTGGTTCAATCCAGTAGCGTGGCGTGCTTTGCGATATATCGATTTATCGGCCATTTGAACCAATGGAAAAGGATCGATAAACAGGGTGTTCGGTGCGAACACCTTAAAAATCGATTATTTACCATGGATTTAAATGGCATAACAATCGACATATCGCAATTCACGCCACGCCACTGGTTCAATCTTATTAGTGCCCGTGCTGATCAAAAGATAAACTTGGAGCCTAAAATTTCAGAAAGTCAAAAGAAGAAGAAAAAAATGTGGCTGAAAAAATGAAAAATGTTGTGATGCGCAGTCTTGAAACAAATATTACCACCTGGAATTGGACATAACCTTACTTTCATCAAGGCTTACACATTTTTTGAATGAAAAACAGCAAGCGTGAAATATAAGACTGAAAGTTGTGGTCGCAATGACCCTGATTCGAATCACAATACAGGGTCTCATTTGGACTGCATTTTGCAAGGAGGAACTACAGTATTTGGCACATTAGAAAAGTGACTTATCTGTTTAGAGAAACCAATGGAGCATATTTTGCTTCTAAACTGAGCCAGAAATTGTAGTTGCAGTCCATTTCATGCTTACCTACTATTTTTATAAACTAAGTCTTTACGGCATCCATGGCAGCGAATATGCAAGGTAAAGCGGATGAATTTGCTTACTTCAGAAATGAAGGCGCTTCAAATATATGCTTAAAAGTCTTAGGTATCGCCGCGCCGCACTGCCCCATCGTTCTCAGAGAGACCAATCTAGCATTCAAATGATCCATTTCGTACTTATTTCATTCATGATTTTTTCTTTTTTTTACTACTTCTAATACCTTACACGTAGTAATCTTACGTCAGTTAGAGTCCCGCCCCATTCAATCCCTACTATACAGCCTACTATCTAGAGGCAACCGTTGTTTGAGACTAACAAACTCGGGTCGCCTAGCTGGGAATCGAACCCGGGACCTCCTGGATATAGAGCCAGCGCTACAACCCTACACCACCACACAAGAGGCCGGAGTATACGATTCTCCTTGCGAAGTGTGGCTTATTTAAAGCATGCATGGCAAGTACTGACTCTTGGTTCCCCAGCTAATTTATTAAAATAATAACACAGCCAAACCCCAGGTTTTTTATGAACAATTTTTTGGAGGGCACTGCATGCGTTTGATTTTACGCATCAACACATTTTACGATACTTTATATGTTTTGAAAAAATAACGGAGGATTTTGTATAATTGATGTGATTTCCACTCTGAGAAACTGGGAGCGAAGTGGTGGGCATAAGAAATATCTTGATTATCTAATCAAGAATCGAGGATTTCATTCCAAAACATCGAGGCCAGAGAGAAAGTCGCGAGACGGCCGATTTTCATCTCATCGATTTTTCAAAGGAGGAACAACATCGAATCAACAGAAAATCAATGAAACGCAACGATGCCGATCAGAGTTCTGCGACCCTCTATTGGATAATTGATAAAATGAGGAAAATCAAAACCAGTTTTTTTATTTATATTTTTTATTCCTCTTTCTTTTTTTCAAAATTTAACAGTCAACGCTACCAGGGTGATGTTCAACTCTAGCCGCTTTTCCGATCGAATACTTTTCTTTGCGATCGTGATTTTTTGTAAAGTAAGTTTCAATCTGTTGCAATGTTTTTCCTTCGGTTTCCGGTAGACAGAAATAAAGATGAATAACTCCTAGTACTGCACCAGTCCCATAAAGGTACATCATACCGCTGAGGCTAATCCAGTTCTCAATGAACAAGTATGATTTGATCATGGCCGACTGTATCAAGTACTTTGTGCCTGCCGTGATACCGCATGCTAGCCCACGACCGCTGAAACAAAAATTTTCAAGAGTTAAGTACCTACTTATTAATTTGGAAATTTGAAAGCGTGTATCAATTTGCTGTGACTTTTCTTTTTTATTTTATTTATTTATTTTTTAAAGTTTTTTTTGGTGGGGGGCGGAGGATAATTATTTAACAGAAGTTTTCAAGCAATATCAACGAAATGGCATGAACAAATGGTAAAGATATTAGAATGAGAGTTACCGACTTCTCTACGGCTCTTTACAAGCTAAAGAACAGAAATCATTTCCCTCGAATGGTCTCGAGCTTTATTGAAAGCTCGGCGAGTTTTCTTATACCGAGGCAAAAATTCCAACAAGTTGACTTTTTAGTTTGAAATTTTTACAGAATATTCCTCTAATGGAGGAGGAAAATCAAGGCAGTTTTCGATGAATGGGGCTCTTGCATGTGTCAGGAATTTGCGTTTTAATCTCAGATTCCTACGAAAAATCTCGCGAGAAACACGATGGTGCCACTAATTTCCTCCGAAACAAACTCCAAAGCTCAAGAAAGCTCTCAAAGTTGAGGCCGTTATGGAGGAGATATCCCACGCTACCCTGAGAGTCCACTTCTATATTAAGACAAACTCTCTATGCAAAGATAGGGAACATATACATTAGTAGGTTGGCCGATTGGCCGTGTTTTCAGTTTTGGAGTCCCCCCAACAAAGTGGCAACCCTCTTAATGTATTTGCTCCCTATCTTTTGCATATAGATTTAGCCTGATATGCAGGTAGCCTGGTATTAAGGTAGCTTGGGAAATCCCCTCTTTGCAACCTCAACTGTAAGAGATTTTCTGAGCTTTAGAGTGCGTTTCAGAGAAGACCGGTGGCATTATCGTGATTCTAGCGAAATTTTACCCAGAATTTTGTACTTAAATCGTAAAATCCTGACACGTACAAGAACTCACTTACGTTGGCTAGTTTTTCAAGGAAACCATGAGGCACGAGGAAACCAATGGAACCACTTCTAGAACCTCAAAATCATGTATAAATGTAGGTATCCTCGTAAGCGTTTAAAGTTTCAGAATTTTGTCCGACCTCTTCTATTGATTCGATCCACTGTGCGCCGTGAAGCTGAAGGTACTCACGCGATGGGGAAGATCTCGCAGACCAATTGCCACGGTAAGAGTACTGCACTGAAGCCGCAGAAGAAATTAAGCGTAAGCCAAAAAATAACGGGAAGCCAGGCTGCCTGCGGCATCCAGGTTGAGTCCTGGAGGGAGGAGCTGTAGACCCCCGTACCCAGGATGCAAAGAGCGACGATCCCGTTGGCAAGTATAGCGATTTTTCGTTTCCCAAATCGATGGAGGCAAGCCACATTCAACATCGCACCGATGAACACCAGGACCTCTGAAATTATCTGTAATACGTCAGGAGATAACGCAAATATCTAAAATAGATACACATTTTTAAGAGCAGTCCGAGACAATGTTAACAGGAGAAAAACAAGGAGGAAAAACTGGAAACAAGGCTGAAACACACAGTTAATAAAAAACGAGACGTTTCGACTCAAAACTCGTCGTTTCCCTCACGAAAGAACGTAACTCCATCACAATGTTGCCAAATTCCTCCTCGCAAATTGTGTATTAATCAAGAGAATCTCGGGCATTTCTACTTGAAAATTTCGCCGATCGTTCTTGACATTCTATGCGAAAATCAGACAAATTCGGATCAAAATTGCACCAGTACATTTTTGTAAAATACGTCAATTGTTTTAGTCAATTTGACAACCTTGGGATGGAGTTACGTTTCTTCGTCCGGGAGACGACGAACTGAGTCATTTCCAGCCGGAAATAATACAATGAAAACTTAAAAAAACTATGAAAACCTGAGCCCTACAATATGAAGACCGGGATTTGAGAAAAATGATCCCACGCCAACCTGAGCCCTACATTATGATGACTGGGATTTGAGAAAAATGATCCCACGCCGTCATTTTTCAATCATTTGAATCATTTTTCTCAGATTCCGGCCACCACCGCATGTAGGGCTCAGGTTTTCATCGTTTTTTTTTTTTTTTTTTTTTTTTTTTTTTTTTTTTTTTTTTTTTTAAATTTTGATTGTATTTCCGACTGGAAATGGCTCAGTTTTGAGTCGAAGTGTCTCGGTTTTTATTAAATATCTATAAAGGACGTATTGCTATCAAAGGAAACCAAGCGCCATTGGGGAGGAGGGGAGTGGGGGGGCTTGGATTGGCGGGTGTTGCGGAGCGCGATGCCTGTTCCGTCCTATACTAGCAATGCTTTTCCATGGCGCTTAGTTCCGTTTGACAGAACGCACTATCCGGGATACTAAAATCCTCAAAAGGAACTCAAATTGGCGCTTAGTTCCGTTTAACAGAGATACGTCCAAATATGTCTATCTGTCGCAGGCAGTTAGTCACATCAGGCATTTTATCGAATGACTCGGCAGATGGTTAAATTTTGACAGTTTGCAGAATTTAGAAAATTCATGGCGAAGATCCGTGGAAACTTGTATCGAAGCTAATCGATGGTGAAATTACCACACCATGTACCTCGGTTTGAGACTTCCTGTTATGCTTTATTTTTAAGTAGGGAACTTCTCAACTTCCACTCTTAAAAACTTCTGCCATTTTTTTTTTCCGTGTGAGAAAAATTCTGAGAAAACTTCTGAGTGATGTTGATTTTTTCTTCTGCAAAAAAATGAAATAGAGGCGGAGATTTTTGAACACCGCAAACGAGATACGTGGTTTGGGAATTACACCGTCGAAATGCTCCTGCTACACTTATACGGAAATTCACT
Organism: Bemisia tabaci; assembly: GCF_001854935.1. NCBI lineage: Eukaryota > Metazoa > Arthropoda > Insecta > Hemiptera > Aleyrodidae > Bemisia > Bemisia tabaci. The sequence continues at coordinate 1,484,217 of NW_017547102.1, read as the reverse complement.
CAGCTTCAATTCTTGAAAATTTCCGTGATATCCCGTCCCTGTCCGGAGAAAACTCTGTGGAAACTTCAAGAAATGATATTGATTTGTTCTCCTTCAAAAAAAATAATATGGGAGCGGAAATTTTTAAACACCTCGAACGAAATCGTAGTTTGGTAATTACGTGAACTCACGTAAATTACGTTAATTTACGTAAATTTTACCAGGCTTAATTACTCGTAAATTTTACTTAAAACAATGAACACAGTGGGTTTCCTGAAAAATAATTTTAACGGTTTTTTAGTACCTATTGCTTTTGACGGTGGCTACAACTGGAAAAGAATTCCTTACTTCTGGGTCATCGATTCAGAGGCGGGGACGGGGGAATAAGGGGTTTCGTCTCGTGCGAGCCGATATTGAAATTGATAGACAAAGCTGTAGACCAAGAGGACAAGATGGATATGGAGGGATCCTATTGGTGGAAGCGTATGGATTTAATGGACAAAGGTGGTAAGTAACAGACTTACCAACGGCTACCCGCTACCCAAGAGTGACCCGATAGTTAATCCATCAATTTCGCTCTTATAAACCATGGATGGGAACCACCCATTTCAACCAATAGGATAGTTTCATACTCCCTGTGTCTTCTTTGTCTATTGCTTTGTCTATAAAGTTCAGTAATCAGCCCGCAGTAATTACGGGTGATTTTCTACCAATTGCAACAAAGTATTTTGGACTGCGCTGCCGAGCACTTACCAAAACGAGCTTGGCGTTGATAGGTGTTCGTAGTTTATGCAATTCACCAATTAGATATGGTCTGATTGCACTAAATGTGGTGATTTCTCGGAACACAAACACGATCAGAATAAGTCGAAGCGGGAGCAACACTTTTCTACTGGTCATCTCTTTGAACTGTGTCTTGAGATAGCCACCTTCTTTAATGAGACCATCTGGAGAAAAAAATCGATAAAATCCATGATCTGCGAGACAACGCAATAAAGAAATTTCGGATTGCGATTTGCAATCGGAACTGAGATTACAAAAATGGGAGTATGGCTTTCAATTAAAAAAGAGCTCCTTCTTACTCTCTTTATCAGTGGCGAGGCGTGAATGATCGATTAACGATATTTCCCCATTTGAGCTGTGGTAAAGAATCGATTATTAGGGTCTTCGCTGCGAACACCCTAATAACGATCCTTTCCATAGGTTTAAATTGTAGATAAATCGATATAATGCAAAGCACGCCACGCCACTGCTCCTTATCCCACACTTGAAGTACAAATGAGTGTTACTTTGTCGGAGGATATAATTTCTACTCATTCTTAAATCTTATGAAAAACTTAACCGTTCAAGGTCTAAGGGATGGAGTAAAAAATCTCAAAATTAACGTGCACTGGAAATGATATTCGGTTACAGGGCACAGTGGTCTAGAAGCAAAACAAAAACGCGACAAAAATCTACCCAAAAACGTTTTGCAGGGAGGTGCGTCAATTGTATGCGTGGACTCAAAATCGCGAAAAATCAAAACCTTGACTGATCATTATTTCGAGGTAAGGCGATTTGAAATTTCCGTAGTAAATGCAAATTTTCTACTGAGTTTGATCCACTTTTTTATTCATGTGTCCATTGAATCGGTGTTGATCGGTTCACGTTTTTATTTTTCGTTCGATTCATGTCGATCGCGTACATACCCTCTCGTCACATACAGACTCCCTATCATACTCTCTTTTTTTTACTGAACAATTCGCCTTCTGCTGCGTCTGCAGCAATTGTTGTTACGAGTATGTTGTGCGTGCTGATTTCAGCTCATTACATACTCGGCTCTCTGAAGGCGTTTAATGTGCGAAAGTAGCGCAATCTGTCGGAGAACGAACAAAGTACGGATTGAGCGATTCATTCGATCTCACTTCTGTTAATCTCCTACAGATTGCGCTACTTTCCCACATTAAACGCCTTCAGAGAGCCAAGTATGTAATGAACTGAGATTAGCACGCACAACATATTTGTAACAACAATTGCTGCGGACGCAGCTGAAGGCGAATTGCAAACAACCGTACAATACGCGTTGTAAAACATTTTAGCTCCTTAATTAATACCGTTACCAATAGAGAGTTGTATTTTGTGGTCTTTTCATGCGAGATTCTTGAAAAACTTTTCAACATAAACTAAAACATAAATTAAATTTAAATGTAAAATGGCAGATCAATCGATGCGTCGCAAAACACGCCACGCCACTGCCTTTGCCCGTGGGCTTGAAGGTAACTAATAAGGTGGCTGATCCTAGAGTACCTTTATAGAAGAGTATGGCCATTCGTACCTTTGTACTACAGGAAAACTGTTCCGCTTTTTGATTGGTCAGCGAGTTTTTAGGCTTCATGATGCTCTTAGGGCCGTAAATAAACAAACAAGATGGCGACTCACCGTAACATCGATAAGGAGCTAAATGTGACAAAAATTTCAATTATGCGGCAGTAGAATTTAAACTAGCATATCTACGAATAACACACGAAAAAAACACGAAAACATTGTTAAATCGCCTTTCACCTTTATTACAGGAGGATGTAAGATGTGCATATCCTCAATCTTGCTTGCTGATAACAGCCATCTTGTTTGTTTATTTATGGCCCTAAGAGCATCGTGTCAGCCTATTCGCTCGCGACCAATGAAAAACCGGAACAGAAATGGCCATACTCTGTCTATAAAGGCACTCTAGCTGATCCTAGAATCGGCATAAAATTCAGCGGTCTCATACCTCCAACTGATTGTGCTGATTTATTTTTCCGCAGCGAATCTTTCGCATGTTTAACGAGTGCCTGAAATTCCTCCTCCACTTTGCCCGGTTCAACCCATCCTCTCAACCAGCATAAGGATTTGCGAGCGTCCTCATACCGATTCTTCACAATTAGCCATGTTGGGGATTCGGGGATCTATTCCAAGAGGCAGAATATTAAAAGAACGAGATGAATATTAAAGCCTCAAAACCAACGTTTCTCAATTTAAATTTAATAAAAGAACAACTTAATTTGGGGAAAAGGCTGCAAATAAAGAAAAAGGAATAAACAAAACCCGGAACGTTTCAAAATAATAACAATTTCATTATCAACCGGAAAATAAATTAAAAACAAAAACGAGCCGCCGCTCCGCTGAAATTGCGAGACCGAGACTCAAATTTTATACGTGAACAAATATTGACCTCATTGAGGATCACCAAAAACCCATGACTGAGAGAGATAAACTTTTACTGGTGCATAAGAGAATGAGCGAATTTAAATTTTTCGCCTGCGAAAAAACTTTTAACAACGTGGGTCGCAAATTCCTGGAGAAAACGATATTTTGTTGGGGAAATTACTTTTTTTAAATTTCAAGAAAATTATCTATTCGTCCGATTTGTAGTGGAGACTTGTGAACTTTCCTCGAAAAATCCTCACCTGGGTCATACACGTGAATGTGATAACTGGGCTTGCGCTGCAGATCAGAGCAACAGATCTCCAGTCGAACAAGTAGCTCAAAACGTACATGACGAAAATTCCTGGAAACGAAATTGACATAATAAAAATTCCGATGTTGTCTTGTTTTCGTTAGTCAGCGATGATTTTCCTACACGTTTACATTTCGATGACCGCATTTGATCAACTTAAAAAGAATAATAACCTCAATGTTCCCAAAATAATTCCCATTGTGATTGCTATCAATGATTCAACTAACTTTTTTGAATCTATCGCAAGACAATGAATAAGACATAGTAAAAACTGCCGACTCAAAATTAGTAATTTATGCAAGTGGATACTTTTCAGATTGCTGGTTTAAGTGATAAAATACTACCTAGTATACCGTCGTGCTAAGGAAAAACGTCGTATGAACATTCGAGAGTTGCCAAATCTCCTTCGATGAAAAATTCATTTTTAAGGAAATTAATTAATATTTTTCCTTGAAATTTTCAGGAATTTTAGGTGGAACTGCGAACAAATTAATCTGAAAAATTAGAAGAAAAATATCCATAAGTTTACCAGGAAATTTGGGTTTTATCAAAGAAAATTTGGCAACACCTGAAGGTTCATGCAGCGTTTTTCCTTAGCACGGCAGTATAGACCAGAACTTCAAGAAAAACACACATTGCCCAGATGAAAACATACGCACGACTTCACGTGTGAGGCACCATCAGCAGGTTTACAATGTAATTTGGACGTATATTTTAATCTAAAAGACCTATATCTATTCTGACATGAGACCTGAAATCCGTCAGAATACATGCATGATAGGGCTCATGGCGGAATGGATATACATCCTTTTTATTGAAATACATCCATTTATTGGTTCAATCAAAGCAATCAAAGCCCGCGAACGAATGTAATTGTATGTTTTTTTTTCGAACAGGTAACCAATAGCACTATGCTGTATGTTTGTTGCCTAATTGAAATCAACCGCAAGTGGACGATATCTATAAATAACTTTGAATACCGTTAGGGGCCTACACAAGTTAAAGTTCCTTAAAAACACAAAGACAATTTTTGGTAAAAACATACTCACTTGCGTGAAAAATTGTTTTTAAAATAATTTTATACGCAAGTGAGTGTGTTTTGACCAAAAATTGTCTTTGTGTATTTAAGGATCTATAAATAAGTTCACACAACGCATGGTGTGTTGATTTTATCAAAGTGCGTAGAGCGCGAATCAGGGCCGGATTAACCTAATTTGCACCCATGGGCCGCCTGTATTTTCCCGCCGCTGCCGCCCCCCCTTTCATTCGTTTTGAAACATCAATCAAACCCATCGAGCGAACGTGCCGGAGAGGAAGAGGTGCATATAAGACGCGTTTACTCGTGTCGAACACATTTTTTGCGAAAACCCTGTCAACACTATTAGCAAAAGTTCACGGAACTTTGCGCGGAAGTTAAGTTCCGTAAACCTATCTCTGTGTGGTCAGGGCCATCCATGTATAAAGACGAAAAAATTATTTGAAAGAACAAACATAAATGTGGTTTAATAATTTTAACATCCGCCGCCGCGCCGCACTGACCGCACTGTGTTTGGCGCAATACTGGAAGTATTCCTACAGTGTTTTAGGCAATGTGCGTTTTCACGCCGACCGCTGCTGACCGCAATGTGTTCGACGCAATGCGTGAAATATTCATGCAGCCTTGTAGACGCTATGCGTTTCACGGTAACCGCACTGTATTTAACGCAATGCGTGCAGTATTCATGCAGTCTTGTAGGCGCTATGCGTTTCACGCCGACCGCTGCTGTCCGCACTGCGTTTGACGTAATGCGTGAAGTATTCATGCAGTTTTGTAGGCGCTGATATGTGTTCACTGCCAACCGCCGCACTTAGGGCTTCTCCTTTTCATCTCAAGTTCTCGTCATCATTGCTCTCTGCGCCGCGCCGCGCCGCGCCGCTCCAGGCCAAACTGTGTGTTTGGTTTCTCTCTTAACTCGAATAATTAAAGGTGCTGTCTCTTGTATCACCGAAAGACGACAAAATTAGAAATTACTATACTCTCAGGAAATACGAGATTTTGTCGCCTTTTCTCGTTTGTTTTTTTTTTTCTGAATCAGATTTTTTTTACACCTACATTTAAAAATAATTGCAAAATTTGCCGCCCCCGAATTTGCCGCCATGGGCCGCGGCCCATGTGGCCACTCCCTAAATCCGGCCCTGGCGCGAATATTATTTCTTTCAAATAGATACCGCTTCGCGGCCCGGGGTAGGCAGGTTGCCTATGCAACTAATTTGAGGGTCAACCTCAAAATCATGACGAAACTCCGGCAGCTCAGATTAGATTCGATTCGATTTCGATTCGCGCACCTCAGTATGACTTTACTGTTGCATAACGCACTTCGTTAAAACTTCATCGGAACTATGAAAAAAACCTTAAACGAAGATGGATAAAGAACATTTTTTTAAACTGATCAAAACAACTTACTTTTTATTGTTTCTTTAAACCACGATGGCCATTTCGGGCAAGGTGTTCATCGTCAGGTGATTAAAATGGATCGAAAATTAAGAGGATAAGAATGATGTGGTCGCGACGCAGTTGATATAGCACAACTCTCGTCCACTCGATCAACTGATATCACTTCTAATAAGTTGTTTTGATATTCAAAAAAAGGTTATATATCGACGGTGAAACTACCAAACCACGTATCTCGTTTGCGGTGTTTAAAAATCTACGCTCACATTTTATTTTTTGGAAGTAGACCAGATCAATATCATTCCTTGAAATTTTCACAGAATTTTCTTTGCGCGAAGAGGAAAAATCACAGAAATTTTCAAGACTGGACGTTAAATAGTTTTTCATTTAAAAAATAAAGTATGACAGGAAGTCTGCGACGTCGCAAACCGAGATACGTGGTTTGGTAGTTTCACCGTCGATATCCATCCTCGTTTAAGGATTTGTCTCTTCAGTGTGTTCGATGTCTATTTGGCGTAATTGAAGGCAAACTTTAAGTGGACGATACCTGAAAATAGATTTACGAATCGTTCATTGTTTTCGGCAAAGTTTATGGAGAGAGATGCAAGTGTTCGAATAGATAAGCTCTAAGATTCGAGCCCTCGTATAGGTTTGTTGCCTGTTCGCTGAAATTGTAGGCGAATCAAGCGGACGATATGTATCAACAGAATCATACAAAAAGCCTCCACCGTTCCCAAGGTACCATTGGAGTGTTTCTCATGTCTCTGATTTTTACCTATTAAAGTGGCAGACGTGGAGATAGATGAGAGAGTCCCCCTAAGATGCGGTTCGCTGACTTCACCGATGTAAGAATGGATGGGTGCCTCGGTGAGCCCTGTGCACATCCCTGTGATTGCGGACACCATGTAAAGAACGTAGATGGATTGCGCGAAGTGCAGGGACATCCACGCGATGAATGTAGGAATCGTGACTATGACCATCGTGGTTTTCCGTCCGAATTTGTCTTGGAAATACCCGGACAGTAGTAGACTCGCCAAAGGGTGGCAGATGAAAGGTAGGCTCCCTTTTGAACGATTATAAAACAGGAACAGAAAATTATGGTACACACGTTCTCAAAGAGTATGTCTGTCGCAGGCAATAAGTCTAATCAGGAATGCCTAAGCAGATTGTCAAATTTTGATAGTTTACGAAATTTCGTAAATCTAATGCGAAGAGCTAACGAGTTATCAATATTTTGGAAAACAATTAGGTACTCATTAAATCTTCGAACTATCCTTGTTTTTTCCTCTATGAATGCTGTTCATTTCTACTGTTAAAATTTTGAAATTCTATGATTAATGATTTGCTATTTTCAAGATAAATCTTCATTTAGGAACTTAATTTTTTCAAACATTTTTCTATGATGCACATTTTTACATAGAATTCTTTCTTACACTAGCGATGAACTATTTGGTCGGAAATTTGGAATATAATCAGAAATGTAATCCAAGTAATATATTTGACTTTTTGCCGATGTATTGGACAAAACGCCTGATTTGACTAATTTCCTGCGCCTTTTCGGCGGTGTCCACAATCACATATCTCGTTTGTGGTACGCTTTTATTTTATTGTATTTTTTATTTTTTTATTTTATATCGTCCCTTGAAGTTTTTGTAGACTGTTCTTCGGACAGAGGAAAAAAATCGCGGCAGTTTTTAAAAATTGCTGTTGAGTATATACTTGTCCGTTTAAATAGTACGGATTGACAGGAAGTCTGCCACGTCGCAAACCGAGATACGTGATAGCGGGCTTACACTGCCGATATTCTTTACAATCAAGAGAAAATTTATAAAAAGTTGCGAAACACTGTGTTGTTTAGGTTTCTGCAATAAAAATAAAGCGTGAGTGAAAATTAAGCATCGTAAAGTGCAAAGGCTATTTTATACTTGACAAGGAAAACAAACCCTCGATCCAAAATAATAAAGTTGAATTTTTAGTTTTTTGAAGGTCAAATTCGACAGTTTTTGTAGAATTGCCCATATGTGATTCATGCCAACCGGTTACCGCCCTGTACTAGGCGTAATGCATGAAGTATTCCTACTGGCATGTAGGCGTTGAGATGCTTTTCGAGTCGACCAGCGACCGAACTGTGCGGGGCGTAATGCGTACAGTATTCCTGCCTTCTTGTAGGCGCTAAAATCCGATGTAACATTTCGCAAGCCCAACCCCCCAAACTCTAATAGCGCGATTAAATTTGGCAGTTGCCGATGTGGCTTGGTTGCTTTCTGCTTAACGCCTGTTAATTTCGTCAAGATGATAAGAGTCAAGAGATGTGTTTTTTAGGAGTCAAAAAACGATGCTTTCTGTCAACAGCCGTCCTCGCTAGCCTATTTGAGAGACTCACCAAACCAGGATGCTTGCTCGTCGCTCATACTAAGTGCCTCCTCGGGGTTCAAGTGGAGTGCGCCAATGACAGTTGTGATCATCGCCGAGTACAGACCCATCTCGATGAGTAGCCAATTCTGGATTAGCGTCACCAGTACCTGTGAGAGATCAAGCGCGCATGAATAGGATAACCCGAGGGGTCGTCTTGAAATGAACGGAGTTAAGAGACGTGCCAAGTCGCATCAGGTTTGAGCTGAGAAAGATAGGTTCGATAAGTCTCAGTGTTACGGACTAAGTTAAGGAGTGAGGAAGACCAAGTCAAGAAATTCTTCAATTTACTTCGAAATCTCCTCTTAACCAAGGCATTATATGATATAAAAACGAATTTCTGACTCCAGCTGATGAGTAGCATTCTATCAACCACCACTTAATTTAACATTTTACAATTATAATTTATATTTTGAATTATTGTATATTTTATTTCCTATTGTTCTTTGACTTGTGCCTTAGTTCCAATAATGGGGCTTTAATATACGAAAATAAAATAAATCAATAAAAAAAAAATTAATGTTATGCGATTATTTTTACGTTCAAAAAACTTTTTCTCGACTTTGAATTTTTGGCAGGAGAGATACTACGACTACTCAAATTTAAAACTATTCTGAAATGATACCCTTTTCCAAAATGCGAACCTGTGCGTTTCTGTTAAACTCAGTTTGAATTCATCGCCCCTCTAACGTAAGGACACATCTCAATTTTCACGTGAGCCCTGTTTTACGCATAAACCCATGCTCTCTGGAGCTCATGTGGAAATCAAGATTTGTTCTTACATCAGAAAGGGCAACGATAAAAACATTTGGTAATATTACCGCTTTTTTATCCCCATTTTCAATCGTCCCGTGTACCTGTAAGGCACCTCTAGCCACCCTCTAAAACAACTTGTTGAGTTGAGCACAAAACCCGTCCTTAATTTTTGAAATCAATGAGGAACAGTGAAAACACTCAGTGTAATAAGAATGGCATGTTAGAAGCAATTCTCACTTGGGCAAAAGTCGATCTTCTTGAATAATTGTACCGGTTCTTCATGCTTGGTGACTCGTTCCAAGAGTCCAGACTTTCAGGCTCTTCGGCTTGACGACACATTTTAGTTGATCTTCTAAACAGAATTCAGCGTACCTCCAAAAATTTGAACCAAAAATTTCCTACTTTGTTTGTGGCGTCTGAAAAAACATTCGTATTGACACATACAGAAAGGATACACCATGTGACAACGAATGGAGAACTGCTCCGATGGAATGGAACTAAAATTTTTGGCTCATTTGTAAAAACACATATGTCGATAGGGAAGTGAATGATACATTCGTTGCTTTTAAACTGAGGCAAAAGTTGTAGTTCCTAGTTGCAAAATGTAGTCTAAATACTCGCGGCATGGGAAAAAAGAGTAAATCATTGGCTCCCTTGAATAGACAGAAATCGACATATGTCTACCAAAAGTTCATAATTTAGCGAACATTTTTTGGATTTCATTTCCCTGGTAAAAATTGGCGATAAGAGCTGCGTTTCAAAATACCATAGGAATTCTAACAGCCGGCTAAAGAAGGCTACAGAAAATCATATAGCTGGCTGTAGAATGAGGAGAAAATCGTACGGCCGGGCTATGCGAAGCGATAAAAAATCATACAATATTTTTTTTCCCTCAATTAAAATGAGAATAATCCATACAGGATGTGCAAACATTTCAAAATCATGAGTTGAATAACGCTGACTCCGCCAGATTAAATATTAGAGCCTAACACAAAGCGGAGCGGCGTCGCACTGGCGCCTACAAACCTAACAGGGATACTTCACGCATTGCGCAACGCGTGAAGTATCCCTGTTAGGTTTGTAGGCGCCAATGCGCGTTTCGCGCTGGCTGCCCGCCTGCCGCGCCGCAGCGTGCCGCCCACGGCGCTTGAAGCAACTATTTCACACCAGAGGTATTGCACAGTATCATACGAAACTGAAGGCGCTCTCTTACAGCTGGCTGTAGGTCTACGGTATTTTGGAACACAGATTCTACTGCTAATTTTTTGCAGGGTTTGTTTTAAAATTTTTACCCGCATAGCAAGGAAGAAAAGGAGTACGAACATATTGGTAAGCAGGGGATGCAGGTTTCAAACGCATGCACAAGAGTGATTAGACCTTTGGGAGAAGCTTTTCTCACAGAACATGAAAAATCTCAACAGAAAAATATATTGAAATTTATCAGTTCGCCGGGAATCAAGCCTGAACACCTGAATTTGTTCCTGAACAATTTAAAGTAATTTATCACATTTGGACTGCATTTTGTAATTTGGACCATTAATTCCGGCTCTTCTGGAAAAACACTTATGTGCATAGGGAAACTAATGGCACATACGTTGTTTTTAAACCGGGCTAGAATTTATAGTTCCAAATTGCAAAATTTAGTCCATTTTATGTCGACGGTGAAACTGCAAAAATGAGAATCTCGGTTGCGGTGTTTTGAAATCTTCGATACTACTTTATTTTTTTGAAGGTTTCCGAACCAACATCATGGCTTGAAGTTTTCACGGAATACTCTTCATATAGAGATAAAAAAACACTGAAATTTTTCAAAAAATGACGTTCAGTAGATTTAAATGTAGAAAATAAAGTATTACAGGAAGTTTGCAACGCCGCAAGCCGAGATACACATTTCTGCAGTTTCATCATCGACATCCTATCTGTGAATTGAAAAATGCGGAAGCATATTTGCTCTGGACCTTCAGATACAAAAGTGTTGAGAAATTTGCTGTTTTCCATCAAGGCATATAGTTTAAGAGGAAGGATCGAAATTTTTCGCATCATACTCATATCTTTAAATCCAGAACGAGATTTCGGTTAGTTTCATTGCTTACGGCACATTGATTCGCGATTAAATTGTTAGATAAGGTGAAGCTGAATTTATCTGGGGCTTTAGTTTTCTTCAGTTAGCTGTCAATACATTCATCTCTTGAGTATAAAACACTTCAGTTGTGGTATAAAGATTTTACCACCTCAAAAAATTCAAGTGTACATGTATTCTGCCGTGCTAAGGAAAAACACCGTATGAACATTAGAGTTGCCAAATTTCCTTTCATAAAATGCTTATTTTTGAGGAAAGGTATGAATATTTTTCCGAGAAATTTTCAAGAACCTTCAGTAAAATTGCGAACAAAATTATCTAAAAAAATTGACTGAAAAATATTTACAAATTTTCCCGAGAATTCGTGATTTTCCAAAGAAAATTTGGCCACTCCTGAAGGTTCATACGGCGGTTTTCACTAGCACGGCAGTATTAAACAATGATGATCTATGAATTTGGAAGATTTCCGGATCCCAAAGCCTGACTTACAGCCTGAGTTGTTGATCGATTTTTAGATTTTGAGAGTTCTTTAAAACTATTTGGAGGTAATTTATGGGGATTAGCGGATTAATACCCTAAGGTCACATCAAAAGCTACCAGAATATTCCTGCTGCAGAGTAATCAGAAGTCCTCCAAAGATTCCAACGTCTATTCTAACGTTCCATCTGATGTCGGAGTCGGTCTTGATTTTCTAATAAATTTTCCCCATGTCTCCCACGTGTAACGCTCAGAAAGTAAAAGAAAAGTTTGAAATAATGGAAAGTTACTTACCAGTTTTATCACTTGTGTAACGAGGACGCTCAAATGATTAGAATGGAGGCGAGACAGTTTGTCGAGAACGATTTTTCAAACCAGACTATCAGCACATTTTTCCTGAGTAGTGTTACACAACTAATCCATAGAATTTTAAAAATAACAATAAGCGAGGCAAAACGTAGAACTGAACAATTTTAGGAAATTTTCAGAGAAGATAATGACTTAACAATAATATAAAGACATTAAGCTTCGAATGCTAGCAACTAGTTTGCCGTGCCAAGGAAAAACGCCGTATGAGCCTTCAGCCGTTGCCAAATCTTCTTTAAAAAAACACAATTTTTTGAGAAAATTCGTAAGTATTTTTCCATTGAGTCTTCAGAGAATTTTGTTCGCATTTTAAACTAGCACATCTGAAAATTTCAAGGGAAAAAACTCATAACTTTTCTCAAAAATACATATTTACCGAGAGGATATTTGGCAACACTTGAATGATCATACGGCGTTTGTCCTCAGCACCGCAGTAGTATAGCCTCGGTTTTGTGAGAGAACCTGCATTTTTCATCAATTCCTCAGAGGCTTAATCGAGGGGCTTCTCTGATAAAACAATTAGTGTTCTTGTGTTACTTTTGGTAGGTGCAAGCAAATTAAACAGAAATCAACACAACTTTTGTGTCGATTCTGGTAAGTTTGCGGTGACTTCAACGCAGAATACAAAGGAGAGACTGGGGAAAAGCATCCCTCCGATTGCGACGTTGCAGAGGCGTGGCGTGCTTTGCGACGTATCGATTGTTATGCCATTTAAACCTATGGAAAAGGATCGATAGACAGGGTGTTCGCAGCGAAGACCTTAATAATCGATTCTTTACCGTAGGTTCAAATGGCATAACAATCGATACATCGCAATTCACACCACGCCACTGCGACGTTGGTTTTCACCACTCGTTCTTTATTAAATATCGACGGTGAAACTACCAAACCACGTATCTCGTTTGCGGTGTTTAAAAATCTACGCTCACATTTTATTTTTTTGAAGTAGACCAAATCAATATCATTCCTTGAAATTTTCACGGAATTTTCTCCGCACAAAGAGGAAAAATCACAGAAATTTTCAAGACTGGATGTTAAGTAGTTTTTCATTTAAAAAATAAAGTATGACAGGAAGTCTGCGACGTCGCAAACCGAGATACGTGGTTTGGTAGTTTCACCGTCGATATCCTCAAGACAACTAGCTGGCATTTTCTCTTGAAATTGTCAACCGGAGGCTAGGGTTATTCCGTGTTTTACTTTCCGTATTAACCACACTTGTGTGTTGAAATTTCTCTCTGTGTTGGAGCACAACACGTGCAAGTGCAGTTTCTATTATTGCGAGAAGCACATGTTAGAAGTTTCGAAATTACACGGACCCTCATCGCAAAAAGAAAGTTCAAAGTGACTTTTTGATGCCTGAAAATTGGAATTTAGGAGCGAATTTTTCATAAAATATGCACGAAGACTAGTTTTTCTTGGAATCATTGATATCTCAATTTTTTCATAAACTACACTCATGTGCTTTGTCCTCCACGCCCCTTAATTGGACTAAATTTTGCAATGTGGAACTAAAAATTCTACCCCGGTTTAAAAACAACGTATGTGCCATTAGTTTCCCTATGCACATAAGTGTTTATCCAGAAGAGCCAAAATTTATAGTTCCAAATTGCAAAATGCAGTCCAATTCACCCTCTAGGTTAGAAACGACAAGTCACCTTAGAGATCATCGTCAGAAATTCACTGCCTGTCCGAAAATTATTAGACAGAGTTTAGAATAAGATGGAAGCATAGCTGAACGTATTTATGCTAAAAGAAACTACGTTACACGCAAACCCTCTGCACATAGTTACTTTTGGCATAAATACGTCCAACTAAGCCCCACATCCAGTCGCACGTTGATAATATTGCGCCGTTTTCTGCGTTCGCTTGTAACACAGAGTGGTAGCACTTGACATTACTTTAGGGTACTAAACAATTAATCCTCATTAATAAAGTATATTTAAACAGCTTCAGGACGTGAAAAAAAGAAGAAAATACTTTGAAGAATTGAAAATTCTCTTCTTTATACTGCTGCATTCTAATCTCCTTTTCTATTGAAAACGAACAATCTATCCTTCGTCGGGAATCGTTCTCTAAAATGCAGTTTATTCACCCGGCTTAAAACTCCCAAATTGTAATGCCTGTAATGCCCCGCCTTTGTAATGTAAAGTTACGAGGATTATTTTTCTAAAATCCATTCTTACCAATTTGCAAATGTTCTTGTAATATGTATTTTGCCTCGGTGGATCCTCTCTCGTTCTCAAAGAAGTCACGGGGGATGCGGGTTTATACGATCCTCATAGTCATGCGAGGCACGCGTTGAGGTGTAAGCTCCGTCGAACTGAGGTCACCAGTCGAAAACGCCTTCAAATTCGAGTGATACTTCAACGCTCACACTAAAGTTAAAATAATTGCATCATAAATTGCCGTGCAGAATCCTTTGCTTTTCAGAATGCGGACATTCATGAAGGACATTTTCTCTAATTGGGGAAACCTAAGTATATGGACATTGTTAGCATCATTCGACACCGACATGTGTTGCCTTGATATGTGAACCTGAAAATCGATTCCCAATTCTTTTTGGAGGAATACTTTACAAAAGATGAGGAGATGAGGTTGGTCTTGTGAGATACACAATGTTGCTCCTCTCCCGAAACCTGTTCTAGAATACCCACCCATTAAATTTTATATCTTCGCTTTTCTCAACAACGGGCTGATTATTGAACTTGATAGACAAAGCGATAGACAAAAAAGACAAAAGGGATATGGACGGATCCTATTGGTGAAAGCGGGCGATTACAATGGACGACGGAGGTAGGTATTAGATTAAATAACGGCAACCCACGAGAGACCCTTTAGTTAGTCCATCATTTTCTTCTTTTGTGTAAAAGAAGCACCCACCTCGACCGATAGGATCGCTCTATACTCCTTATGCCTTCTTGGTCTATCAATTTCAACAATCAGTCCGCAGGCCCATATCAGCAGCAAAACTCTGAACCATGTGCCTACCTCGGTTTGCGACGTTGCAAAATTCCCGTTAAAATTCATTTATTAAATGGAAAACTACTCTACGGCAAATCTTAGAGAATACTGTGATTTTTCTTTTCCAAGCAAAAAAAAAAATGTTTGGAAACTTCAAAGAATGATACGGATTAAAGTAATATAAAAAATTAAAATAGGAGTGGAAATTTTAAAATACCGCAAACAAGGTACGTGGTTTGAAAGTTCACCATCGACATGCTCAATTGATACAAATTCAGTTTAAAAAACCTCTATGACGTGTTACTTGCCAAGTTAATGTTAAGACGAGCAGTATTCTTTTAAAGAGAGCGTTCATGAATTTCGTATGGCCCTTTTTTTGACCCCCTCTCCCCTACAAGAATTCGTAACGCAACCTTGGAACCCCTTTTTAAAAATTACGTAATACTTGATGGACCGCTCCCTTAAGATCCCAAAAATTGTGAGAAACTGTTGAATGTACGGCTGAATATTTGAAGCATTTTCAATGGTAGAGACGTCAAGAATAAAGTCGAAGAAATGAGGATGACAAATTTTGGATTTTGTGTGTTTTTACCAATATAGGGTATTACGTGGCGCTGGTACTGACCCCCTTCCCCTTGTAACGCAGCGTAAGGCAGACTCATACCTCCTCCCTCCACTAGAGCATTACTTAATGAATGAACACTTCCGTAAAAACACACAGTAAAAGATTAATTACATTGATACATATTGATTTGAGATAGTTATAACACGTCTTAATATGTAGATGACTGCTAATAAAATCAGGCATTACGGTTCTAGTCGAAGCTGCAAACAAAAGGTCCATTTCTATCTAAGCTTTTTGGTCACTGCTACCTTTTAAACCTCCTTTAACTTCAGCAACCACCGAAACACGTTCATGAGTAGGTACTGAACGGATAAGGTCGCTCAATAGAACGGCTTACCTAAGTCTGAGGTGTCTCATACCAAATAAACGGGCTGTTAGAGGCGTGGACAAGTAAAATGAAAATAAATTAGAAAAACTTATCGAATTTTAATATTCATGACGATATTAGCATAACTGCAATGGAAAGTAGAACACAAGGAAAACTGTAAGCTGAATCTCGGAATGGAGCGACTCACAACTTAGTGTAAATGACTTAAACAGTTGTCGGGAAGACACTTCATTTTGACAAATTCATGAAAAGATAAAGATGATAAAAATTAATTCGGGAAATTTCACGTCAACTTTTAAGAACGAGGATTTATTACAAGTGCTTCCTCCCATGCTTGATACAGAATGACTTCTTAATAATGATCTGAGAACCAGCTCAATCACTCCCGATTGAGACTTTAACAGGTGCTCTGAGATAAGCGCAGTTGGTAAGTATTAGAAGTGGTAAGTATTAATTTTTTAAATTTCTTCTTCATTTTAGTTTTTAATATTTCTGCAAAAAATTATCCATTTGCGTATTACAATCCTGGCTTTAGCCCCTATAAACTACGGCCTTAACAATCGAAACTGCAGTAGCGACACAGGAAAACCGAAATACCAAGCGGAAACGCTACTTCAATATTAAGCTTCCATCGCCTTGCTAAGGCGCAGGGATACAACTATTTCAACTCTCCGGAACGCGTGACGTATCACGCCTCAATTGAAGGCGTTTTCGAATCCTCTGTATTTACAGGACAAGATTTTCCAAATTTTTGTGCTTTATATTGTTGATTTGAGTTCCTTTTATTTTTTAGTTAAATGGGCCTGTTGCATGCAAGAGATACAGCCGTGCGAATAGACTTTTTAGAGGTTAAATGACACGAAAATTACGATGGTCACACCAAAAAAGTCTGAAATACGCCCGCCGTTTGCTCGGTTCCGGTGATTAGAAAACTGCCCCCAGACGCGAGAAATTTGAAAAAGCACGTTCCTAACAACGAAAATTGCGAAGTAAGGAGTATATTTCAGACTTTTTTAATGTCACCATCGTAATTTTCGTGTCATTTAACTTCTACTTGACCGGTTTTCCTGTACCGCTACCGCAGTTTCGACCGTCAAGGCTGTAGTTAAGGGCGCTAAAGCCAGGATTGTATTACGCAAATGGATAGTTTTTGCAGAATAATTTAAAATTAAGAATCGGTAGAAATTTACCTAAATAATGAAAGGAACTCAAATGAACAGTATAATGCAAAAAAATTTGGAAAATCTTGTCATGTAAATACAGAGGATTCGAAAACGCCTTCAATTGAGGCGTGATACGTCACGCGTTCCGGAGAGTTGAAATAGTTGTATCCCTGCGCCTTAGCAAGGCGATGGAAGCTTAATATTGAAGTAGCGTCTCCGCTTGGTATTTCGGTTTTCCTGTGTCGCTACTGCAGTTTCGATTGTTAAGGCCGTAGTTTATAGGGGCTAAAGCCAGGATTGTTATTCGCAGATGGATAATTTTTTGCAGAAATATAAGAAACTAAAATTAAGAAGAACTTTAAAAAGTTAAAAAAAGGAACTCAAATCTACAATATGATCAGTAATAGTCAGTCAATATAATTTACAGTCACCGCTTGGTTTCTCGGTTTTCCTCTGCCGCTACTGCAGTTTCGACCTGCTGAATTCCGACTTCCGACCTGGTGAATAATTAAAAATTGGAACTCGAATCAACAATATAAAGCAAAACAATATGGAAAATCTTGTCATGTAAATACAGAAGATTCGAAAACGCCTTCAATTGAGGCGTGATACCTCACACGTTCCGGTATGCGGTATACGTTGCGAAATAAGGAGTGTATTTCAGACTTTTTTAATGTGACCATCGTAATTTTCGTGTCATTTAATTAACTTATGAAAAGTCTATTCGCGCGGCTGTATCTCTTGCGTGCAACAGGCCCATTACTGCTGCTTCTTAATTTTGAATTATTCTGCAAAAATCATCCATTTGCGTAATACAATCCTGGTTTTAGCCCCTATAAACTACGGCCTGAACGGTCGAAACTGTAGTAGCGGCACAGGAAAACCGAGAAACCAAGCGGTGACGCTACTTCAATATTAAGCTTCCATCGCCTTGCTAAGGCGCAGGGATACAACTTTTTGAACTCTCCGGAACGTGTGAGGTATCACGCCTCAATTGAAGGCGTTTTCGAATCTTCTGTATTTACATGACAAGATTTTCCATATTGTTTTGCTTTATATTGTTGATTCGAGTTCCAATTTTTAATTATTCACCAGGTCGGAAGTCGGAATTCACCAGGTCGAAACTGCAGTAGCGGCAGAGGAAAACCGAGAAACCAAGCGGTGACTGTAAATTATATTGACTGACTATTACTGATCATATTGTAGATTTGAGTTCCTTTTTTTAACTTTTTAAAGTTCTTCTTAATTTTAGTTTCTTATATTTCTGCAAAAAATTATCCATCTGCGAATAACAATCCTGGCTTTAGCCCCTATAAACTACGGCCTTAACAATCGAAACTGCAGTAGCGACACAGGAAAACCGAAATACCAAGCGGAGACGCTACTTCAATATTAAGCTTCCATCGCCTTGCTAAGGCGCAGGGATACAACTATTTCAACTCTCCGGAACGCGTGACGTATCACGCCTCAATTGAAGGCGTTTTCGAATCCTCTGTATTTACATGACAAGATTTTCCAAATTTTTTTGCATTATACTGTTCATTTGAGTTCCTTTCATTATTTAGGTAAATTTCTACCGATTCTTAATTTTAAATTATTCTGCAAAAACTATCCATTTGCGTAATACAATCCTGGCTTTAGCGCCCTTAACTACAGCCTTGACGGTCGAAACTGCGGTAGCGGTACAGGAAAACCGGTCAAGTAGAAGTTAAATGACACGAAAATTACGATGGTGACATTAAAAAAGTCTGAAATATACTCCTTACTTCGCAATTTTCGTTGTTAGGAACGTGCTTTTTCAAATTTCTCGCGTCTGGGGGCAGTTTTCTAATCACCGGAACCGAGCAAACGGCGGGCGTATTTCAGACTTTTTTGGTGTGACCATCGTAATTTTCGTGTCATTTAACCTCTAAAAAGTCTATTCGCACGGCTGTATCTCTTGCATGCAACAGGCCCATTTAACTAAAAAATAAAAGGAACTCAAATCAACAATATAAAGCACAAAAATTTGGAAAATCTTGTCATGTAAATACAGAGGATTCGAAAACGCCTTCAATTGAGGCGTGATACGTCACGCGTTCCGGAGAGTTGAAATAGTTGTATCCCTGCGCCTTAGCAAGGCGATGGAAGCTTAATATTGAAGTAGCGTCTCCGCTTGGTTTTTCGGTTTTCCTGTACCGCTACTGCAGTTTCGACCGTTAAGGCCGTAGTTTATAGGGGCTAAAGCCAGGATTGTAATACGCAAATGGATAATGTTTGCAGAAAATTAAAAATTAAGATGCAGGAGAAACCTAACTAAATACTAAGAGGAACTCAAATCAACAATATAATGCAAAACAATTTAGAAAATCATGTCGTGTAAAAAAGAGAAATTCGAAAACGCCTTCAATTGAGGCGTGATACCTCACGCGTTCCGGAGCGTTCAAATAGTTGCATCCCTGCGCCTTAGCAAGGCGATGGCAGCTTAGTATTGAAGTAGCGTCCCCGCTTGGTTTTTCGGTTTTCCTGTGCCGCTACTGCAGTTTGGACGGTTAAATGCGTAGTTTAACTCTAAGATTCTCATTCATCGTACGTTCTTTAAAAGAGCTTATCCATTTTTATATTTATAGAACTATACAAATTTGAATAGCTTTATTTGTTTCGCTCTCTTTTTACTTTATCCATCAATATCTTAGGTTTAAATTTCTTATGGTTATTTTTCATATTTTTATCTTGGTTGAAGTTTGTGATACCTAAATCATCTACACATTTAGTTCCCATGGAAACCCCACTAGTTCTGTTTTCTTTTATAGTTTTCATTGAAACTGTTAGAAGATTGATCGGGCCTTGATGGATAAGCATTCGATACCTAAATAACTATTAATATTAGTTTAAATACACTAGAAAACCAACAATTTCGAGTTTTTCGGCACTAAAAGCCTTCAGAGTGGGTATATTTTGAGCCCTCCGCACTCCACAGATTTCTTTCCTGATCGGAGGATCATATTAATCGATCACGAATTGGACTGCATTTTGTATTTGGAACAATAAGTTCTGGCTCTTCTGGAAAAACACTTATGTGCAATGTGCATGGGGGAACTAATGGCACATACGTTGTTTTTAAACCGGGCTAGAATTTATAGTTCCAAATTGCAAAATGCAGTCCAATTAAGCCTCTCCACTCGCCACGCGCCTTGTTGTGAGCGCGAGCGCAGCCAAAGCGCCTTCAATTTTTCGCGCAAGCAACATGGACATCCCTCGAGTACGAATAGTTGTATTCTAGTGCCGCACGCTGTCTCCAACGTCGCCACTCGTCTGATATTTCGATAAATGTGTGTTTTTCGAATAGATAACTATTCGCGCTCTCCGGTGGGTTTGTTGCCTATGCGGTGAAATTGAAGGCGAACTTCAATGGACGATACTAATAGATTCATCACAACATAGAGCCATAAAAATGTGTGTTTTTCGAATAGACAACTATTCGCGCTCTCCGGTGGGTTTGTTGCCTATGCGGTGAACTTGAAGGCAAACTTCCGGACGACACTTATCAATTCACAAATCGATTGCCGAATATCTTAGTATGAAATGGTCGCATCCCAGAAGATAGATCCGTATTCGGTACTTTCTCACGGGACTCTGAGCACCCAAGTAGCACAAGCAATGAAAATATTGAAATGTTTGCAAGTAAATGCAATGAATTGCACTTTCATTTTTACCGTGAAATTGTAAGATTTTTACATACGTTGATCAAGAAATGCCGATTTTTTTAACCCTTTAATGCCCAGGCAGCGTCATATTGACCCGAGGCTCGCTGAAGACACGTGCCCCGAGGGTTGTATGGTGCCAGTACATAAGTACTAGCTTTAAATATAAAGGTCTACAGCGATACATCCTAAAAAAAATAATCGCACGTCAAATTGAGAAAAATATGAAAACAATCGAGTGTCAACACTGCTCAGGACACCGCCGATTATACCGAAATTGATAGACGAAGCTACAGACAAAAAGAAGACATAGGGAGTATGGAGGATCCCAATTGGTTGAAACTGGTGGTCTTTACAGACTAAGAGGAAAAATGATAGACTAACTGTCGGGTCTCTTGTCAGCAGTTGCCGTTAGTTAGTCTATTACCTACCTCCTTTGTCCATTGTGACCATCCGCTTCCACCAATGGATTCCTCCATATACCTTTTGTCTTCTTTGTCTATAGCTTTGTATATCAATTTAATAATCGGCCGGCTGAAGAAAGGAAAGACTTTACGCAGGCCTCGTTTCTTGGAATTCGAGCAACACCCCATTGGTAGCTAAAAGCAGAGCATTGCTAGCTCACGCCATCGCGCCTTCAATTTTGCAGATGCAATGCGGACATCAATCAAGCACGAATAGTCGTATCTTTGTCCTGACATCAACAAGCGTACTTTGGGCTGCGGGAGCGACACAGTCGACAATAGGAGAGACCTAATCAAGCATCGTTTATTTTAAATTTTCTCCCAAACCTGAGCGACCTTATTGGTAGCATAGAATGGACTCAAGCGGAGCACTGTTAGTTCACGCCTCCCGCCATCGCACCATCGCGCCTTCAACCCACCTTTCATCGCGCCATTATAGATGCAACATGGACACGCATAAAACACAATGCAATGAAATTATTGAAATAAAATTGCGATGCAATGCGATAATATTGCTATTTTATTTTACCGAATGGAATTGCAAAATTTTCATATCATGCGGTCAATAAAATAATGCCGATTTTAAACAATCAATAGGATAAGCTCAATGTGTCAGAAAGATCGGCAATTTACAATATAAAGAAAAAATTGCAACTTATTTCAATTCATTGTATTGTATTACAAAAAAATTCAGTAACAAGTGCCCCTTCATTTAGCAGGTAGGCAACATCCACAACACTCCAATGCAGTGACAGTAATTTTACAATGATGTAATTATTGCAATTTATTGTAATCTCTGGCTCTGCTTCTTGGGATTGGGCATGTCGTGTGATATTTTTCCAAGGTTTTGATATTTTTCCACAAATTTTTCTCTGATCATTTTACTATCCCGGAAAATTTTTATGGAAGAATAAGTAACACACAACTTTTCCCAAGTCCGCCTAAGGAGGCACTCTCGCAATCCATTTGGCCTCTTCCGGCTCTTTCAGGAAAGTTCGCTGCCGAATTGAACTTTCGCGGGTCGGCATCTCGATCTATCGATAGTCAATAGTATAGTATCTCGAATCTCGATTGTTGTTGTTTTCTGCCCGGTGACCTAACCTCCAAATATCTCGCTCTCGCCCCAACACCTAGTTTAGTTTTTAAAATTTTAAGGGGAATAGAAACTACTTGGTGATAAACATGTTTCCATCGAATTGAAGCTTTAACTCACCAGGAACATCGTCCAAGGATCAAAATGTCTCAAGCAGTTGCAAGGTTGCTGTCTCGAAATTTTACTAACATACGAGGTACGGTTCTCATCTGACCTAACTGTTATCATTTTCGTTAGAGATTCTCTTTATCCGGTGCATATCGTGGACGAGGAGTATGTATTAAGCTTGCAAAGCGGAGCTTTCATATTCCGAAAATAAATTGCCTGTGTGTCTAAAGTCCATGGACAAGAACCAACTGAGCCGTCCAAATCATGTCTTGTTGTGCGTTGGATAGTTTCAGTCTTCAGGCGCATCACGGAGGTCTGCTTGTATTTACAGGTCTAAAAAATCATTGAAGACTTGGTTTTTGTTAAGAAATGAAGACTTTTAAGGATGGGCAATACTGTTCGAAACTTGTAAAAATTCAGAAACTGCGCCACAGGCCTGTAGAATACGAACCAGAGAGGGATAGAATTGTTTTAACAATATTCTGGTTTTGATGTAGGAGCACAGCAGTAGTTATTAGAGAAATAAAAATAATCAATTCAATAATTTGGCTCTCACTTTGACACATAACAAACGCAGAGATATACACAGTGGACTTGAAATGAGAGGAGTACCTGTGAAGCGAGAGAATGCACAGGTGTGAAATTCTGAAAATCCAGCGAGCCTTCACCTTGGCCCTCTCGAATAAAGTTAGGGCCCCAAAAGGCAGCAAACCTATAAATGCAAGTTATCAAGAAAAATGTATTTATACAATTGTTACTAGACCCGTTGTTTGTGAAGACTTAGCTTTTGTATTAATACACTCATTCTTGTGGAAGAATGCTTATTTATGAAGATTCTTGGTTTGATACCGGAATCTGAAGATTGGTAGCGACACTTTGTGTATTAAAAGGTTGGCTGCCCTTTTGGATCCTACACCCTCCCCAAAATGATCACTCCTTACTCTCACTGTACTGCTGTGCTGAGGAAAAATGCCGAATGAGCCATCGGGCGTTGCCAAATTTCCCCTGGCGAATCACTCATTTTCAGGAAAATTTGTGAATGTATGTCTACCAATTTCTCAGATAATTTTGTTTGTATCTTGATATAAAACGTGTGAAAATTTCAAGGAAAAATATTCATAATTCTCCTCAAAAATAAACATTTTATCAAATGAAATTTGGCAACTCTCGAGCGTTCTTCCTTAGCACAGCAGTATACAGGTACTCTAAAAATGAGCTGTGGGATAATGAATTTATTAATGGCATAGGGATTTTTGCTCTTCCATTCACTGTGTCCTATTGTTTCTTTTTGCTTTCAGGACTTCTGAACCCTAGCAGCAAGGCTATCATTTCTCAAGAATACACCGGTACTGGATTCCCTCATTGGCAAGTGAACAAGTGTAACAGACCTGCTAATTATCATACTCATCATGATGGTTCCTCCAGAATTTCAGGGAGCATAAACTTTGCCGCCATTTTTAACTCTACAAAATTAAATATTATTGACCCAATTACCCGTGAGCAAAATGTTATAGATCCCCGCATCATCTCTAATGTTGATATCTTAGACACTCCAAAGATAAAAAAAATAATTGATGAGCCTGACCAACCTCATGTAGTTGAAAAGCAAGCCCACAGAATGATCAACATTCGAAGGAGGAAAATGAAGAAACACAAATTGAAGAAGTTACGTAAAAGGATGAAGTTCGAGTGGAAGAAAAAGGCTCTTAAAAGAGAGAAAATCAAGGAAAAAGCTTTTTATATGGAATTGTATGCCCAAATTCGCACTGCGGAAACCTTCTCTCCGCAAGATTATGCTGCTGAGCAACGCAAAATAATTAAGCAGACATATTTGCCCCTTGAGTATGAAAAAATGCCTCAGTGGTATCTGAAAGAGACATTGGACAAGGAAAAAAGGATAGCCAGGGAAACGAAGGAGCATGAGGAAGGACTTAAGGCATTAGCTGAGTTTCAAAAAACCTATAAATGGTCTGATAAATACTAATTTTGTTATTCTCTTCGTGTCTCTTTTTAATTCGATTGCAATTATCCCGATTGTTTCTACTGTTGTTTTTGTATCAAATGTTTGTTTTAATAGATGAGAGGAAAGAATAAACTCATCTTTTCCAACACAGAATTTCATAATTTTATTTCATATCTCATCAACCTCTTGATCCATAATCCCCTTATATTTTAGGACAATTTCCGACATAAGTGTAAGGAAGTAATGCATTTTCTAACCGTGACAAGCTCAAAAGAGTATTTTTGACTGAAGGAAAAGAAGCCTCAAGTTGTAGTTGGAGGAATGGTTCCCATAGGTTTGAAACAGGAAAGGCATTAGTTCTCAGCATCAACTTAGAATTGAAACCTAATTTTCTAAAGACTTGGAGCTTAAGTAAGACATTTATGAACATGGAGCACAGTTTTTTCATGAAACATCCCACTGCTGATATGCAGACATAAGTGAAAATTAGAAAATACCAGACTCAGAGAGAGGAGATTAGATATTCCAGTTTTTAAGGAATAAAAAGTGAAAAATGCAAGACAGAGTGATTTCAAAATTCCACATTTACAAGAAAATCCGTTAAATCCAATGTTAACTGCATTGTCTTTGTCTCTTGATACCTTTTTGGATTAAATTCATACAGATAGATAAGAGAAAAGTAATTCTTGCAGTAGTTAAAATATTTGTAAAGAATAAATGATCGTGAAGTTCACTAAATGAGTTATAACACAAAATGTTTCTGTTTCAATAAAAAATTCATTTTAATCAATCAAAAGATTTTATACATTGTATGTACAGTTCATCTAATTCGAGTCTATTTATAGAAAAATAAAGAAGAGGAAAACAACTCGGAGAAAACTGAAAAAAAAATAACAAATAAGGAGTTGATGGCAATGACGAAAATAAACTAGTGTTCTCCCAATTCAGCTCGAGATTTCCCAACAGCTTTAGGCATCCTTTTGTTTGTTGAATCTTCCAGTTCTCGAGGCTGATAGTAATGTGGCGCCACTTCTAACAACCATTTGCTTTCAATTTCTGTCACCTGCAAACAAATTGGATAAAGCCAGATGTTGTGAGACAATGAGCATGGTGAAATGAAATGGACAGATTTATCTAGAATCAGTCTCTTCTCTTATAAGAAGTACATGCACACAATTTTAGGTCACAGCGTTGCTCAGTTTTCTGTTAAAGAAGTAGAATACCTAAGAGAGGAACTCGTGCAACGTCGGATGTAGTTAGGGCGCTTTTGTTAGGATATATTTAGATACATACAAAACATAAGTTTCAATTTTAAATCTACATAATTACAAATAAGCAACGATACAAGGTTTGAGCTAGAGGAAAAAGTCACATTTTTCCTCTTCAAAATTTTGCGTAGCAAAAGCTTCACACGATTGGAGGTTCTGAAACCAACTCCTGAACATACATATTAAAAGTATTTTTAACATGGATTAAATGGAGGTTACATCATACAAATGACATAATTTGTATTTTTGCCATTAACCAATGTTAATTGTTAACACTTTCATCTTGTTCAGGAGTTGATTTCCAGACTTCGCGTCGTGTGATGCGTTTTCCTCATCAAATTTTAAAGAGAAAACATGTTACGTAGGGCTTTAACTCTGACCTTGTCTTGTGGCCCACTGTTCTAATTTCTTGACGACCAAAACATTCTTGATGAAATTTACTAATTTGATACTTATCAGTTTTGCTTGTTCCGTTGGAAAAAGTAAGAGAAAAAATATTACCAAAAGTAAGAAAGACTGACCTGTCGCATGAATTCTTTGGTCGTGAAAACAAGTTCATGATACAAAACCCAGCGAGGTAGGGATTCGAATAAACAGCTATTCGGATGAATTATCACAGTTTGATTATGTTTCACAGTCTTATAATGCCCACCTTTAGAAAGCCTAGCGATATGGTAGAAATAACCAGCAGTGATTGCCTGAAACAAGAATGTCATTTGCTTTAATGTGGATCAGCTTACATGGGAATTGAATCTTAGTTCCTAAGTGTTTTATTAGCTAAATGGTTCTTGTAAGTAACTTTAACTTTGAAGTTGGGAGCTCACAATGTAGTTAAAATCGGCTAACGTCTAAAAATGCGATTCTTAAATTGCAACATTGTAGGTCTCTGATCATGTTTCATTTTTTTGTAAGGAAAATGAACAAACGGTTGCTATTGAAATTTTTGTTTAATTTTGTTCACAAATTCTAAAGAAAATTACATTAAAATGCATGGAAAATTTGGAATAATTTCCCTTGAATAAAATAAAACTTAATCTGAGATTTTTAAATGCTGCAATTGAGATATACTTTTTAAGCATTTAGCAGTCGATGTACAGAGTTGCATCAAAGTAAAAAAAAAGTTTTCATAATACTGTCTCGACAACAATACAGTCCCAGCTGACATTTTCTGCAGAATGGATAGAGATGTTAATGTATTCTATAATAAGAAAAAGACAAAATCGTCTTTCAATGTGTTAGAATTTGGCAAGAGATTCCTGTAGATGAAATGAACGTCCACCTGTTTCACTCTCAGATTGACGTAAATAACATTTTTTCCACTCCACAGTCTAATTTTTGGCAATTTTTTCACTGTTACAGGCCATTTTTCCCCTAAGGCAGCATTACAAAACATAATCTTTTATTTATCTTTTACTTCTAGTCGTGAAAAAAAATTACTCAAAAAGCGAATAAAAACATGGATTGTTTGGACATGGTTCCTTCCGCTAAGTAATTATCTGATAACCATAATTAGAAAAGGCCTGAGATAATGAGGCTATTATTTTTTATTTAAATGAATGAAATTGTAAAAATATTAAAAGACTGAAACGTCTATATCTGGTTAAGAGCCAAAGAGCCATTATTAAATTTTCACTGATTCAAGGTGCCAGAGGAGAACTCGGTGAGCAGTTTCATTACTCGCAATGTAATATTTTAGAAATTGAACATCTTCTGCTGGGCATTAAATATTACTAAATACTAGGTTTTTTTCATTTTCAATTTCTTTTTTACTCCGTATCTCGAGAGTACAAAAAACTAAATAATTAAAAAAAAGGTGAGATGCGTTTCCCACCTACGGACTAAATATGATGGTACTACGATTGGATTACAATTCAGTAAATGTAAGTTGACCACTGGAGCACTGGTACCTTTAAGAAAACCTAAAAATAATCATACCTTTCTGATATTAACAGTTTCTGACGGATTCGAGACAAGCTCCATTTCCACTCGCTGCATTAATCCAACAAGCTGTTCCCGGATGTCTCGTGCTCTTTTCATTGATCTGTAAACATAAATTTGACCAATGAGTTAGTAATAAAGTGATGAGGAGACTAAAAGAAGCCACTACAATGCTTGAACAGAACTTAGAAAATCAGAAAATACAAATTCAAGAAGACAATTGAAGGTTTTTGATGAAAGATAGGTTAATGATTGGTAGGCAGGTCATGGTAACTTTCAGCAATTAAGTGTACCAATGTACAAACTGATGGATTAATCTTTAAAAGCAGTTCTGAAAATTAAACATCTATCCTTGTAAAAACATAAAATGGATTTGATTGAAAATTATCAAACTGTAGAATGTGAATTACTCAAAAAGTGACTAAAACAATCAATTTTTTACAACAAAGTAATTAACAATTATGAAAGATGCAAGCATAAAGAAATCTACATTCTGATTTTTGACCTTAGAAGTATTTACTTAAAATTCAACTTATTTGTGGAGAGAGCTATCAAGTATGATCCAAAATTGTTCTGTGATTTTCCTTTTTTTTATTCTTTTTGTAAATTAAATTTTTAAGATGAAATTGAAGCTGGAAACTAATCCAGTTATAACGGTTTATAAAAATATGTTTGAATAGTGTCAAGGTCAAACTATCGTGAGATGGCATAGCCGTGAGATGACAAAAATAAAATATATAGGTTTCAAAATGAACCTTTTATAAATTCCTTTGGAATTTGTTCACCAACGAGTGGTTTTAAATTTCCAGCAAAAATATTGAAAGACTAGAATTATGCTGCAATAAAAAGTGACAGGAGAGAGGCGAAGTAAGTGGGCATTGTTTAAGGGTTGAAACGCAGGAGCATTTGCTCACTTAAAGGATTCAGACTCAATGAGGCAAACAATCTTTGAGCAACAGACCTCGTTAGTGCTTCGCCTCTGTCCCTCAACCGCTTTTTTTTCGTAATGGGGACAATGAGTATCCTTAAACTCGTTTTCAAAGAACAACAGAGAGTTTACCTGTATTGAATGAAATTTTCATAACACCACTGAGTTGAGAAATCGCTAGCTTCCCACTGGTTATATACATTGAGGAGCGTCAAATGGTCACCTCCAGGAACAAAGAAGTTTTTCCTTGCAGTATCTGCATGAATGATTTTATCTTTCGGTCGGTAATAGATTGCACTATTAACGCTTAACATTCCTGCAATTGAGACTATTTCATTGGAGCATTTGTACTTTTCAGAGGCTAACAACATTTTAGCCATCATAGGATCGAGAGGGAACTCAGCCATACGCCGCCCAAGTTTCGTCAGCTCTCCATGATGATTCAACGCTCCAAGAGCATAGAGCTGTTCCAAAGCCAGAACGAGGGTTTCATGTGGAGGAGGGTCTAAAAAGTCGAAATGTATTAGGTCATTGATGCCTAAGGCTTTTAAAGTTAGAACAGCGTTTCCTAAATTTATCCGCTGGATTTCTGGAACTGTGTTATCCTCTAATTCGTGTTTGTATGCCCATGCTGTGTACAGTCGGAAGCACTTTCCTGCTGCTACTCTGCCAGCTCTCCCGGCTCTTTGGTTAGCGCTTGCTTTGGAGATTGGAACCACAATTAAAGACTCCATTCCTGTTCTTGAATTAAAGCTGTTCTGTTTGCAGAACCCTGGATCTATGACATAGATAATGTTATCTATCGTTAAAGATGTTTCTGCTATGTTGGTGGCCAGAACGACTTTTCTTGCATTCGGAGGGGTTGGTAAAAATATCTTTGCTTGCATGTCACTTGGTAAATTGGCATAGACAGGGAGAATAACAAGTTCTTTGATTTTTGAACCTAGCCTCCGTACTCTATCTTGTAAAATTTCTTGACACGTTTCGATTTCTTCTTGACCGGTTAAGAACACTAATATATCTCCTAAGGGTTGAGTTGCATGAATTTGTAAAATTGAGACAACACAAGCATCAATATAATCAGCTTCCGGGGCTTTCGTGTAGAAAATATCCACGGGAAACCGACGACCGGGTATCCTAAAGATCGGAGCATCGTCAAAAAATCCAGAGAATTTCTCTGCATCTAGAGTTGCACTTGAGATCAGCAATTTAAGATCTGACCTAAATCTAACAATATCTTTCACTAGTCCAAATAAAATGTCTGTATGCAAGGTTCTCTCGTGAGCTTCATCAATTATCATGACGCTGTAGCTTGCCAGATCAGGTTCCGATAAGAATTCTCTGTGCAGGGTACCGTCAGTCATGTACTTGATGACAGTTCTTTGAGACGTGCAATCTTCAAAACGAATACTATATCCAACTTCTGTTCCTAGTTTGACACTCATCTCCTCCGCAACACGTGCAGCTACTGACATCGCAGCAACTCTCCTGGGCTGGGTGCATCCTATTTTTTTATCATCTTCGGTGAAACCAGCCTCGTAAAGGTACTGAGGAATTTGAGTCGTCTTACCAGAGCCAGTTTCTCCTTCTATGATTAAAACCTGGAAGAATAAAGGAGGAATTATTACTTTCCAAACGTCCATGACCGCAGCCTTTATTTCCAAAAACATTTTACCACAATCCCTATTGAAGAGTTAACTGCGCAGGATTTTCCTGAGTCAAGATTTGTCTCTGGGAAAGAATTTCAGAGAGCTTGGAAATTGTACATAGAGAAGAAGAAGAAAGTGCATATAATGTTCAGAACAATGAAGAATATTCACAAACGGAAAAAATTAAAATATGAAATCAAGGGAAGATATTTAAACTCACTTCTGTTGAATATTCCCTTCAATATTAAAATCAACCGTTTTTATGGGCCCAGATCCCTAATTTTAGTGATTATAGTTTCAGAATCCAACAAGACAGAGAAGGAGCCATTTAAGAAATGCTGTCTAATTTTAATCTGTAATGACTAAAGAAACATTCATTTAAAAAGAATTTCAGACAAACTCCCCATGATTTTTAAGTTCCAACTCCGCCCACAATGACTGACATATTCAGCATTGATAAGAGGATTGACTTGAGGCAATACACATTCTGCAGACGCGACCAAAATAAATTTTGTTCTGCTAATTTTTTGTGCATTTTTCTGTAAGACTTGCTTAGAGGAAAGATAGGTTGAATTGATGATTCAATTTGCAGCTCTTTCCAAGTTTTTTTTTTCTTGTAAAAACAGATCCTTAGCGATTTTAATGATAACAAGGATGAATGATTGATCATTTTTTGTAGTCTAAAAGTAATTAATTCACTTTCCAAAAATTTCCTAGAAACAGTTTGCTCTTTGTCACTAGATAAATTAAAGAAGGATTCGATTTTTAGACTTCCTGCGATATTCCTGATGCAGGTGCAAAGATTTTGATAATGAAATATTATCTCTGTGAGGGTAAATTTAGTTTTGATAGATTTCAAAGTTAACGTAGTGATATACCTACTTGATGGTCATGTATTGCTTGAATGAGATCTTCTTTAAAAGGATAGATAGGTAAACTTTTCTTCGTTTCAGCTATTGACTGCTTTTTCCGTTCTTTTTCTGACAACTCTGGTTCTTTCTGGAAATCAAAAGTTGATAAAAGTTAAGTTTCATTAAATCCAGATGAGATTTTACCAGCTGTCGTAGGTAAGCCACATAGAGTGCAGGGTTGCTACAGAGTTTAGAAAATGAAGTTCCCTGACATTTCCCGAACACATTTTGGTAAAATTCCTTGACAATTATGGATATGCCAGATGATTTAAGAGACGTAAACTGAAATAGTTCCCTTGCAAAATTCGTTGTTTGAATTGTCAAACCCATTCTAGAGAGCAAATAAAGGTGTCTTAAAAATTTCTCCCTTCCACTTTCCTCATTTTCCCTCATATTTCCCAGTTCCCCTGGTATTCCCTGATCGTAGCAACCCTGAGAGTGGACATTTTTTTTTTGATAAAACGCAGTACTTTTAACGTTTTTTGATGGCATGTTTAAGTTTCATAAGCACTGAAGTCAGCGTAAACAATGAAAAAACATGATGCATTTTAACTTCCTTACATTAAAAAAAAGAATTGAAATGGAAGATAATTTTCCTCTTTTATTTGAAGTATTATAATGGTGTTAGTTTAAGTTTTTAATCACAACATTGAAGGAATGCAAACATTGAAACTCCTAAAAATTTTCAAATCACTATTTAAGTGGCTAATGTTGCAGTTAGACCCTTTGAAAATACCTTGCATTTTTCTTAGCTCAATAAGACACAAAAGATATGAACACCTCAGCAATGGATTGGTTTTCATATATTCCTCTGAAGAGATGAAGTAATAAAGAGCAGTCGGAACAATTTTTACCGGAGGTTTCTTGCCAGGAAGGCTGAGAGCTTGGATAAATTCGATTTGATTATCGATTATCAAGTCATATTCTTCTTGAGCCTCCTTTTTCTTCGCACCAAACCGGAAAGTAGCCGATGACATTTGCTCTTCTTCCCATTTTCTCTGTTCATAATGAGGCATTTTCTCTCGCTCGTCAACTTCTTTGTACTCCTCAGTTTCCTAGAAAATTTGAAAGTCAAACCAGTGATTAAAACTTACAGTCATAGTGATGATAAAAATACTGAGAAAAAAAAAAAAACAATTCTTTAATCTGGGTGGTAAGTTTGAGAGGAAGATAACACAGCGTAATATCTGAGACATCAAAGGGGCATGAGTTTCAATTTTACAGACAGAACAATTAAGTAAAAGACTTGCTCCGCAAAAGATAAATCACAGTATTCAATGCATTTATTTCAGCTGAGCTAAAGCTCCAGATCTGTAGAATATTTTTCTAGTCAGTGAAAGTTAAATTTATGAAAAATGGAATTCTTTCATATTCATCTTTCCAAGTGTAGTAAACACGGCAGAGTGTCCGATTATTTTTTTTGGATCATCCAGACTTAAATATAATGATATACATCTGGTTGTACACACAGTCAAATCTTGCTCATTTAGTCATCAGTGGCGTGGTGTGCTCTGGGACACATTAAACTACATTTTGTAATGAGAAATTGTATATTCTGGCTCAGTGGTGAAACAATGTATGTACCATTGGTTTTTCAATGCACATATGTGTTTTTACGAATGGGCTAGAAATTACAGTTCCTAATTGCAAAATGAAGTCCAATTTATTGATCTCCCATTCAAACATATGGAAAGTGATCAATTATGTATCAGAACGTTTGCAACAAACACCTTCATGAGCAATTTGTTACCGTAGCTTCAAATGGAAAAATATCGATAGCCCATGTTTGAGGCTTAACCTTAACCACTGTTAATCATGGGTTCAAAATAATTCTTAATACTGGGTACTTGAGCTTGTGAGTGATCAATGTTTAAAACTTCATGGTGACCTTTTTACTTCACAATGGAATTGCTGGACAAAGTTAAGCGAATATTATTTGCTTGTGCTCCTTCAATTCAATAAAATTGAATCACAGGGGAGCAGAAAATGTTAAATCATACAAAGAATGTTTCAATCCATTTCGAGATTTCTTTCCTCCTCATTTTCAAGGAAATTTCTCCCAAAATTTTAAACATGATAACCTGATTTTTGCTTCTTCTTGGACTTCAATTTCGTTATATTTTCTCAATGAACTTTGAACTTAAAAAAACTCTTAAAAAACAGTTATACATATTTTAAAGCGGTAATTTCTCGAAATTATTTTGGGTTACTCTTTGAGTGATTTTCCTAATTTTTGTGCCTCTACTGGTTTAATGAATTTCTCATTATTCATTTACGATGTGACTTGACTTACATCTTTAGCGTCTTGAGGCATGTGGTACCTTTGAACCCTTTCCAACTCACGAGCCTTGCCATGTTCTTTAGTCAGGTCAAGTAGCTTCCTCTGAATTTCACGATTTTTCTTTTCTCTTTCGGTCAATCTAAAGAAAATGAGGTAGAGAAACAATTAAAAATATTTTAATTTACAGTGAACATAGTCTTTTCTATTTTACAGTATAAAAGATAAATTAACTCAATGACTAACTTTACTTTTTTCTCTCTGGTCGCATTGAATAAATGAAAAAGTGACTAAATAAATGAGTGAGCTGTTTTGGACTTCACCTGATTATGAGATTCAGTGCAATTGCCCCGTTTTTGAAAGAGCTTCAATGATGGAGGCAATTGCAAAAATAGTGATCATCACGGACTGTGTACTGACATCATAAATATAATCAGAGAATCTAATGAAAACGGAGAGAGTAGGGCACCTGCACACATTTGGCAAGTACAGACAGAAGCCATTTGATGTCACAGGAAATTTTTTTTAAAGCCTCATAAAAAATTGAACAGCTTC
The DNA here is from genome assembly GCF_001854935.1 of Bemisia tabaci. Lineage (NCBI taxonomy): Eukaryota > Metazoa > Arthropoda > Insecta > Hemiptera > Aleyrodidae > Bemisia > Bemisia tabaci. The sequence goes on along the minus strand of NW_017547102.1, from coordinate 1,450,326 downwards.
ATGTTCAAGGTACAACAAGTGTATGTTCAAGGTAAAGAATTTTCTTTGGCCTAAACTGGTTTGTGTCTTCATGTGCCCAGCTCTCCTGCCATGTTGGGCGAGTTACAAAAAGATTTTTAAACATATGGCGAATCTAGGAAGAAAAAATACCTACCTCCAATATCTGCACTTGACATAATCAATGATAATGATTGTAACTCATTGCAGATTCATTTCTTAACTATAAATTACAAAATTTGAACGTATCTGAAAATTTGATTTAAAGTCTCTAGTCTTGTACTTGTCATTACATTGAAGTATCATGAGTAGCAATGGTCACCACCAGAAGAAGTCTGTTAAACCACAACAATAATGTAGATTAAACCACACTTATTATTTCAGAAATAGCTTACTCATAATCTTTGAAAAGATATTCATCATCCCGTATATCAGCTTCTAATTCCGCAACTTTGTCTTGTTCTCGCTTCTCTAAGTATTTTCGACGTGATTCCACTCTCAGCCTTTCAAACTGTTTATCTCGATCACCTGTATCCAATTTGAGGCGCTTGGCAGCTTCCTCAGATGTTTTCTTATCTGAAAATTTTGAAAACATACATTGGAATTGCAGAAACAGAATTTAAGGTCTTAATACAATCATATTTTCTGATCAATCTTGTTAATGATTTGACTTTTTGAGATCTGTTAGGTTGAGTTTTCCTAGTTTCTATCCTGGAAAAACAATCAGTTTTTTAAGGTATAAATTAAATCCCTGCGCAATGTGTTATGTCTACGAAATTTCAGGAGGGGAACATATAACACAGCGGAAAGTCTAGAAATCAACTCTTAAATAAGATATAAGCAGTTACAATCAATATTGTTTTAACAGCAAAAATAGAAATGACACCATCTGTAAAATCTAACTTTCTTTTAGTCTGAGTTAAAAATACTTTTTAGTATTTTTTTTCAAGAGTTGATTTCTGAACTACACGTTGTGTGAATCGTTTTCTAGGTACGTAAATCTTGAGGAGGAAACATGCAATATTTTCCTTATGTCTAAAGGGCTAATGCAACGTTTTTTTAGATTTCTAGCAAGAAAAAATCACTGCTTATCAATTTATGTTGCACCTGAGACTTTTGAACCATCATAATACTCAATCCATCTCTAGTTCCAATTAAGTTCGAGGAAAAATTAAATGCAGGTGCAAGGAAAAATCATGAGGTGAAGTTTGATTTTGATGTACTCTTCAACATTCTATGCATTGATGGTGCAAAGTAAATTAGGAAAAAGCTAGGTAAAATAAAAAGTACAAAAAAACTGTGCAAACCAGGCTTTGAAATTGCCTTGAATTGAGAAAAAGACGACAAAAATTGCTACTCGGTTTGTGCTAAAAATCAGAAGCAGTGGGTAGTAACAATATTTTGTCTCAATGTGCTTTAATTAGAAACTAATATTTCTTTAAATCTTCCAGTACTAGTCAGAAATTAAAGAGAAATTATACAAACCAGAAGAAGTGGCAACATTCTTAGTTTTTTCTCTATCTCGCTTTTTCAAACGCTCTGCGAATTTGTCCCGCTCCTTGCGATCCTCTTCACTGTCACTGGATTTACCCATCGTTTCTGGAATGGAAAAAAAAAACTCACTGAATACTTGAAATCCATGAGTAAGGGAGCAGTTACAATTAATAATTATTACAAATAATTAAGGAAGTCTGCAAAATTGCTAACTGCTATACACAGTTTGAGTTTCACTGCTGTAGCATTATAAATGTTTAGAGAAAACTCTGTACATGGAAATGAAAACCAGGAGGGATTTCAAGAAATGGCATGGCGTAGTGTTCCATTTAGAAAATACATTTTGACAGGAAGTCAGCGGCATCACAAAACTACTTTTGCATTCTTTATCCTACTGATGATTTCAGTATTGCCTTCTAGTATTTTGATATTGAGTATATGATTGAAGCTTCGACGGTTCAATAGAGCCCACCAGTTAGAAAACCAGTGGCTTTGTTGGAGTTTATCTGCCCTTCAGAAACAGTTTAACTAAAAGCTAGATGGCAGTGATTCATTACAACATCCTTAAGTACTCCTGTTGCTTGAATTCTCTTTGGGCAATACTTATGGAAGCACATATTTCCTACTTACATACTTTTAAGTCATAGACTTGAAAAAGTAGTGGACGTAAAGGAATAGTTGAAATGAAATTACCGTTTGTTAATAGAGGCGCTATGAAGAACTCAGGAACTTTCAGACGACAAGGGATAGGATTATCAGTTTGATTTACTGCAGTCTTAACAAAACACCAACTTGAGATTCTCGGCACAATTCATTATAGTAAAATTATAGATAATAAAGGTTTATAAATGGATAATTGCACCTGAAACCTGAACGTTTCATTTCATTTCTTCCATTGTTGATATTGATTTGAGGTTAGAATGAAAGTAAACAAATGTTTTTGGAAAAGATAAGAGAATAAATTTTTTAACTGCTCTCTAGTGGAAAAATACCTAACCTATTCGTGGAAAAGGAAGAAGAAGAGTGCTTGTGCTTGCTAGATTTTTCGGAAGAATCTCGAGTTTTTACCAGAAGTTTCGGTAAATATTCCGCCATTTTAGGGATTTATCCCTCGGGAGTGCTGTGAATCGCGATTTTTTCTTTACCCTAATCGATTAACTCCTCTGTGTCTTTTACCGTTGCCAAATAAGTTTTCCCAATGCAGGGCCAAGTTCAACAACAAGCTACAAATCAAGTCGTTGGTACAGGGAATGTGATTTTAAAAATGAGTGATATTTTGCCCATAACCACTGTTGGTAAGTTCTTATTATCACTGGAGCTTTTAGAGGAAGTTTACAATTCTGTCATTTACTTATCTTGCTCTTCTCTCATTCTTTTCTGAGGAGCTCACCATGTTCATGTTTACCAGTTATCTCAACGCAGCCTGAGCGAAGTCAGTCCATGTGGAAGGGGGATCTTGTGAAAGTCAACTAAGTATCGCTTATGAAAAATCAAGTTGGTGATTTCTTATCACCGGTTCAAACGTATCGCCAAGAACCATACTCACCCTACATTGGCGCTTGACCCCCTAACTTTCTTGACCTTTTGATGGCAAAGATAAAGATACTAAATCTTTGGCTTTTTTCCATTATTATTAAGTGTCAAGTCAAAATTTCTTTTTAACTAAGTTATGTAAACTCCCTATCCCTCCCCTAGTTGAGTTGATTTGCGTGCAAGCATCTAACCAAATCGGCAGTTCGATGCCTCTGTACTAACCAGGATGATTCATGTACCTTATCTGGCCTCAAGATTATTCTAGAATGTGCCCACCACATATTGATGTTTTTGTCAACAGATAAAATTTTTTATGGACTAATTTGATCTCTCTCAAATTTAGGTACAGCAGGTGTGTGTCCATGAGTAGATTGAGTGTCATCCGTACGTTTATCAATGATATGCTATTGCTATACTCGGGTTATCAGTGGCCATCTCATTTCCTCTACATACCACATTCTCCTTAATTGCTCATGTTAAGAGGCTTGCCAACTTACCCAATTATGACTTGAGAGGTTTCTCCACTCACTATTTTGATGAGTTTTTTTCTTATCTCATACTCCTAAATTGACTCCGAAGTGTTGACGTTTTATCAAAGCTTCTCAGGAAATTCCATTAAGCTGCAAAATTTTTAGTTCTCAACACCACCAACATAGGTAGTTCTCTAGGAGAGCACACACATGTCAGGTTTGTTTTACTTTTTAATTTTAAAAGAAAGGAAGAATGCACAGTTGTGAAAAATAAATTTTCAACTGTTCTTAACGGGGAAGTAAGAATGTAGATTTTTTAAGGATAGGAACGCAAAGTTGCTCGCAAGCATTGTCATCCCTACCTATTTATTTAAGCTCATGCGGTTACTTCCCTAATTTCTGCATTTTGGTGATAATAGCAGGGAAGGCTCTCGATCTATTCGAATGTGCATTGTCAAATAACAAATGGTCAGCTCTCTACTATATGTGATTATCTTCTCTAGTGTTATCATGCATGATTTCCAAACATTTCAAACTATCACACTCTACCAGCATTGTAACTCATTTACTTAGTTCCATTCCACAGATGAGATTCCCAGTTATTTTATCTTTACCAGCAGTGCAGATTTCCTTTTTAGACCTTATTTCCTTTTTATTTAGACCTTATTTTTTCTTGAAAATATAGGTACATCTCCTGTTTTTATTCTATCTAAATAAGGGAAAAGAAAATGGTTTGTCCGTCAAATATTTGTATGGTGGTTGTAGAAAAATGTACGCTTATCTTGAATTACACAGCATTACATGAAATCTGGGCTAAGAATTAGATACGGATCAAGTTAACCAAGTAGTGACCAAAGTCTCATAATTGCCTTATTGCACATTAATACCTAGAGAAGAATAATATTCATTCTAGTGTACCCCATCCATATGGGGGTAAAAACTTCCTGACCACATGACTAACTGCATTGGATGAAATGAAGGAATTGGAAATGATAGGAGAACACAGTACAAACAGTATAAAATGGGGGCCTCCATGTAAGGACAGAAAAACTTAAGGGAACCCTGTCAGATTTGTTTGAAATTTCTGTTTGAAAGTATGCCCTCCACTTAGCAGAGAAGTCCAATGTTTTTGATGGTAAGTTTATTTTTAGTTATCCGCAAATTGCAATTATGACTTTTGGTTGAAAATGGGGGACTGAAGGTCAATTTTTGGCGGAAAGTAGTGTCGATTAATTTTGTAGAAAAAGGGTTTAAATTAATTTTGGGGTGGGGGGATTTTTTTTCGCCAGAATTCACTGGTTGAGTTTATTTCTGTTTTCACCCTCTTGCTCTTTCATTTTGGCAGGCCTATTGGAACTTGCCCACCGTGAATATCAAGCTGGTGATTATGAGAATGCAGAAAGACATTGCATGCAGCTGTGGCGGCAAGAGAGTAACAACACAGGTGTCTTGTTACTTTTATCTTCAATTCACTTCCAATGCCGGCAACTGGACAAGTAAGTTCTCTTCTATCAATATTGAACTAATGAAGTTACCTATGATAAAGTCTTTACCTTTGCGAGCCTGATATTCTGAGCCTATGATAATTGCTGGGGCTAGGATATGTAGTTAAAAGACGACTAGAAACAGAAGGAATTGAAGCATCACATGACATCTTTCCTTAACAGAAGTGCATGCATATGATGTTGAACTTTTGAAATTTTTCAAAATCACCAGTTAGTAAGAGACTATCCTTCATTGTTCATGAAATCGATTACTTTAAAATTTTTGCGTGTTGAATAAACTAAATAAAATCAACTCAGGTCGGAGGAGCTTTTATAAAAAAAAATGCAGCACTTTGGGGAAATCGTTTGCTCATTTCATTGGGTGGCACAATAAAATAAGTTTCCCTCCCAATTTGATCCAAGCCAGTAGACATTACTTTTTAGTGAGGAGTGATTTTGGATTTGCGAGCATTATACTTACTGCTTGCTCATTCTTGAGGAACATGCCATTTTTTGCTTTTGCTTAGTTATCTAGGTGTATTTGAATGCCAAGTACCTCAATTTCTAGCATTGTTTATGATTCATGGGTACCACAGTCTGAGACTTTTGACTGAATTTTACCTTGCCACGTAATAAACCTGGGCACATACTGCACTCAGTTATTCTTGGATAATGGTATAAGGAGACTTTCTTCATAATGTATAAGAAATGTTTGGACGAAAATGTTTTATTTTGAATCATAACAGCACAAGGTATTAGAATTCCATTGTTTTCTACAACCTTGATAATAAATTTTTGAGTGTTTTAAGTAATTAGTAAAGCTAACACCATAGAGGCACAAACCTGGAACCTCAGTTCTGCCAGGGAACTGCCCCAGCCACTGAGCGGCCGCTGCAGGGTACTTCCTATCTATGAACCCCTTTTGCCTTTTTTTTTTTCCAGATCTGCCCACTTCAGCACACTAGCAATCAAACAAAATCCCATCCTTGCAGAAGCATATAGCAACTTAGGCAATGTTTACAAAGAACGAGGCCAGTTAACTGAGGCACTAGATAACTACAAGCATGCTGTCAGGCTAAAACCAGACTTCATTGATGGCTACATCAATTTGGCAGCAGCATTGGTCGCTGCCGGAGATATGGAGCAAGCCGTGCAAGCTTATGTCTCTGCTTTGCAATACAATCCAGTAAGTTAAGAATCTATCCTGTCAAAAAAAAAAATACTTTTTTTTAAATGAACAAGTCTAATCATTTTCCACATTACTGTCCTGGCATGCTTCGACATGAATCGATTGATCTACCATTTAAACCTATAGAAAAGGATCTATTATCAGGGTGTTTGCTACAAACATCTTACTAATTGACTCTTTACTATAGCTTCAAATGGGAAAATATCGATAGACAATGATTCATGCTTCTTCGCATTTGACAAGGACAATGACAAACTAGATTCTTTATGTATCAAAAGGTGCATTGATTCATACATTTTCTGCTCTCCTTTCTTTTTTAATTTGTGATACCTAGTTTATCTTTTTCATCAAAACAATGTCTCTTTCTCATCATTGTATCATTTCAGAACAGATGGAATTACATTTAATGAGAAAGAATCATACTTAATGAAAAACTTTATCATTTGTCTTGCATGAAACCCTAAAACAGTCAAAAAAGACGCATACAAATGTAAATTTTTACCAAAGACTTTGTTAGTATTTATTGTCCTTTAAAAATGAAAACCCTTTTTTTCAAACCTTCTACAAAGCCCTATTTTAGTCCATTGTTACAGTATCACTTACACTTGCCATTTTGCGTTCCAGGAATTATACTGTGTGCGCAGTGACCTTGGTAACCTGTTGAAGGCTTTGGGCCGGCTCGATGAAGCTAAGGTAAAAATTTAAATCCTTGAATGCGTAATCTTTTGCTTTTATTCTGCTCCTTTTTTTTTTTTGAAACCTTATGAAGAATTGTTTCCTAAAATCTTTTACCTATCAACCATGAAAGAAATGCCCGTACTGTAGAAAATTAAAAAATGCACTTGTTTTTGAGGGCTCTAGTTTGTGTGGAACATTAAATTCATTTCAAGCAAATGAAGTTCAGGTAGATTTCAAATAGATTTTTCATCAATAAAAATAGAGTCCGCGAAAGGATTCATTACAAATCTGAAGAAGATGAATGAAAAGAAACACTGGCAATAAAACAAAAATGTGACATTATTAAATTTTGAAATGTCTATCTTTGTTTCTATATAGAAAGCGATGAAAACTCAGGTTATCATAATTACTTAAGTCGGAAGTAGTGCTCAAAGAATTCACTTCCATAACACTTTTAGAATGTTTTAATTACTTTAGAATCATATATAATTTAAAACCTGAGGAAATTTTTCTGAGTCACGGTTCACATGGAAACCACACCTCACTTTGAATGATTCTCACTTTTGTTGATTAAAATTTTCCTTTTCCTTTCTCGAATTAGCGTGAGTTTTGAGACATTTATTCTTATCCTCGTCTTATCTCTTTAACTTGCCCCATTTTCATTTCAAGATCAAAGCTAGTGGCAAATAGCCCTATCAATATAAATACTTCAATGATTGTTGAGCCTTTGCTGTACACTAATCACCCGCAAGAAAGTTGAAATTCAACTTTACACTTTAGTCACCAACTATTCCAGTCATGAGATAAGTAGAACAATGCTTCATCTGATGATGGATCTTGTCAGTTTTTAGTTAAAATTGAAAAGTAAAAATAGTAAAAATTGAACTTGTCTGCTCAAGAAAGGGTATAAGTTTACCTCTCTCCTCAAAATTTTTCCTGACCCTTAATTTAGTTGAATCGAAGTATGCGAAAACGTCCGATGTCCAAAAAATCAACTCTTGGTAAACCGCAAGAAACTGTGGAGGCCTTTAGAATCGGCGTTTTGAAGAAAATCAAGGCATGTGTTTCTTAGTAAAGGGTTGTAGAAAAGGCACACAACTGTGTCCCATTCCAACTCCCATTCAGTGCTGAGTAATTGTAAAAAAAGGGCTTTGGACATCGGACGTTTTCGCATACTTTGCAAAAATCTGCCCAAAGACCATTATTTTTGACCCCTCCAAAAACCTTTAAACTAAAGTAAAACATAATGTCAGACCTCCAGTAACACAAAAAAAAATATTTCTCTTTTCTTCGAGGCTTCAGTGAAAGTTACGTGACGGCGGAAGAAGAAAAATAATGGACATCGGACGTTTTCGCATACTTTGAGATTGCCCCTCAAGATATGTGTTCAGGATTGCCTAGAATGCATGAAATCGATTAGAATTATGTAAAGTAGGGTGAAATTATTCATCTTCAGAGGGTCCTGAACGAGAATCTAAATTTGCCCCCTCGACAAATCATGGGAACCCCCCCGAAAACCCCCATCATAAAAAAAACAGTCAGGAATTGGTTATTTTCTCTCGTTGTTCTGCTACTAGCGCACGTTTTGAGAGCAGAAATTTTTTTCTCATATAATTTCTCATCTATAGGGAGTTCTTAACGAGAATCCAAATTTGCCCCCTCGACCAATCATGGGGACCCCCCCGAAAACCCCTCCATAATCGAAACAACTGTCAAAAATCGGTTATTTTCTCTCGTTTTTCGGCTACCATCGCATGTTTTGGGAGCAGAACTTTTTTTCTCATTTAATTTCTCATCTATAGGGGGACCTTAACGAGAATCCAAAATTGCCCCCTCGAACAATCATGGGGACCCCTCCAAGCCCCCCCCCCCCGATAAAAAAAGGTCAAAAATAGGTTATTCTCTCGTTTTACGGCTATTATCGCCAAAGCCGTTGATTTTAAGACAGAGTTTGTGGATCTCACATGAAAGCAGATAAAAATTCGGTCTTATTTAACCAGGTTTGAAATTTTTCTGATAAAAATTGCGGTCACTACAGGGTTCTCATAGATAGCCCAAAATTTTCAAAATTTCGTTTTTTAATGGTTTTTTTGCTTGTAACTGTTGTTCAGCTATTATCTCGGTTAATATTAAACGTGGAAAGTTGTTGTATGGACAGATTTTATTATTTTTAGTTGATCTACAAAAATCAAGCATCAAAACACGATTGTGTGACCAGCGCAGCTGACCCATTCTCCTTTAAGGGAAATAGTGGTTTTATACCGAAGATAAAGCAAAGAAGAAGCCGGAGTAAGTCCGCAACCACGTATCAAGGTTTGCGACGTTACAGACTTCCCATCATGGCTTATTTTAAAAAGGAAAACGACTTAACGGCGATTTTTAAAAACTGCCGTGTTTTTTCTTCTTAGTCCGAAAAAATTATGCAAAAAGTTTAAGGAATAATGACGATTTGTTCCCCTTTAATTCAATAAATAAAATAACAGCGACAATTTTGAGACATCGCAAACGAGATAAATGGTTACACACTTACACCGTCGATATGTTGTATTTAGGTAGGTGTAAGTATTTGTGCATGCAGTGGCGGTTATGAATTTAAGGCCCGCGCAGCCGCGACACGTAAGAGGCGATGGAGTATCTGTGTGAGGGTGTGTGTGTGTCTGTGTTGGGGCGGGGGGTATGGAATCCCCAGGGACTAGGCGAGTCCGATGGATCTCCCTTGGAAACTGTTGGAAAATTAAGACACTTCAGGTCCCAATTTTGTCGATTTCGAGGGGGGGGGGGGGGTTGGAAGTAAAAATAATGGCGTGGAAAAAAGTACGAGGGTCATCCAATGAGGTTCCCTACCTCTTATCTTCCAAACGGAAAGAGATAAATCAAATCGGTAAAAAAGTTCTTTTAAGACATACTCTAAGCTTTAAAAGAAGCTCTAGTTTTTGAAAATTGGTCGAGGGGTTCGCGAGAAAACTTAATTTTACTGCGACAACTTCCTGTCGCCGCGCGCCCACCTTCGGAGTCTGGATGCGCGGAAAGTCGATTATTTCAGACTTGGGTTTTCGCCGCTAAGCATCATATCAAAAAGAAATTTGAAGGTTTTTATTGAGTAGACCTTACCTTACTTTTTGACGTAGTCTCCGCCTCTGTTTTGACATTTCTGGTATCAATATTGCAGCTTCTTGATGCCTTCCGCGTAGAAGCTGGCTCTTGTCTTGGGCACCGAAACCAGTCATTGACAAGCCCTCTACATTTCCGAATCAGTTGCTTTGCATAAGAAAATTTCCCTCCATCTTCTGTACTCTTACGATTCAGCCTCATGTGACTTTCGTCTGTTCACTGAGCTGAAAAACTTCCTCGGTGGAAAGCGGAATCCGAATGATTCGGAAGTACAGAGCGCTGTCAATGACGGATTCCGGTGCCCAAGACAAGAGCCAGCCTCTACGCGGAAGGCATCAAGAAGCTGCAATATTGACACCAGAAATGTCAAAACAGAGGCGGAGACTACGTCAAAAAGTAAGGTAAGGTCTACTCAATAAAAACCTTCAAATTTCTTTTTGATATGATGCTTAGCGGCGAAAACCCAAGTCTGAAATAATCGACTCTCCGCGCATCCAGACTCCGATGGTGGGCGCGCGGCGACAAGAAGTTGTCGCAGTAAAATTAAGTTTTCTCGCGAACCCCTCGACCAATTTTCAAAAACTTGAGCTTCTTTTAAAGCTTAGAGTATGCCTTATAAGAACTTCTTTACCGATTTGATTTATCTCTTTCCGTTTGGAAGATAAGAGGTAGGGAACCTCATTGGATGACCCTCGTAAATGGACATCGGACGTTTTCGCATACTTTTGAGGTTCGACCCCCTAAATGGGGGCGAAAAAACAAAAAACAGGTCAAATCCGTCTACACATAGATGCGCCTACCCTCGAAGATGACGTTAAGCCAAAAAACTCAAAATCCAAAAAAATGGACATCGGACGTTTTCGCATACCTCGATTCAGTTGCACTTAACGTGGAGTACGAATGAACCAAGAAATTTCATTGAGCCTTTTAAAAAGCATGGAAAAAATGTCTCTGAGTTATGAAATATTTGTCTCTCCTGATAGCTGAAGAAAATGGTGCAAGCAATTTTAAAACAGTCACGGATTTATGGCCTTCTGCAAGAAATCGATTACTCATTCAAAGTGTGGTTGAGTTTGTATCCGCTTTTGACACGGCTTATTTTTCCTGAAACGGTTTTCATATAAATATTTTTTGGACAGTTGAGCTTATTTCTTGGTCTCAACTCCAAAATGGTCATCGTACCTGAGCTTCATTTGACAGCTTCTCACTAATTTGATGTTTGATTTTTACCTCAAGTTATCAGTGTTCATGCCTTTTCACAAGTTCCAATTTCATGAGAAGCACAGCAATTTAAGATCCTCTATTCATGTAACACTGTCATTTGTTGTTTTTTTTTCTTTTAAATTTTTCATCATATATCTGATAATATTCATTTGTTGTAATCCATATGATGTATTCAGTGCTATGCTCTGAATTTCAAGTATCTGTTGTCTGTTGGTCTTTTTAAAAGCAAGACAGAAAACTAGTTGATTTTTGATACAGCCAAGCTTTCAAATTTAAATGAATTTGAATCTGTGAGGGCTGATGTAGACCATAATTTTGAAATGATTCAAATTCACCTCTTTTAAAACATATCGAGACGAGTGACTTGTACGATGTAACAGTGTGGTCAGTTAGCAAAAGATAGCAGCCACACAACTTATTTCAATGAATATTTTCTTGCTAAGTTGACCAAAATAAAATTGCTTTGTTTCTCAGAAGTGATAATGGTTTGAAGCACTAACTGTCTTTTACTTTCCAGTAGACGTCTCAAGAATTGATTTTATCGTTCTAAGAGACAGGGTGATAAACTTTTTGAGACAAGAGCGTATTCCTTCAATGAAATTTTGATTAATTTTGCTCACGGAGATCTTAGAAATTTGGCTGTCTGAGAATTCACTCACTCTTGCTCCCTTGCATTTAAAAAATTAACATTTAAGTAATTTAAAGAAGTCATTAGGGCATAAGCACACCCGAAAGGATAGACAGTTTTAAATGCTAGAATTTTTCTCAAATCCATCTGAATCTCCATTTTTTCCCCATGAATTTTAATGACTTGGATACTTGAGGCTCTCTTTGCAGAAAAAAACTTTATCCTTTGTTGATAATTTTGGAATTATATTTCCATAGGGAGTTTTTAATACATAGATAAAATTAATTATTCTAAATCACATTTATTTGAAGGAATGTTGCTCTTGTTTTCAAATTAGATTGATGGTTTTAAAAATGCGTCATCTCCATGGTATCGCAACAGTGTAAACTTTTTTTTTTTTTTTTTTGAAGAAAAGGGTCTGAAGGCAAAAGAAATGTATGTTATGTACATTGTGTATTTTGTTTGAAAGAAATATCATTAAAGGAGCTTACCTCAGATCACAATTGTGCTCATCAGTAGGGTGCACGGTGAGGGAGATGACGTCTTTTCAAATCATCACCACAGTTGTCCTAGGGGCTTAGCAGCTGTGTGGCACTGGTGCATTACATCATAGTAGAAATTGTATCCTTTTCACAAGAAAAATAATTGCATGGTTTCCCATGTTTTTTCATGCTACAACTTTCCATCATTCTTTAGATGAATATCTACGGGATAGTGTTTTGATTATCTCAAAGATTGATAATTTAAGCTGTGTAATTTTAGCTACGTTGAAATGTACCTTTACCATTTTGCTTCTAAGCCCCGTACGCATATTTGGATCACCAACGTTCTAAAAAGTGTGCTAGCATTTTTGACATTGATCCTAATCTTATTGGAGAAAACTTCAAGCAGGATGAATACTTGAAACTCCAATGGAATTTTTTCCTCTCAAAATAATTGTAAACAACAAAAATTCCTGAGAGATGATTTTGATAAGTTTTCCCAAAAAATATTTGCTTCAAATAATAAAGGAATAGAAGATAGAGACAATGTCTCCAATGTTAGAACGTGTTTTTGGACTCAAGACAGCTCAAATACAATTGAAAATCTAATTTGCTTCCTGAAGAAAATCGTTTCATGAGGTTCCTAAATTTTAAGCTTTTAAAGCATGCAGAGTATTTTATTTTTAATTTTATGAAAGAAAAACACATGAAAATATTGCAACTATGTAATACTAATGTTTTTCTTTTTTTTTGTTACCCACCTGCAAAGCACTGCATTTTGCTCACCTTCAGTTCTCTTGTGGCAAATCAATTGATATTTCTTTCTCTAGTTTCAAAATGCTTGCATCTGCTGAATCCTTTGCAGGGAATATTTGGAAATAAATTGATTTTCTCACAAATTGTGGTTGAAAAAATGCTCTGATATTATCAATCAAAAAACAACTCCTAAGTCAGTGAATAAGTGACAAGAAACGATTCTCTTTTAGATTTTCATTAAACGTGATACTAATAAGTTTTTACTGCCTCTAAATCTTAGGAATAAATTTGAAGTAAATAAAGCCTTATTTCCAATGAACATGTGAATTATGGTGGAAGCTGAAAGAGCAATTATTCAATTTAAAATTGGAATTTTTCTGTACACATCAGTTTTATTGGAAACAAGGCTCCATAATCGTGACACATACCTGGATTAATTTCTATTAAAAGAAAAGAACAAAAAAATATGCCTTTTCACCTGAAGATGTGAAGCTTCTAAATAAACAGGAATGAATAGGATTTATTGACAAAAACAAGTTTCAGTATGACTGTTCAAGGGTAAAGGTGAAGATTTTGATCTATATGGAGACTCCAAATCTGTTTAAAATGATGCACAAAATACTTTTTTCAGTAACGTAGGCTTTTTTTTCTTTTTTTTTTTTTACAGAAGTCTATCCAGTTTTTTGTAATTTTGTTTAAAACTAATTTATGTATCTCTTTTTCAGATATTCTATCCATTAAATTATTAATATTCTTTTTCAACTCAGGACAGTAATTTTTTTTGTATTTATTGGTGAATCCACGAATGGTTGTTTCTAACACTCAGATAAATCAGAACAATTTTTTTGCATATTTATGAGAGAAGTCTTGAAATGAAGTTTTTGTTAAAAGTCATGTCAATAAGCTTGTATTTTCCAAGAACTCTAACTTTGCGCTGAAGGAGAGAATAATTTAAATAATTGCAGCAAATCTGAAGCTCATTTGACCAATTCTAATTTCATGCCTATTTTATAGAAATTTCGCTTCTTTATCTAGAGTCGATAGCATTTTCTAGTTGACCTAAAGTAAAATTCAACTTTTGCGTTTCCTGGTATTGTGAAAGAGGGAACTGTGTCGTTTTCTTTTTTTTTTTTCAACTATAAAAAAAAGAAACGTAATCTCTTCTTAATCTTGGATTCAAAAAAAGGAATACTCACTCTGAAAAATTGTCCGAATTTAAATATTTTTGTGCTCAATGTTTTTTCCCATTTCATCTCGATATCCTGCAAATTGAGGTTATTTGTTTAAAATTTGCGCCTGCGCAGCGAATTCTTAGTAGCTTCCATAATGATTCTTTTTCTTTCAGTCATTTGCTATCCTGCCTTTTATTGTCATTCACTCCTGGAAAATGTTTTTTTAATTCACTGTTCTTTTAAGCTTGGTTTTGTTCTGTTCATTTGAATCATCACTTGCTAAATGGACATTTTACCATTCGTCCATCTTCAAATTTTTTTATGGTGGTGGACATGTTTATGAGACATGTAGGCTATAGGAACAGCAGCAGTGGTATCTGCTCCAAATATTTCTTTCAAAGAAAGCAAAAACAAGTAAAAAAAAAGGAGAAAAATCCACGCATCAAATGATTGACCGTCAATGTTTGAAAAAATATAATAAAATTATTTACATAATTTTTCAACACAGGAACAGAATGCTGTCTTTGTAGCAGGTGCTGATTCATTTGCTCTATGTGTGTTGTGCGTTACTTTTATTAATTTAACAGTTTTGCTGTTTTTAAATGAATTTAATGTTCCATAATTTGCTTCCATGGTTACTGACTTTTTCTGATACTGAAATAGTGTATTAATTAAACAGTCTATAAAAGAATTTGTTAAAGAAAAAAAGAGAACTTTTTCTATTAGCTCTTGATAAATCGGTTTTTTTTTTTTTGACAAAGCGCATTGCATGTCAGCATCATTTAATAGGCTTTAAAAGTCTACAAATTTCTTGAACTTAAGCTTTTAATATCTTAATAACATTCACTTGGGAAGAAAGGGAGCTCGTTCTCGTGTATCTGTAAAGCTAAATGCGATAAATGCGTATCTCAATTCCACTGTTCCAAAACTTTCAATTTTATGTTATTTTCCCAAAGGAAAATTAATCATATTTTCCTGATTTTTTGCAGAACAAGTGAAGAGAATTCACATAAAATTTCATTCGAAACTGTTTATTTTCTTTAAAAAAATGAAACATGAGTAGAGAATTGCAGTGTCGCAATCTGAGATACACATTTTTCAACTTTGGCCGTTGATTTGTCCAATTTAAAGTCACGTAAAGAGTTTTAGAGAAACTGCTGTAAGGTTTGGTTGCATGGCTGTTCTAGTAGATAAGGGTTGCTGTTGATATCATTAACATCTATGAACCAACAAGTTTAATAAAATCCATTCATTCATCATATCTCAATTTGCTGTAGGAAAATATCTACACCTTTTCTTTGTCACCTTGTAATAAGTGTGGATACACCTGTTATATCAAAATTGAGAAAAATTGACACGGAAGATTATCTGATTCGAGGCTGCTCATAAAATATGTAATGCTGAAGAAGTATAGGGGCACAAGCCTGTGTCACAGGAAGGAGAGGCAGCGTTCAGGGCTGCCTTGTGTAATGCTAAAATGCCGAACGCCTGTCTTTGATTATACATTTCTGTAACTCTACAGTTTATGGCCATTCTCAGTAAAAATTCAAAATTTTGCAACAACCGATAGCCACTGATCAATTGCAATGGAGAATTTGCTCATAAAAATTTTGTTGCTTCATCTGAGAGTGCCTAATGAGCTGAGTTCGTAGTATTTTTCATAATTTTTTTCTGACATGGGAAATTGGAGAAAAATAGATTCAAAATTGAGAAAGTGTGCCGCCTTATGACGTCATCTGGCGGCATTTTCCATTTAAACACATGTATTTTAGCAGTTTAGGTAATTTTGTCATATTTTCTCCAATAATTGTTCAATTTAGAAACCAAGGATATTCTCGCACTCAGTTTTCCTTAGAGTATCAATTTAAAGATGAAATTCACAAAATTTCAGACACCTGCAAATTCTCTATTATTTAACTCAAATTCTGTATGCTGTGTGCTGTGGCTCAGATTTTTAAAATCTAAGATGAAAAATCAATGCAAGGTGGCAATAATTCATCCAAAATTCATCACAAAACGCTAATTTTGAGGGAGGAGATTGTGAGCGCTGTGTAACTTTTTCAGGGGGGGTGCAGACCTTTTTTACAGGTGTGTCACGAGGGAAAGAGAGAAAAACCTGATTTGTAGCGGCACATATTTTATGAACATGAAGCACTTACTTAAGCACAAATTAAGCAATGAAAAAACAGTTATAATAGCAGATTGATTTATGGTTAGCGTTAGGAGATATCCAGTACAGTATTTTATTTAGCAATGGAATCATAATAGATGAAAACATTCTCTCCTAGCTCAAGATGACATTTTTCTCAAAAAAAGAAAATAGGGAGTCTATATTCAAGTCTGTGTCATTACTCGGGAATTTTTATCAAAATTCGAAGTTGGGAATGATGAGTCTTCCTGTCATTTTGAACCCTCATTTTTATCACTCAGTCATAAGTTTTTACGACACATTTTGCCTGTCATTTGGATCATAGCCCTGTACTTTCATATGAATTTTCTGTGTAATTTTTCTTTACCTGATTAGTCAAATGTCTGTACATATTCCGCATGCTTCTCCACTTTTCATTCCTCCAGTTTTACCATCTTGCTTGAAATTGAGATACTGTTATTTTCTTCACACTCATGTTCTAGAGGGGTTTAATTTGGTACACTGTCCGTTTAACGGATATGATTTCTGTTACCCATATTGTCTTCTTCCCTGTCTTTGATTATACATTTCCATAATTTTTCGAAAATGTTTTGTCTAGTTTTTGACTATTTTCTAAAAAAAATTCAAAATTCTGTAACGATGGATCATCACTGATCATTCACAGTTATTTACCCAAGTTGAATACCTGACTTTGCTACTTTGAAAGCTGGGGGAAGGGGGAAGGGCTGGAGATTAGAAACATTTCACCAAGTTATGCTTCTCAATCGCTAACTCATAATCCCTATTCGCATTCAGAAAGAAAGTATCGCAAAAGATCAGTGAAATCAACCAACAGTCTCAGTGAGAATCATCATACCAGTCATCTTCCACGCAGCTTTTGTAGTTTTTTGGATTTTTTGAGGCAATACATAGTTTTTGCTTTGTCAGCATATATTTTTGCACTGTAATTCGATTTTTGAATTTGAATAGTGGCCATTCAGGGCTGGATCTAGACGTGTAAAGAGTTTGGAGTCCATCACGGAGAAAAATCTATTAATTCAAGTCCTCAAAATGAGGCTTGTCTTTGCTATCCTTATGTAGCACATTATTATCCGATCAGACAAATGTCTGTAAGCTCAAGGAATCAGATTGACAAATTATATAAAAAATTTACAAGGAACAACCTCCAAACATGAGTTTTAGACAAAAAAACTGACCCATTGATAAGCTTTAAAAGACCCGGCAAAAAGTGATTCCTCGGATATCACTCCTAAGTTAGTGGGAAATATTAATTTTCTCTTATTTTTGAAGTCTAAATCGTTACTACATCATGAAGAAACCATGTCTTTGTCCAGTTGATCTAAACCAGTAGCGAGGCGCGAATCATCGATATTTTCCCATTTGAAGCTATGGTAAAGAATTGATTATCAAGGCGTTTGTTGCAAACACCATATTTATCAATCCTTTTCCATAGGTTTAAATGGATGATAATTTGATACATCGCAAAACATGCCACGCCATTGATCTAAACTTTACTGTTAATGGTTATGTGTTATTTTTTTGTCTATCCCTATTTTCCCTTTTCTTCAAGTTATGCTTAGCTGTTACCATTTATTTCTCTTTCCGATCTTTTAATTTATTGGCATCTGTTTGTTTTTTCTGGTGTTACTAAGACCCTTTTATAATTTTTAAGCGTTGTCTAAATTTCCCCTTCTGCACACTTTAATTCCTGGAAATAAAGAAGCGTAGAAAAGACGTACACAAACTTGCTTTACTCTTTCTCACCATTTCGTCATTCCTCTGAAGTAAGAGCGTATCTAGACTTTCGCATGAGCCCCAGAAAGCATGGATTTATACATAAATCAGGGCTAACACGGAAATTCAGGTATGTCCTTACATCGGAGGAGCAATGATTTCAGACTGTTTTGTCCCAATCTTCAGTATTACAAGGAGTGTTTCTCCAAACATGAGCTCTATCCTCATCGTTTAGTGTTTTTGTAATCTTGCTGGAACTTCCCATCCCTGAAAGTTTACCTGATACCTATATCTCACGCATATTGTATGTTTTGTCAATTGATTGGTTTGCTTAGCTTCATTTCTCTATACATAATTTCTTCCAGTGGCGAGGTGTGAATGATCGATTGTCGATTTTTCCTCATTTGAAGCTGTGGCAAAGAATCGATAATGAAGGTGTTAGTTGCGAATTACCTGTTTATCGATCCTTTCCCACAGGTTTTAATGGCAGATAATCGATGTATCGTAAAGCACGCCACGCTACTGGTTCAATGCTGCCCATCTCACCCCTGAGAATTAAGGAACACCGGCGTATCAGGACCTACCCAACAAAGAAATCGACTCATTGCAGAATGAAATGTCTTTAAAGCCTGTCCTCTGAAAGCACTTTGTTCAATATTGTAATTCAATCAATCCGTGGAACATTGGAAAGAAAAGTTACAGTTTTGTTTTTTATCTTGAGGAGCTGTTGAGCCGATGAATGTAGCACCAAAGGTATTGCAATGGTTAATAATGTGAATATGGTATAGATGGTCTAAATGGTATGGATGGTTTAGATAATCGAAATACCCTCTGAAATTATGTACAAGTTCCAAGAGCAGCATTTCAGAAATCTTCCTTACAGGTTTTTTTTTTTTAAATAAAAATTGAAAAAATGTTTTAGTAACCAATAGCCTCGATTTTGGTTTTCAAACAGGTATTGCTTGTATCTATTCCACGGCCAAGTGTAATTTTTGATTTACTTCAAGTTTTCTCTGTCCTTCGGAGGTCCACGTTTCTCCATAGCAGCACATTATTTAGCATTTTGGTTTCGTAACACTGTCGGGTGACTTGATGAATTTGGTAGCAAGTCACTTGTTTATGTTTTGGTCCGGATCTTCAGGTACATATTAATGTTCACGAATATTTTTCGCTCGTCAAACGATGTAAAAAACTAAAACCACACAAAACCGATACTGCGATAGAGTGATTAACAATATCGTGGTATTGGTTTTGTGTGGTTTTAGTTGGCCGTTGTATAAAAGAAGAAAATTCTACTTAAAGCTCGGGACCAAAACAAAAACAAGTGAGTTGCTGCCGAATACATTATTTAGCATCATTCATCAGATTTATAATATCCTTTACAATGGAAGGCTTTCATGAAAACTTTATCTGTTCTTGGATTGTCCCACAACATCAACTGGCATTTTTCTTTTTCATACTTTATAACATGTTGGCTTTATTGAAATCTTGTATCATCCTTCAGGTCTTTTCTCAGTATTAATGTCAAGCTATGAGTCAGTCATTCATTTCTCATTTCATTTGTGCGCATGAATCGCCAATTTTCATAATTATATGGAATATTAAACAGAAATTTTTCATCCTCTGGGGAGAAAAATTTAAAATTCATTCATAACTTTTGAATCCTCTCCTTACAGAAGTTACTCACTCATATATTTCTATAAATCTCCTTGCAGTTTTTGATGTTTAACGCCTCTTGTCAACGATGCCTCGGGTATTTTTGGGTAGAAGAAACTATGAATGTTCAGAGAGCAGCTTAACCATTACCTCCTAACTCCTGACTGGTGTGAAAGGTCCTGCATTTTTGTAGTTTTTCTTTTTATGCTTCAATATTTCCTCGCCTTTTGTGTCTAAGGGAGTATGTTGGTAAAACCTAAGCGGCAACTTAACTTCAGGGCTCAGGCAGTGTTTTTGTGAGAGAGGCTGATATACATTTGTTGTACTCCTTCGTTGCTCTTTTGGTATTTTCTTTTTCATCTGCAGTATTCTTTTGAAGCTCTGCTGTTTTTATTTCTTGTGTATACCTGTTATTTACAGTGAATTCTAATATCTTACCCAGTCGGGACATCTGCATAATTTAGCTATATTGTTTTTTTTGTATGCACACGTACCTACTCTGCTCAGAATCGCACATTGAAAGACTGTCTGCACCCCTGAATGTGAATTTTCTAGTAAAAAAAAATTGTACAGGGGTCTTAGTTTTTCAAATTATTTTTAAAAAAAAGCGTGGACAGTTTGTCTTATTAATTGGATTGTTTGATTGTTTCGTATCGGACGGAATACAGTTAAGTGGCTTCACCGATGCTCCTTGGTTCTGCCCTTGTTGACTATGACGTGTTTAATTTGAACTTGCCCAGGTCGTAGGTGATCGCCCCAAAGGAGGTAACGTACCATTCCACATTTCAAGTCAGTCTCCTTTGCAAAAAAAAATTATTTTTTACCTTTTTTTTACTCCCCCCCCCTCCCCCGTTTCAATTGTTAATTTCTATTTTATCTTTCACAACCAACCCCTTTATTTCTGTGGAGTTTAGCTTTTTCTCAAGTTTTTTACTGTTAACTTTAATTTTTTTAAATAATATTTTTCTAGCTTTGTGTTAGGGACCAACTTCCATTTTCTTTAATAGCGCACCTTCTATGATTTCGAATTCAGTTAATTTAAGCAAATCTTATCTCTTGAGAAGGGTAGAACTTCCTCTAGTTTTCCATCGGGAATATTGCATTAATTACTAAAAATCAGTCAAATTTTTCATCATGTATATACCTACAGACACCTAACTAGACGTACCTAGATAAGCTCTGACGCTTTTTTCTTTTCAAAAAGTCCTCTCTTGATCCCACAGTAGTTCTATTGTCACACTAGCTGCAGAAATTTTTGCCCATAATTTTTTCTGAAAAAACCAACAGGCATGATTTAAAAGCACCTTCTTCATCCCTTGCTACGGTTTCCCTAACACTTTTTCACAAATTAAATTTGTACCTCACAGAATTGATGAAGACTGGGACTGACCAGGAAAGAGCCGTATGCAAAAACGACATTTTTCGCCCCCCCACTAAAACTTATTCAAACTTCGTCTATCAGTTACTAATACTGGAGCGCTTCTTTCCCCAAATTTTCAGACCCCCAAAAAATTTTGGGGGGCGCTAGGGGGGGTGGAAGTCAAAACCTGTGACCCTCGATATCTTTCGAACGAAACAAGATATTGAGGCCCGGTTTGGACGAAAAATCGTCAAAAATTGCATACTTTAAGATTCTAAAGGTCAAAATCCCAAAATTAAATTTTTAACTTAACTTATGTGCTTTTTTTCAGTTTTTGAGGAAAAACAATTTTTTTTAAACAGATTAAACTGAAATTTCACATTTTTTGATTTAAACCAAAACCAGTTTTTTAAATTTTTCGTCTTTTTCCGCATCCAACGAGTGGTCGTATAAGCTGGGGAACCGAACGGTTCCGGAGTTATGATCGATTGAAGTTTCCGCTCAACGCGCGCCGACCGATTTTCGCGCGCAA
The DNA here is from genome assembly GCF_001854935.1 of Bemisia tabaci. Classification (NCBI taxonomy): domain Eukaryota; kingdom Metazoa; phylum Arthropoda; class Insecta; order Hemiptera; family Aleyrodidae; genus Bemisia; species Bemisia tabaci. The sequence goes on along the minus strand of NW_017547102.1, from coordinate 1,428,677 downwards.
AAAAGTCGGATTTGACTATTATTAAATCAGATTTAATGTTCAAACTGAGCAAAATGCATTATTAGGGACCCTTGAGGGTTGCTGAATCCAGGAATTACAGATACTTCCAAAAAATTCACGTTTTTAAAATTACAGCTCCGGACAGGACCACTGAGCGGCCGGTCGGCGCTCAGTGGGCCTCTAAAATAGCGCTACGGAGCTGTAATTTTAAAAACGTGAATTTTTTGGAAGTATCTGTACTTTCTGCACTCAGCGACCCTCAAGAGTCCCTAATAATGCATTTTGCTCAGTTTGAACATTAAATCTGATTTAATAATAGTCAAATCCGACTTTTTTGCGCGCGAAAATCGGTCGGCGCGAGTTGAGCGGAAACTTCAATCGATCATAACTCCGGAACCGTTCGGTTCCCCAGCTTATACGACCACTCGTTGGATGCGGAAAAAGACGAAAAATTTAAAAAACTGGTTTTGGTTTAAATCAAAAAATGTGAAATTTCAGTTTAATCTGTTTAAAAAAAATTGTTTTTCCTCAAAAACTGAAAAAAAGCACATAAGTTAAGTTAAAAATTTAATTTTGGGATTTTGACCTTTAGAATCTTAAAGTATGCAATTTTTGACGATTTTTCGTCCAAACCGGGCCTCAATATCTTGTTTCGTTCGAAAGATATCGAGGGTCACAGGTTTTGACTTCCACCCCCCCTAGCGCCCCCCAAAATTTTTTGGGGGTCTGAAAATTTGGGGAAAGAAGCGCTCCAGTATTAGTAACTGATAGACGAAGTTTGAATAAGTTTTAGTGGGGGGGCGAAAAATGTCGTTTTTGCATACGGCTCTTTTTTTTTTTACTTATTTTAAATACAATCTTTTTCAATAATCTAACTTTATTACCTACTTGCTCTACTCAAAAAACCCCCCAAAAGAAGTGAAGTATTATTCTTGTGGAAAACTATTGTTGTTCGCTCATTAGTAAATAAAAATAATCCTCCCCTCGGAAAAGAATGCAATGAAAAAATCTCTGTCTGTTGTCATCGTAATATCTGAAATTTTCATGTTTGAGGTGCGCAATTAAAGTACACTTGGAACCAATCGTGTAATTTTTTGTATACCTATTATTATTCATATTGTCATAATTCATTAATTTTCTTTTTTCTTCCATATTTTTATTTGCATCTTTCGCGAGAAAGAGCTGAACTTTCACTGAAAATTATAGTCCATTACTTTTGATAAAATCTCATTGGTATCTTTCCATTTATCTGTTTAATCCTTCTAATTAATATTTTAAAGAAACTCTATTTGCATTATTTTTGCATCGAAATTTCAAGTGATGCTTTGTGCTTCTCATGAGCATTTTTAAGGATAGAAAAAATTTGAATGAGAAAAAGTAGCCCACAATCCAGATACAAGTGTTTTTTAAGCGAAGTATGACAAAACATCAATCCAAAAATCGATAACATTAACGAAGATCCTCTGTTGAATAGTTTTGTTATTGTTCCTTAAATTTTTAAAGCTCTGAGGCATTTTCTACTCCCTATTTTCATTTTCTCTGTTTAAAGCTTGTAAATGTAGGTGTGAATCAAGACAATAGTCATTCATATTAACGCATAAGCATGTAAGCCATGCAAGCATACGCTCACATGGTAGTTTCTTCTGTTTAGCTTCAAGAAAAACAAGCAACTGAAATTAAAATCACAATGACTCAGCAAAATTCTTGTATCAATTGATCTGTGAATATAAATTCTTACCGCATAGTAAGCATAGTAGTACCCTAGGTTAATGGAAAGGAAATAGGTTCATTTTCTTGTTTCGCCTATCAATTGAAAATCGTAGGAGACTGACTTGACCAAAATTATGACTTCATTGTGTAGTATTAAGTGCGCTTTTTTTTTAACTCGCGCGTTTTTGCTTTTATTCTTATTTGCGGCGCGTAATTGCAGAAATTTATGTGCTCATAAATTTTATCAAGGGCAATTTGTGTATTATCTTCATGCCATTCGTATAATTAAAATTGCAGCCAATCGTCTCGGTTTTGATCCATATTTTTTACTAATCGAAGTAAATTGAAGATCAAACCTGAGAAATTTCTTCTGATTTTTAACCCTTGAAATGTGTTTGGATATAAAAAAGGGAAAAATGAGGCTTCCAAGTCAAAGTTTGTTCAATTTTAATCCTCCCAAATTCTTCTCTGCTCAGCTTTTTCATCTTTCTTCTTCTATTTTCTACTTTTCTCTACTCAATGGATTGTCTTAAACAACTGTGGTTTTATTATTTTGCTCTCAGGATGGGTCAGACATATTGTGGTACAGTGTATCTGATACTTGTTGAGTCGAATGTTTTTGTCGTAACAGATGTGGGGACTTTATTATTTCCTCCCTGTATTTTGTTTCTTTTCACGTTCTAATGACATGTGGGAGTCCTATCACAACAAAGATGAACTTGTAGGGACGTTGAGTCCCTTTTTTCGTGAAAATTCTGAAAACTTCAAATGTAGAAACTCAGTTCTATTTTCTGGGTAAGTTAGAATTTTAATCTTAGTCCTACATCTACAAATTAGCGCTTAAAAGAAAATTGTCTAATGAAAGAGTGTGTTAACTCCTGTTTAATTGGTCGATATAAGGACTGTTTGAGACAGATGTTTCACATTTTTCTTTTGATTTCATTTGATCATAGTCTTTTATTAAATGCAAGAAGAGAACGCCCACCCCGTGAAAACGATCAGTTTGGTAGTCACTATGGTAGTATAAATTTTTCCCAAAGAGCATATTTTTCTGCGCTCTTAATTGCCAATTTTCTCCCAATTTTCAATGGTCTTCAACTTTATCCATCCCTTTCTTAGGTTCTGCAGTGGTTTTTAAGCCTACAATAACAGATTGTCTTAATTTTTTAAGCTGTCATTTATGCCCTCTTTCTTTTGCAGAGAGCACTTTTCCTTTTTCGTATCCAACATCATGGCTGAAGATCAGCAAGTAAATTGCTGCTGCACGAGAAAATAAAATTGAGAGAAAATGAAGTGTAATACTCTCCTGCCTGGAGGATCATTGAATGTGAAAAAATTGAGTAAATTTATTGCAGAGGAAGCACTGTGAAATCTTGCGCGAATTTGCGGCTTGCGGAGCGTTTTGGAAAAATTGATGCTGCGCGCTTTTTGTGAATGTTTGTCTCTTTCTAACGGGTCTTTTTGAATTTTCCCCCTCCCCTCTCCTTTCCCTCCTCTCCCTTTTTCTAGGCTTGTTATTTGAAAGCAATCGAAACTAGACCGGACTTCGCCGTTGCTTGGAGTAATCTGGGCTGTGTGTTCAACGCTCAAGGAGAAATTTGGCTCGCCATTCATCATTTTGAAAAGGCTGTAGCTTTAGACCCGAATTTCTTGGACGCGTACATCAACTTGGGAAACGTTTTGAAGGAAGCGAGAATCTTCGATCGGTAAGTCCATGGAAATTATTTATCTCAGCTTACTCATTTACAGCCACCATCTTGGATTTTCGACTTTTGAAGATTTCAGTTAAAATTCAAGGTTGCCGTTAAAAAATGTCATTTCCCGTGTAGCATTTTTTAACGAAAAAATCGCGATTTTTTTAACTTAATTTGCGATTTTTGTAGGATTTTTTGGCGATAAAGTCGCTTATAGGATCATTAACATCTAAACGGTTATCCTCGATCTTGTCGCAATTTAAATCTCTACAAAATCGCGTTCAATAAAATCGAAATTTTAACCCAATTTATCACACTTTACTTGTATTTTTTTTCAATTTACTTCGTGTTTGATACTATTGCGATTAATCGCCGTCGATAAAATCCCAATATAATTCCAAATTCATACGATAAAACCGCAATTTATCGCGATTTTTTATCCGATAATATTGCAATAAATAGACGTCAATAAAATCGCGTTACATTCCGCGATCAAATCCCAACTTATCGTATCGTGATCACTGCTATTTAGGATCTTTGATTTTTGAATTTTGAAAATTTGAGCTGAAATTCAAGTCTTCCGTTAACAAATGCCTTCTGGTACCAAGTTTCACAAAAATCGATCGAGTAGGAGCCCATTCGTAGGATCTGTGGGACCTGCGCAGTGCTGAACGATACCAGTACCAGTCAATTTACGTACGTTAGTGCGCCTTCATTTTCGTTTGATACTGTGCAACACTTCTGTGGCGGAATAGTTGCTCAGAGCGCCTTCAACTGTGTTGCTGCGACTTGATGGCGAAAGATGAAGGTTACCGCTGAGATTGCCCTCTTGCGCGTGCGCAGTTGCGCATTTTCTCACCTCCGACGGTGAAATGAAAACACTCATTCCTCAATTTGCGACGTTGCGAGTTTTCCACCGTCGATTTTATCCGGGTAAACCAACCTGATCCATTTGAACTCCGCTGTGACTTTTCCAATGTGAGATGAGAAATTTTACCTTTATGTTTTTTTTTTCAAGTCTTTTTGTACGCTTTTGTTAAAAAGGAGGAAAGAAGTATAAGAAGAATCTTCGAACGTTTTTCACACGCCGAGAAATCAATTTTTGTCACTACTTTCACAAAATTTTGATCCATAAAATGAGAAAGTAAAACGGAATATGGTAGTTATCAGTCTGTTTTCTCCCAATTGATTGTGCTCTTCATTGGTAGGTACTGCCGTATTACCGTAGCGGAGGGAGCTGTAACGCCCCAATTTTTGGAATCAAGCTTTTCAAAAAATTCGACTAATAATAAAAGCCAAAATCCAAAAATCCTCCGCAACATCAAAAGAAAAATATTCACACGTTTTTCTGGAAATCCGTGTTTTATCCGAGGAGATTCGGCAACGCCGGAAGGCTCATACGGCGCACGGTGGATCGAGTCAATGGCGGAGGTCGGACAAAATTTAGAAACTTTAAACGCTTATAACTCCGTTTATCCGAAATTTTGAGACTCTAAGAGTGGTTTCATTGGTTTCCTCGTAAAATTTGCTTCTGAAAGCACCCCTTGAAACTTAAAATGCGATGAAATAAACATCAAAATTTGCAGTTTCAGTAAAAAATTTCATGTCCGACCTCTCTGATTGACTCGAACCATTGTGCGGCGTTCTTCCTCCGCGCGGCAGTAATCGAGACCCGAAACGATTTTAATGACGTGTTAATCACGTAATCGCCGCTATATTTAACCCGACGCGGCACCGCAGTGAGGGCGGGGCCCGGGGTGGAGGGGGGCGGGGTCCGCGGTGGCAGGTGCCGTGAATTTTTCAGAGCCAACTCGCCCCAAGGCCAAGCTCAAGTGTACATGCTTTGCTTTTCTTCGCAACCCCCCCCCCCCCCCCCCCCCCCCCCCNCGCCTTTCGGGCGCTGCCGGAGCCTTTGAGGGCGGAAAATTGGCCCCGCGCCGCGCTGCGCGCCCCTTCCGGTTTGATTTTTGATGACCGTCTCAACAAATCTGCCGTGTTTTAGCGAGTTCATTGTTGGTTTCGATAAACAAAGCTACAGACGAAAAAGATATGGGGAGTACACGCGGGTTTACGCGGGGTTACGCGGGGAAATTTCCGAAAAATATGAAAAATATTGAAAAATATTTTCGAAATTAAATGCAAAATTAAATGAAAGGCACCTGGTTTTTGCTTTTTGGTTTTTTTTAGTGCGTGTTGCATACCCAGCCCCTGTAAGTATGTTTCATATTGGTCAAAATTTTGTGAAATTTCATGAAATATTTCACGGAAATTTTTATATTTCATGTTTTTCATTTCACCCGTTCAACCGTGTAGTGACACGCTTGGTTTCCTCTACCTCGCTTTTATCCGATTTTCACGTTGAGTAACCAGTGCAAAGGCAAATGGCTTGGTCAGTGTCTCATTGATTGAAGGAAGCATGAGGGAAGAAACCAAAGGGTGTCGCCACCGCGGTGGAAGATTTCTCTAGCCCCTTGCAATCCTGTACAGGGATGGTGGTATTGGTGGTGCGGGCACATAGGGATTTGAGCGGGGGCATGACGTGGAGCCAGGGTGGAAATAGTGAAACAGACAGGGCGATTGAAGCGCTCACAGTGGTAGAACGAATGAGTGATGTTTTTGATCTCTTGATCAGTAATTAGGCTTCGCGTTGATTAAATTAGCGAGGTCTTGATGCGATGGAAATAGGGGAAGGGGGCGGGGGGCCCGTCTATCGCGGTTCAAACGTTTCGGCCGTAAACGAATAGCCCCCTCGGAAAATTAGTACAGTATCTCCTAATTGTTGATCGATGGGAGGTCTGTTGCCGACGACGTCGCGCAGTTGCCAAATTGTAGTAGCGCATTTGCCCGCACGGAGGAACGTAGCTCCATTCCAAGGTTGCAAAATTGACCCACATAATTTAATTTCACTGGAAAAAAAACACATTGGATCTAGAGTCCAGACTCTTAAAAACATCGACAAGAAAAAATACGCTTGATTCAATCAGATTTAAGCTTAAATCAAGAACCAAGCCTCTTAATTTGAGCGGATTTCCTTTTGATTTAAGCTTAAATCAGATTGAAACAAGAATCCTTTTTCTTGTCAATGTTTTCAAGAGTCCGGACTCTAGATCCAATGTGGTTTTTTTACCAGTGTTTTTACAAGAATGTACCTGTGCCATTTTTTCTTCCGTGGCTGCCTGGTCCTCCCGAAATTTATCCAATTTTTGAATTAGATTAGAGGAATAATCAGTGAAATTTTCTATTCGAAATGCCCAAGATTGGTGAAAATACAAATACGAGGGCAAATTTGGCAGCATCGAAATGCAGTTACGTTCTTTCGTGACAGGGACGACGATTTATCGAATCACCTATCTGGAACTAATGGCTCCGAATGGATTGCAATTTGCACTTAGGAACTACTATTTTCAACTAATCCATACAAGCACCTACCAAGCGTGGAGGAACTAACGGCACTCGACGGTTTAATTCCAAAACCACGTATCTCGTGTGCGGTGTTAAAAAATCTCAGCTCCTATTTTAATTTTTCAAGAAAAATAAATTAACATCAATCCCTCATAAATTCAATAATCCTCTACAGAGGCTGAAAAAAAATTCTCGGCGTTTTTGCCAAGGTCCGTTGGTACCTTTACCATCTCACTTTTTTTACCAATTATTGGTAATTTTACCAAGACATAGGTAAGCGTGCCTAAAAACCGGTATTTTTACTGTTTTTTTTTCAGGCAAGAATACCTATTTTATTGGTAATCAATTCCCGGTAACTTTGCCATTTTATCTCGGTAATTCTACCACAGTCGATAAAAAATATTGGCGTTTTTACCGGGGATCAGTAAAATTACCGAGAGAGTCAATAATTTTACCGAGATTTCTCGGTAAAATTACCAATTCCATAAACGGCAATTTTACCAAGAAAAAACCGGGATCAAATAGAACCCTGAATTCTTGGTAATTTTACCCTTTTCTTGGTAAATACACCGAGATTTTTTTTTTCAGTGAAGGTTGACCTATTTTAAGTCAGTTTTGGTGAAGTTTTCGGTTGTTCTTTTTGAGCTTCGCCTCCATTTGATCACATTTTGCAATGAGGAACCACTATTTCTGGCCCATTTTAGAAACAACATACATGCCGTTGGTTTCCCAATGTAGGTATGTGCTTTGTGAGAGAGCGAGAGATACTGGCGCCTTATTGCAAAATATAATCCAATTCAGACCGTCACTCTACCGGTCCATTCCGCGGGAACTCCTCGCTTATCGGCGACTGCGATCGCAACGACACGAGTTAATAACAAGTGGGTGCCGTTATCGGCGCGAGCTTCGAGGAAAGCTCACTCTAAGGACGGGGGGAGGGGGACGGGAAAGTTCCGGGGACCGACGACGCGACTCGACGCGACGGTGGGACGGGTTTTTACGAGCGACCGTAAAAAAATTAACCCCGATCCCGATTCGTCGCTCCTCCGATCCGACGAAAGGGCGTATCTCGGTTTCCACGTGAGCCGTGCTCTCCGTATAACTCCATGCTTTCCGGGGCTCTTGCGGAAATGGAGATACGCCCTTTCGTCAGCAGAACGACGTATTGCGAACCTGAGCGCTGGGAAACGTTGAACCTCAGCGCACCCCTGGTAAAAATTGGCGCACAGTGAATCGCGTCAATGGAAGAGGTCGGACATGAAATTTTTGACAAAAATTGTAAAATTTTACGTTTATCCCATCACAATTTTAATTATAATGGGTGCTTTTTTGAGAAAATTTTACGAGGAAACCAATGAAACTACCTTCAAAACGTCAAAGTTTCATATTAATGAAGATATACGCTTTTGAAGTTTTTTAATCATGTCCGACCTTTCCAATAGACTCGACCCACGGTGTGGCGGTAGAATCTGTGTTCCAAAATACCATAGACCTACGGCCGGCTGTAAGATTTCCAATAGCTTCTATAGCCGGCAACACAATTTCTTATAGCCTTTTATAGCCGATGGCGATTAAGCAACAGCTTGGCGATAAAGTGCATGCTAAACGTTACTAATTATGGATGCTAGGACTTAGTGAGTTTTTGGACTACCGCTCTCTTTTTGGGCCGTAGTATCTTGATTTATTTTGCGAGGAAAGCTCCGCACTTTTGAAGGATGCCTGCCATTCCTAATATGTTGGAGCGCTTTTAATTTCGTATGATACTGTGCAATACCTCTGGTGTGAAATAGTTGCTTCAAGCGCCGTGGTATACGCTGCGGCGCGGCGCGGCGGGCGGGCAGCCAGCGCGAAGCGCGCATTGGCGCCTACAAACCTAACAGGGATACTTCTCGCATTGCGCAATGCGTGAAGTATCCCTGTTAGGTTTGTAGGCGCCAGTGCACCGCCGCTCCGCTTTGCGTTAGGCTCTAATATTTAATCTCGTGGAGTCAGCGTTTTTCAACTCATGACTTTGAAATGTTTGCACACTCTGCATATGTATGAATTATTCTCCTTTCAATTGATGAAAAAAATATGTAGGTAGTAAAGGCAAATATAATGTACGTTTTGTAAATATTAAGGTGATTCCGTACAACGGTACAAACTTGAGGATTTACAAAGCACATGGATTTCTACAAAATTTCTTATAGCCTTTTATAGCCGATGGCAAAAAAGCAACAGTCAGGCGATAAAGTGTAAAGCCCGGCGATAGGAACTATAGCCCGGCTGGATAATTTTTTATCGCTTCGTGTAGCCCGGCCGTATGATTTTTTCCACTTTCTACAGTCAGCTATATGATTTTCTTTCACCTTCTTCAGTCGGCTATAAAAACTCCTATGGTATTTTGAAACGCAGCTCCTATCGCCAATTTTTACCAGGGACTCTCGCACTACTCCCCCGCCGTTGTCGAATTTGGAGTTTAGAGGCGAGGAGGGGTGTTTTTAGGGAAGAGTTCCAGGGTTTTTACAAGTCCGGAAATAGAACTGATTTTTCAAGGGCGGTCCGGACGTACTGAAGAAGTGCGGAAATTTTGCAAGAAAGTCCGGAATTTTTTCTTTTTTGTCGCAATTTGAGTGGGAAATTCGCATTTTTGAATTTTTTCGAATTTCGTCGGTTGAAGATATTGGAAAAGTACTGATTTTTTTTCTGTTGAAGAGGTACTGAATTTTTTGGGAATGTACTGAAAAAGTACTGTAAAAATACTGCTTTTTGGCCAGCCTGTTTTAGTAAACACTCTGAGTGCAGTCCTCTCTTTGCATTTCAAAATTGACTTTAGTGATGACTTTTCGTGATTTTTAGTCTTCGACAGAGGTGGTCAATGGCAACAGAGTTTTCAGCGATTTGGAAAACCTGAAAAGTCCAGGAAAGTCGGGGAATCTACGGGGACCTGGAAAGGTCCGGGGGCCTCCCCAGGGTGCGTCAAAAAAATGAAAGTCTGAAATGTTCCGCTCCCCAGGTGGCAATCGATGTCACTGGGTGAAAAAACATGTTTGCCAAAATTTTGGGCCAATGGACCACTAGACAAGGTACGAATTTCAGCATTCTGATACTTGTTTCTTAACCAAAATTTCACGTAAAACACGACGCGCACAACGAAAATTACCGAAATCAATACCTTACGAAGGTATTTAATGATTCTTAATGCGTGAATTCAAACCATCCGCTCATGGAAACTCAATGCTCTGCGTGATTCACATCGCGCGTTAAACGTTATCATGGTTGTCTCTGCGTTATAAAAATCTGGCAACCTCAATCTTGACGCTTTGGCTCAGCTATGACAAATTGCTTATAGTTTGAACAACACATGGTTGAAAATGAACATTGCTCAATAGAGAAGCTCACCGAAACCGTTGTTGTGCGCGATTTGACTCACGTAGAGCTTTGAGTTTCTTGTGAGCGGGCAGTTCAAATTCCTCGTAAGCAATGTGTAATGAAAACTTTAATATCTTTGTTCAGAGTTGGTTTCAGTAATTTTCGTTGTTTAAATCGTGTTATACGGGAAATTCTGGTTTAGAAACTTGTATCAGATTGCTTAAATTCGTACCTTGTCTAGTGGTCCATTTCAACCATTTTAAATGGTGCCTAAGTTCTATTTTGAGATAAAACTCTGATATTTTGGTTCAGACCCCGATTCCGTACGAAAAACTCGATTTTACGCCGAAATCGTGCGTTTGCGAGGAAAATGCCGAAGAACTCAAGTTCTAGAGAAGGATCTCATCGGGGTCTAAACCTAAATATCAGAATTTCATCTCAAAATTGACCTTCGGCATTATTTAAAATGGTTGAAATTGGCCCAAATTTTGGCAAACATGTATGTTTACCAAGTAGCATCGATTTCCGCCTGGGGAGCGGAACATTTCAGACTTTAATTTTTTTTTTTTTTTTTTTTTGGTCGCACCCTAGGCCTCCCCCAGAAAATGTTCGAATTTTTGAAGCATTTTTATGCAGTTTGAGTCATTTTCGTCACGAATAATTCCCGACCTCAATCTTCTTTCCTTCCCCTTTCCTCCGTTCCTTCCGTCTCTCTTTCTTTTCTTTTTCTTCTTTTTTCCTTCCTGGNGGGGGGGGGGGGCACGCTCTCTACGCCCCCGCCCCCTTCATCGATCCGCCTATGAACTTGAAGGCTTCGAATACTGATTTTAAAATTTTTACTGTGGCGCATCTATTAGGCAATACTGTCAGGGCATCCCTGTTCGTTGCACGTTCCCCACTACCACTACACGTCCCCTCGCTACAGGAAACAGCAGTAACTGCACATTTCAGTGTGACCCTCTGTAAAAGCAGGAGCATGTGCTAACTACGTCTGACGTTGAAATGCAGTTACGTGCTGTCTCCCGCGGCACGTTCCCTCGGTGAGGCGACGAGATCAAATGATACGAAGATCCCCCAGCGCTCGAGCGGTCGTTTTACGAGTTGCGAAAGCACCGTGGCAGTAAAGCGGAGTCATCTGACTCGAATTCGGACGAATCATTAGCCCAGTTGGACGCATTTATGCTAAAGGGACTGTGCACGGATGCATTGAATCAGAAGGAACTGTATGCACATAGAATTTGCGTGCTTCATTGTTTCTTTTGATTTTATACATTTGTACGTTGATGGCCAAAGTGCGAAACCACATATGTTCGCTTGCGACGTTGCAGATTTCCTTTCATACTCTATTTTTCTGTGGAAAACAAGTCAACGTTGACGTGCTTGACCAGTCAAGGATGAATGGAGAGAGGCTGCCAAAGAAGACGATTGATTGGGTTGCTGCGGGACGATTATTTAATTTGATAGACAAAGCTATAGACATAGAAGAAAAAAGAGATATTGAGGAATTTTATTGGTGGAAGCGGGTGGTTGTAATGGACAAAGGAGGTAGATAATAGACTAACTAACGGCAACCGGAACAACGGAACTAACGGAAAAAGATAGGGTAGTCGACACAACCAGCGGCTGCTTAAAAATGCGCCAGCTACCGTGCGGTAGTTACGATAATTACCGCGGTGGAGGTCACAACTAACCCGGTAATTACATCAACGACCATGGATGTTGATGTAACTACCGGGTTAGTTGTGACCTCCACCGCGGTAGTTAGCGTAACTACCGTACGGTAGCTGGCGCATTTTTAACCAGCCGCTGGTTGTGTCGACTACCTTAATTTTCCCGTGCACGAGATACCCGATAGTTAGTCCATCATTTTCTCCCTTAGTCCGTAGGAACCACCCATTTCAACCAATGGGATCGCTCCATACTCCCTATGCCTTCTTTGTCTGTAGCGTTGTCTTATCAATTTCAAAAATCAGCCCGCTGCTGGGAGGAGACGAAGAAGACGCCCAGTGAAAGGGTGGCGACAGTGGGTTTTGAATAAAATGATGGAGTGCCAATTTCCTGAAGGGTTGTGCGAGGACCGGGTTTGTAGCGGTTAGGCGTCGCAGAGCGCCAAAGAGCGCTGTAAAAGCGACTGTTATTCATGTAAACAGGTCGCACTAATTTCTTAAGAACTTCCTCGATTTTTCTTCCCTGTAAGTAGAATATTCTGCTTAATATCCAAGTCATAAAGCTGGCTTGTTTTTTTACGAGAAAATAAAATAGGAGCAGAAATTTGGAAACATCGCAATAGAGATACATGGTTTTACATTTATTCTTCCAATTGAAAAAAATTCCCTACCAGATTTTCCAAAAAACACACAATGATTCCAGTTTACATCTTGTTTACCAGTCGACAACGACTGAAAAAAAACGATAAATCAACGTTCATTTTTTGTGGAGTCGTTACGAACGACGAGAACACTACAACGACCAACACTTCCAGTTACATCAGTTTTCAGCTCGAATTATGACCGGCTTCGAAATCCTGACCCACTTCTAAAAATAGTCCTCGGGTGCGCGATGGTTGTCGCGCTCAACGCGTAAACGCCGCAAATTGAGATATCAAAAGAGGACCCGTCCCCCTTTTGGCAACGCTGGAAGCGGGGAAATAGTTGAGCAGCGCGATTAGATAGAACGTCCCACCGGTTCGCCGGAACGAGCTCATCAACAGGGATTTTAACCGCCCGTTTTGCCCCCTAAAACCTGGAAAAAGGGATGATAACGCTGAACGAGTAATGGGCGGGGACCGGCGGACACAGTCCGGTAGAGAGGGCCTGATATGAATAGGGGTCAGGGCTTTTAATAGCCACTGGACGGCTGTTGTGCGGATGGACCATTACGCTAAGTATGAATCGCATAATGATTTTTTGTGATATCACATTTATTTTGCAATTAAAACGGTTATATACGCGGATGAGTCAAAAATATATGTTTTGTGGGGAGTCTTGCTTTTTCGTGACGATCAAGCTCGCGGAAATTCGGAACTAAGCACCGCGGCTAGAAAGAAATATTGGGGAAGTATTTCAAGTTCTGGGAAGTCTCCGTTATCCGCGATTATTTAGATAGCGGGTTATCAAAAATCGCGGATAATACGAAATGAAGCACCGTGGCTGAGAACGGAAAGGCTATCTCAGGCTCAGTAGAGTCTTCGGTATTCGCGATGATAGGGTTCGCGGAGAATCGAACATCGCGGATAATCCGAAATGGAGCACCGTGGCTGAGAACTGAAAGGTTGAATCTCAGGCGTAGTGGAGTCTTCAGTATTCGTAATGATTGGGTTCGTGGATAATCGAAAATTGCGGATAATACAAAATGAAGCACCGTAGCTGAGAACGGAAAGGCTGCATCCCAGGCTCAGTAGAGTCTTCGGTATTCGCGATGATTGGGTTCGCGAATAATCAAACATCGCGGATGATCCGAGACCAAAGCAATGCAGCTAGATGCAAACATAAAAATTTGAAAGAATTTTTGGAAACATTTGTCAAGCATTAGGTTGAATCGAAAGTATTGGTTGAAAATGGTAAATTTTGACCTGATAGAAGTTATAGTGGAGAACATAGTTTCTGGAAGAAAATTTTGAAAAAAAATTTATGGTATCGATTTACACTTTTTTTTTTGGCTAGACTCTTCACCTCGTTGTTTTCAGAATTAGTTGAAAAGGTAAGGAGAGAAGTCCTCTCCAAAAAACCGAACTAAATTATTTGTGAACGAGATTTTTGACTCGACGTTACGGCCATGGTGCTTTTACTGATGGAAAATTTAGCTCCAAATTAGTTTTTCCCCTTACAAAAAACTGATTATTTATGTATTCATAGAACGAACACCATGGCTTTGACGTTATGTTAAACATCTTGTCTTGGCAGAGGTGCTTTATACCCGACTCTTTTTTTTTCGGGAAAGAACTCTTGCTCAAAGTTCAATTTTTCTTCCCTCGAGAAAGAGCATTTCATTTAACGCTAAATTGACTTCAGAGCGTCAAACTCGCAAAATGCATACAAATTATACAAAACATGCAAAGGGAAAGAGTAATAGGATCCAAAACATACGTCACTTAACTCTTTCTAGGCGCCTCTGTCCCATTTGCCCTGTTTATCGACGGAATTTCCGGAACGTAAACTTGGTCAAAACACCGTGTCATTAACCGTAATGTTTTATGCATTTCGTCATTCGTCCCCCGAGGATTTCCGCCGTGCTAAGGAAGAACGCCGTATGAAAATTCGAGAGCTGCCAAATTTACTTTGATGAATTGTTTATTTTTGAGGAAAATTATGTATATTTTTCCTGGAAATTTTCAGGAACTTTAGATCAAAATACTAATAAAATTCTCTGGGAAATTGGAAGAAAAATTGTCACAAGTTTACCAGAAAATTCGTGTTTTATGAAAGAAAATTTGGCATCGCCTTGCAGGTTTATACGGTGTTTTTCTTTAGCACGGCAGGTTTGCTTTGCGTTGCGAATTTTTTCGTTCCCACGTTTTAACATTGAAAAATAATGGCTGTTCGCGAATATTAGAGAATTTGCACGGAAAATTTTTTAGCGTCAAATCTGAGAGGACTTAATGAGCCGAGTTAGCATTATTTTTGATAATTTTTTTCTGGTATGGGAAATGGCATAAAAATAGATTTTAAGGTGAGAAAATGTGCGGCCTTGTGACGTCATCTGGAGGCATTTTCCATTTGAACTTACGGATTTCAGCAGAATAGGTTACTAATTCATATTTCCCCCAATAATTGTTCAATTTAGAAACCAAGGATATCCTCGTGCCCCGTTCTATTAGTAGTTTCATTCATATTAACCATGAAATTTACAAAATTTTAACACCTGAAAATTCTCCATTGTATTATTACTGAAAAACTGTTCGTAGTTTCTGACTAAAAAGTTTACCGACTTGTTCTCTGAATACACGCATTAATCAGTGAAATTCTGGACGAAAATCACATTATCATGAACTTGTAAAACAAATTGTTATTCAATTTTGCAACGGAACCTACACAGCGTGGAAATAGAGCTAGAGAAAGGACCCTTGTTGATGACGGCGCAGAGATACAACTATTCGTACTTGATGGATGCCCGTGTTGCATTCGAAAAATTGAAGGCGCGATGGCGTGAGGCGTAGACTCGCAATGCTCTGCTCCACGCTGCCAGCCCGATTAAGGCTGTGTTGCTCACCCCGTTGCGCGAATCGTGTTCCACGCGAATTCTTGATATTGTGTAGACAAAAAAGAAAAAAATAAAATAAAAAAAAAACCTTTTATTAAAATGTTTAAACTCGCACCTAGTCTACCGGTCCATTGAGAACTCTTAAGAAGGAGGAATTCCTCGGGGGAAGCTTTCGGAATTTGAAAGTAGTATGAAAGTGGCAACCCTGACAATGATGTAATGATGCGGTACGTGTTAAATGTTGACTCCTACGCTGGTATTACGCGCGAAAAACTTCACCCGAGCAACCTGCCGTGGTAAGGAAAAACGCCCGATGAACCCTCAGGCGTTGCCAAATTTCCTTTAGTAAAACACGAATTCATTCGAAAAGTTGTTAATATTTGTCTTCTAATTTTTCAAACGATTTTGCTCGCAATCTAAACTAATAGAACTGAAAATTTCAAAGAAAAATACGCGTAAGTTTTTTCCAGAATAAATGTTAATTATGGGGAAATTTGGCAACATTTAAATGCTCATACGACGTTTTTCCTAAGCGCGGCAGTGATGAAGCCTCGCTCGGCGAGATTGTTTTGTTTCGCTCCGGTTTCGTCCGTTTCGCGGGGAATCCAGCCGTTTTGCAAGTTACGCCCCCGCCGAAAATCGGCTGGGCGCCCGCCAAAACGTCGCTTGTTTAACATAAGAGCGTATCTCAAGTTTCACGTGAGCCCTGAGTTACATATAAATCCTTGCTTTTTGTGGCTCATGCGGAAATCGAGGTACGCTCTCACGTCCGAGGACCGCAACCGGGAGCCCCAAAACTCTACCCGCGATCAACTTGTGGTTGACGTTCACCTCTCGAGCGCTCTTGCCAGATTTTCGAAATTATATCGAATTAAATTAATTTACTAATTAAATTCTTTTCGTTTATTTATTCGATTTCAATTTAATTTATCTTGTTTGTGAGCATAGAATGTCGTAGGGTTGAGCTGTCGGACTTCAGGGGCGTGTCCAATGGATCCGTATCAGGCATTTTCCTCCCGTATATAAAGGTTTTTCCTAAAGTGTTCACGGTTGGAACTTTTTACCTTTCAAATTTTTTTGAAATTCATTGCTTTTTTCTGAATTTTGGTGAAAATCTCAGACCAAAACTCGTGAAATGGTTGCCTGGTTACCCTTCGTAATGACTTACGCAGAATTGGAATAGAATTTGCCATGAGGAACTACTATATTTGGCTCATCTATAAAAGCATTTATTTATATGGGTAAACTAATAGCTAATGTTGTCTCTCAAATGAACCAGAAATAATAGTTTTTCATCGTCAAATGTAATCCAATCTGTCCATAGCCTCAGAATATCAAAATCTCTCTTAGAAAAGGGATTTCAAGGGACCGTGGAGCTTTCAGGGTGACGGACACCCCCCTCTCCCCCTTTTTGGATCCCCTGAAATCCATCTTCGATGTTAATTAAGCCAAGTCTTCGAAGATCTTTGGACGAGCCAAGTCATTTTTTTGGAGAAAGGAAAAAAAAGATAAACAATGAGACGAAAGTAGTTTCAACTAGTATATTTTCTCCTGTCAAAAATTCAAAGCCGGGAAAACTATTATGAACATGAAAATGATTGTTAAACTTTGTTCATAACATGTTATTGATAACATTTTAAGGCCCCCGATACCCTTTATAAGTCACACCTCTGTCACGTATTTGTGCAGCGAAACAACAACTCGGGGATGTGGAATACAGACAAAGTTTTCATTTTATCGACCGGTTGTAATAAAAAAGGAATTCCGCTAAAATTGGCAATTTATGTTTTTTATTTCTTTGGCTCGATTTCAAAATTTACCCCGGCAAGTTTGGATTTGTTGCCCCATAACGATTTATCATATTTTTCCCGAACTAGACGGTCCTTAACACGTCGCTCTATTTGAATACCGCAACGAACCAGTTAATCGTGGGTCCGAAAAAAGAGAAGAAATAAATGGGTGCAAATTATTCTCATCGTGGTGTGCGAGGGATCACCCTGAGGCAATTTCGAAAAATGAGATTTACAGTCGCAATTTGACAATCGCGTGCTCATTATAATCGCGAGCTCCATCCTTGGTGTTGTCAACAAAGTTTTTAATCGCTGTTCGGTTTTCGTGCGAGATGTTTAGGTGAAATTAGCAGTCCGCATTTACCATAATACGTCGCTTCTCTGATATAAGGGCGTAACTCGATTTCTGGATGAGCCCCAGAGAACATGGGTTCATATGTAAATTAGAGCTCACGTGAATATTGAGATACGTCCTTTTTGCCAGAGATGCAACGAATAGAGCGCTTAATGAATGGAACTTTATGAACCTACGAGATCGCAAAAATCGAGCTTGCCTCAGTGTTGGGAATTTCTCGAAATACGCTGAGCGTTCCAGGTGCAGGGTTTTTAGCCGTCTGGGAAACCTGGAAAGTCAAGGATGCACAACGACGCGGAAAAGTTAGGGTGAATTAGGGGGTTAATAGGAAAATTCGGGAAATTTTGCGAGTAGCGCGTTGGCATAGATACTTCAGCCGGTATTCCAAGGAAGCGCGGAATACTTGGAAGTGCCTCATCCATTAGTTAAAATCACTAGCAAAGGGCATTGCGTTCAAATTTTAGCGAGAGTCAGTGTAGTTAATAGAACCAAAAAACCGAAGTAGAAGTTTTGTCAGAAAGCCAGAGTCAGGCCGGGAAAATTAAAATTATTATATACCATACAATTTTTGTTTTTCCGTATTTTTTAATTTTTTCAGTGGCAAATCATTCTAATCCCTTGCAAGGATCCATTTCCAAAGATAAACTGCTGAATTGGTCAGTTGCTCTGTTCACAGAAGCGTGTTTTGATGCTTGATTCTTGTAAATTATCTAAAAGTAATAAGATCTGTCTAAACAGGAGCTTTCTACGTTTGATATCAGGCAAGATATCGCCCTTTCCAAAGTCGAGTTTTTGACGTCATACACCGCGGTAATGACACCCTTGATTTCTTCCACCTTGCTTTCATCTGAGTTTCACGTTGAACAACCAGTGTAAATGTGCGTCACACTGACTGATGAAATTTAAGCGGAAGAAACCAAGGATGTCACTACCGCGGTGGATGACGGCAAAAACTCGACTTTTCAAAGGGTGATATCTCGGTTAATATTGAACGTAGAAAGATGCTGTTTGTACAGACTAAATATTTTTAGCTGATCTTACAAGAATCGAAAATCATAACACGATTCTGTGACCAGCACAACTGACCCATTTTACTAGAAATTTGCCAAAATTTTCCCTTTTATGATGCTATGTTAAGGATCCCCCCGAACCACCCTTAATCACCATGTAAACCGTATGAGAAAGGGGGTATAAAAATCCGAAAGATAGGTGCTGTTTGAGAAACGACTATGAATACGGGCCTGACTCCGCAAAAATAGAAAATTCCGGTTACCTAAGTGTAAAATAGGCTCCGGAATGTAACACAGTCCAAATTTCACCCCGAGATTTTAAATAGCTTAAGTGTATGTGAGGAATCCTGAATATTTTCCAAGCGGAAAAGGCGAAAAAGATCCTTTTTCGCCCGATGATGCTGAATTCCGACCATTTCTGCATCAGGACCGTCGGAACGGCACGCGAAATGCGTCCATCATCTCCGTGACGTCATGGGGACTGCTCCTGGGAAGTCGTTTGGCTCGGCTCCAGAACGATTTCGGGCAAACGAAGCGGCGCACGGTAGAGCGAATAACTAGAAAAAAGTCGAACTTGACGTGGGAACTCCAAACGCGTTTCGTTAACACAAAATTAGAGATTTGAAAGCGGTTTAGGTTTTTTTTTTTGTAAAATATCCTCTGGAAACCATTCCCTAAAATATTCCATAAAATTCTTTAAGGAAAAACCGGAAAATATCAGGAATTTTGGCCGATCAGGAAAAAATCAGGAAAATCTGAAAAATCGGACGTTTTATCAGGAACTTTTCATACGCGAATCTCCTCAGCGAAGAAGTCTTACTGCTTTTTGCCTACCGTGCCAGGAGTCGTCGCGCCGTCTTTGTTGAAAAATCAGGAAAATATCAGGAATTTTCGAAATGAAAAAATCAGGAATTTTTCAAAAAATATCAGGAAAATATCAGGAATTTTCAAAATTGAAACATACTGGACACCCTGAATAGGTATTGTGACAAAGTTAAACTTAACATTCGCTGTCTTTTTTAATTATTTTATATCCGAACTTTTTCAAAAACTCGTACCATTGTGTGAAGACGGGGTAGGAGAGGGCAAATTAAGGGAAGGTAGATACGATTGCGGGGGCCCGCTATGCCGTGCTAAAGAAAAACAATTTATGGAAATTCGAGAGTTGCCAAATATCCCCGGATAAATTATGTATTTTAAAGGAAAGTTACATGTATTTTCTCTTGAAACTTTCAGATAATTTAGATCAAATCGTGAACAAAATTGTCGCAAAAATTTGAAGTAAAATATTGAAAAAAATGTCAGTAAATTCGGTTTTTATTGAAAGAAATCCAGCAACGTCAAAAGCTCGAACGACGTTTTTCCTTAGTGCGGCAGCGCTCGGACCGCGCATGAGGGAGGACGTCGCGTTAAATTATCGCGTATCCCGAAGTCGCCGATCTGTATTCATTTATTCGGAGCCGTTCCCGCGCTTCGCGGTAATAAACGGGGCTTGCTCCGCGCTGAGCCCAAGCCAAAATTGCAGACGTTCAACTGGACGTATTTATGCTGAAAGGGATTATGTTCCACGCAAACCCTATGCATATAGTTCCTTTTAGCAATACGTCCAACTTACGATCGTCGAAATGAAATCTTCCGACCCGCGTGGAATCGCACCGCGCGCTCCAGATTCTTTCCCGCGATTTCGCGCGGGATTCGTTCTCTCTTCTTTTTGATCGGTCGTAACTTGTAAGCGATATGGGTTTGATATTGGAGCTTTTAACGGAATCAGGAAAACTCGGATCGACTTTATCAAACATTGATAATCAATTACCATCATGCGAAACCACGTATCTCCGTTTGCGTCTTTGCCGACTTCCTGTCATATTTCATGGTTTCCTTGAAAAACTTGTCAGCGTACATCATTGAAAACTTCCTTGATGTTTTTTCTTCTTTAACAGAATATTCTGTAAACATTTCTAGCTGTAAAGTTAGCTTGCTTCTCTTCGAAAAAATCAAATAAGAGCGGAAATTTTGAAATCCTGAAATGGAGATACTTGATTTTGCACTTTGGTTATCGATATAGTTGGAGTTTTAAAAGTGTATGGAGCTCAATGGCGAAAAAAACGCAAACTCACTTTTTGATGCTTAAAAATTGGATTTCAGATGCGAATATTTCACAAAATACGTTTTAAGACAAGTTTTAGTTGAGGTCACCAATATCTTTTTTTTTTTTTTTTTTTTTTTTTTTTTTTTTTTTTNTTTTTTTTTTTTTTTTTTTTTAAACTGCACTTATGCGCCTTGTCCTCCAAGCCCGTCAGCTAAGTTAGAAAATACGATCTTTTGGATTGCAAGATGTTTTTCAGCGCTGGTCGCTTACCCAGCCCCTGAAATATCGAAATAAATGCCTCATATTTTTCATAAATTTCACAGCTTCATGAAGTTTTATATAATATTTTACGTAAACCACAAATTTTTCATATGCCTCTTTTATCTCAAGCGATCCCGGCTCACGATCACTTTGCAGGAGGTGAGGTCGTGCCTTCGAACGTCAGAGAAATTTCCGTAAAAAATTCCTACTCGACGGGAATGACAGGGAGCGCACGAAAAGTGCGTCCGGGTCGCGCGTTTACGCGTCACCCCGCTTCGTGACGTCATGATCTTGACGCGTCTTCGTGTCCCCCCTGATCCCCGAGTGACGTGCCGCGCGCGGCGTTCCATCGCCAAGAGACGCCAACAATAATTTTTCACCTGGAAATGAATCGCGCCCCGTTTCCCAAGGTCCCTGCTCGCACCGCGCCCTCTCGAAATGCTCCCGCGCGGAGAAGCGCCTTCGAGTACGCATTTCAGGCAGTGTTGCGAAATTTTAAAGTGGATCCTCAGTTTTTAGCTTCGTGTATATCGGCCACTGGAAAAGAAAAACACATTGGAACTAGAGTCCAGACTCTTAACAACATCGACAAGAAAAACAACTCTTGATTCAATCAGATTTAAGCTTAAATCAAGAACCAAGCCTCTTAATTTGAGCTGATTTCCTTTTGATTTAAGCTTAAATCTGCTTGAATCAAGAGTCCTTTGTCTTGTCAATGTTTTCATGAGTCTGGACTCTAGACTCTAGATCCAATGTGTTTTTTTTTTCCAGTGCCCCCTAAAAATTAATTTTTTTACAAGAGGCACAAGAGTGAGCCAACAACAAATGGACTACTTTTTACAATTATAAACTAAAATTTTTGGCTCAGCTTAAACACAACGTATATAGGTACCATCATTTGCCCTATGCCGATGAGTGTTTTTATCGAGGAACCAGAAATTGTAGTTTCCAATCGCAAAATGTTGTCTAAATGTAGTTCCTCCATCCATGGATTCATCAATGTGGTTCCACGGTTGTGTTCTTTTCCTTTCTGAAACCCATACAGATGCTCAATACCTCAACCATTTCCATTAAAGGCCTGTTACCGTCGCGTCGTTCGATGGCTTTCGAAGCATCAGGATAAAGAGACAACTCCAGGATGCAACTATTCGTGTTCTGTGGATGCCCTTGTTGCATATCCAATGAATTGAAGGGGTTTCAAATTTAACGATTTTTGCCTGTGATTCGAAGCAAAATCTATTAATTTTTTGGTCAAAGATGCGGAGATGCCCAACCGTTTCCCTGTGAAAACTCAATCAGGAAATTTCAGTAAAGTCCAACTTCCCGCTCACGAAGATCAATGGAGGTCAAATCGGTCATAAAACACAAACCCATCAATCGAAAAATACCCAGTGCTGGATTCTATCCACGAGTCCTTCCCTTTTTGGTTCACTATGAACTTAGATGCAGATTTGCTGAATAATGGCTGAACTAAATTCATGTAGCTAAGCACTAAATCTTCACTGATTCGTGCTGTAGTCTTGATGAAGTTAAAATGTAATTCTTCGAGAATTTCATTGCCGTGATGAGATAAAGGACAAGGTGGGGATGGTAAAGCAACGATGTTATTGTAAACATTATTAACAGAAGCTCCAAAATTAAATTATCTGGCTGTAAAAAAAAATCCACTCAACCAACTAATGCCTTTTAATTGAATCGCATTGCCATTAAGTCCAGGTTTTGAATCCTCCTGTTATGAGCTCTGGAGCGATTTTAATACCTGTTACTTTCTTCCTTTACATTTTCATTTCGATTTTTGATAGTCCTTAATTCTGTTTGCGTGCAATAGAGAATCCAGGGATTTGCTTAAGGAATTATTGCCTCAGTAAGTTGCTCCGAAGTCGATGTTTTTATTGAAAGGTACCGTCGTAAAACCCCTTGTTTGTGCATAAAACCACTGCTCCATGAACGTATTTATGACCCAACTTCCCTCGTTTCGGAATAAATAAACTTTGCGGATTTTTTCAGCGTTCCCTGCGTTTCATCGTAAAATTGTACGTGAATACGTAATGTATTCATTATGGGTTATACATTAAGCGTCACCAAGATCGAGCCAAAAACTTACCTCCAATTTGATCTACTCGGGTCTCTGGAGACTTAACTTGACAGTCAAAACTAAACCTAAGGTGAACAAAACGTACACAGTAAGAAAAAATAACCGACATTTTGTGTTAATGCGGGAAGTAGGACACAAAAAAACCTAGACGTGCGGTTTATGTTTTTTGGACAGTTTTTCTTTGGGCTACACTGACCAAATCAATGGGTTAAAAATGTGGAACCTTGTTAAAAATCAGCCTCAGACAGCCTCGAAACGCTTTTATTACCACGTTTTATTTCCTTGAGGTAAATTAAGTGTTTTTAACACTGACCTTTTTCCTTTTTAAATCTTAATTCCTCAATGATTTCGTCTCCGTTTTAGCCTCAAACTGCGTTTAGCACCATTTTATTTTATTGAGGTAAATTGAGATTTTTAAGCACTCATTTTTTTTTTTATTTAAAATCCAAACCTCGCAATGTTTTTAGTTTCGGTCTCACGGTTTTGAATGCAGTTCTGCTAGCTTTATAGATTTGAAAATTGGAAATTTATAATTTTAGTCTTACAGCGACCTGTAGGAATTTGATTTTTTTCCTCAACTTTTTTCCATTTCGGCTTGATGTCTAATCAATATGCTTTTCTTTTGTGTTTTAGGTAAGTTTATCAATGCTGTCTTTTGATCTTAGATGTTTTCATGCTTACGTAAGTAATTTTATTCTCTCTTCTCCTGTTCCCGCACCTTTACATGTTTGTCCTGAGAAATGTTGAAAAAGTTTTAGAAATTTTTTTTCCTAAGATAGCGTCCCTTTTCTTGGATCTAGTCTCATCTCCGTTTTATCATACACTAATTCAGAAAATGACCGGCTTTAACCCAGTTCTGGAAGAAAAACAAGATAGTAGAGGGGGCTATGCACAATGTGCCCGGAATGAATGATTAATGCGCCTGCCGTTGTGACCTTTCGCTAATTATCATGTCGTGCCCGATGGTGGAAAAAATTAATTTTCGTGACTGTTATTTTGTTCCGGAACAAAGGGTGCTCTGCGTTTGAGTTTCTACACATATTTATTTTACCCCAGTTCCAGTGAGTGCTAATCAAGAAATTGAGGAGTTCTCTGTCGTAAATCTGCTCATCGTCCGTTTTGGCGTAGCTCCCAATATCGTCGAGAAACTGTGTCTCATTCGCTTCCACTCTAATTTATCTAATTTTCTTCGAGACTCTTAGTCGCCATTAAGTGTGCGTCGCTGCTTGCTTACGTCACAGTTGCCCGAGGAAGCATTAGAAACAGTCCGAAGTACGATCTTTTACGTAAAAAAATATTTGGACCACATACTGTAGTAAGGAACCATAATTTCTGGTTCATCTTTATTTATTCAGGGAAACTAAAGGTATAATCCGTCGCTTGGCTGACATAAGGACGTAACTGCTTGTTAAGATGAGCCCGGAAAAGCCTTGAATCGGATGGACGACAGGGTTCATTGCTGAGTGTAGTTACGCCTTTATGTTAGGAGGACGACGAATCGATTGAATGGACCACCAAATTAGGTACGAATTGAAGCATTCTGATGTATGTTTCTTTTTCAAAATTTCGTGTAAAATACGATTTGCGCAAGGAAAATAACTGATATGAACCTAAAGCATGACACAAAAAGTAACATTTTATCCGAAAATTTGGGTTTTAAGGTCATATTAAAAACCTGAGTTTACTTGAATCAAATCGCGCACTGCAACGATTTTGGTAGGCTTATCATTTTAGTTAGGCTAAAGGGAAAGTCAGTGAATTCTAGACAGCACTGAACCAGTGGTACACACTGCCGTGCTAAGGAAAAACGCAGTATGAGCCTTCAGGCGTTGCCATATTGCCTCTAATACAAAACGAATGTACTTGAAAAATTTCGAATATTTTTCTTTTTGAATTTTCCATACTATATTGTTGGAAATTTAATCTAAAATATCTGAAAATTTCAAGAGAAAATATGCATTACTTTCCTCGAGAATACATCTTTTATCCGGGGAAACTTGGCAACCGTCGAATGTTCATACGGCGTTCTTCCCTAGCATGGTAGCACGGTGGTCTATTCTGTCGTGCTAAGGAAAAACGCCGTATGAGTATTCGATAGTTCCCAAAACAACGATAGTTCGATAGTTCTTTGATTAAATATGAATTTTTAGGAAAAATCGTAAATATTTCCCGTTCAATTTTTGAGAGAATTTTCTTTGTTGTATGATCTAATTTATCTGAAAAGTTCAAGAGGAAATATTCATAACTCTATTAAAAAAGAAGCATTTTACTGGAGAAAATTTGGCAACTCTCGAATGTTCATATGGCGTTTTTCCTTAGTAAGGCAGTATTGAGAGAAGTTCAGAAAATAAAATTAACGGATGTGAAAGTTTCCTCCAGCGCGGTTGTTCATCGGATGAATGGCGGGGAAGAAGAAGGGATTTTCTTTGCCACGGAACATGAAAATTCAAAAGACAGGGTGAAAAATGCGGGCCATCCCAATAAAACCCACCCGTGCGCCCCGGTTCTGCTAATAGCCCTACTATCATTATCGGGACAGGGAAAAAGCTTCACTGCGCCCGCGACCATAAATCCCCATAATGAGTCGCACCCGAGGTAACTTCCGATCAGAGGAACGTTGACCGTCGCCGAAGAAAAGGAACGATTCGATTTTATCGGGAGGCAATGCTGCCGTGCTAAGCGAAAACGCAGTATGTTCCCTCAGGCGTTGCTAAATTTCTCTTGATAAAGCACGAATTTCCTAGTCAACTTAAAAATATTTTTCTTCCAATTTTTTAGATAATTTTGCCCGCAATTCCACCGAAAAGTTCTGAAAATTTCAAGGGAAAATGTTCACAAGTATCCTCGGAAATGATTATTTTATCAAAAGAAATTTGGCAACTCTCGAATGTTCATTCGTCTTCAAATGTCATGCTGCCGTGCTGAGCAAAAACACCGTATGAGCCTTCTGGCGTTGCCAAATCTCCCTCGACAAATCATGCATTTTAGGGAAAAATTGTTAATACTTTTCCTCTGATTTCTCAGAGAATTTTGTTCGTAATTTGATCTAAAGTGTCTGAAAATTTCAAAGAACAATATTCTTCAAGTTCTTCAAAAGTACATATATTCTGAGAGGCAATTTGGTAACATTCGAATGTTTACACGGCGTTTTTCTTCGCGCAGCAGAACGGGTCTGACACGAAGTTTTGCTAGAGAGAAAAAAAATGTAATTTCGCACATAACATGACTCAAAAATCATGATGAGCGCATCGGTAGGTTCGAAATTCAGTCCTAACTCTACAATCTGCGTAAGAAATCGACGCATTTTCGAGCGAATTTTATTAAGAAGCACTTCCTCCTCCTGCAGCAAAAGTTGGACTACATTTTGCAATTCGGAACTAAAATTTGTGGCTCATCCGTAAAAACTCCTATGTGCACAGGGAAACTAATGGTACATACGTCGTTTTTAAAGCGAGCCAGAAATTGTAGTTCCGAATTGTGCAATGTAGTTCAATAACCCACGACCTTTTTTTGTCAACCGCAGAGGAGCTTCATGCCGCTCGATACTAAGCGTGATTTATGAAAATTATGATTATCCAATGAATCGATGTTTGTTGGGAAAATCATCGATTCTCGACGATTATGCAGTGTTGAATACCTACTATCCGCAAGAATCTATGTAGCCTTCAAAGAATTAACTTGCCCGTACCTCCGCTCTGCACGGAGAACTGTCAGTGCGAAGACCAGGGAGTAAAATTCGCCTTCAAAGCGCGTGATACTTCCACGCGCGCTCAGGAGTTCGAATAGTTGTATCAGCACTACCGTGGATAGTTCCTGCGAAGTGAGCCGATTCGTCTTGGTCTTTGAAAAGGTCGTTGGACAGATTAAGATTCAAAGCACCTTAATCCTGCCGTGCTAAGGAAGAATGCCGCATGAGTATTCTACTGCTGCCAATTTTTCCCTGTCAAAATATTTATTTTTAAGGAAAGTCATGCATGTTTAACCTTGAAATCAGATGTTTTACATCAAGTCGTGAACAAAATTACCTAAAAAATTGAAGATAGAATATTCAGCATTCACCGCAGATAACATGAAGAAGAGTCGATTCTTTAATTCTGAAGGTATAGTTTCGACTTTCCTTTCGTTTTCATACACGAGGAGTAGAAAGATCTTTGACGAAAGTTGTGGAAACCCTTGCTCGCCTCTGATTGGGGCAGGATGACATCATTCGGTTCGGCAAGAAACCGGAGCGTTTTAAATCTGTCGAAAAATTGTGCTTTTTGAACTGCGTTTCTGTCCAGTTTCTGAGATAAATTTTCGAGTTTTCATCGTGCGCATCGTTAGGCATTGTGCCCTGCGGGATATTTACCTCTAAAAAAATGTACTCGCGAGTCGAAATCGTTGATGGTTTATAGACCCATCATTGCAAGGTACTTCCACGTACGACGAAATGATATTTTTTATCGGCAGCTGTAATTATATTAATGAGGACTAATGAAAGTCGCATTTATTAGGTTTCGAAGTTAAAGAAAGTTGCTGTTAAGGACTGAGGATTTCCGTAGCTCCATTGTTTTTCAAGAGTGGAAGGCATACAAATACATTCAGCGAAATCAATTGGACTTCATTTTGCAGTACTGCCTTGCTAAGGAAGAACGCCGTATGAACATTCGATAGCTGCCAAATTTCCCTTGATGAAACATGTATTTTTGACGAAATTTATGCTTATTTTTCTCTGAAATTTTCAGATGTTTTAGATTAAATCGCGTATGAAATTGTCCGGAAATTTTAGAAAAAAATATTCAAAATTTTCCTTGTAAATTCGGTTTTTATGAAAGGAAATTTGGCAATGTCTGAAGGCTCATACGGCGTTCTTCCTTAGCACGGCAGAATACGACGACACTGTTTCTTTGAATCGTAAAAAAATCACCTATCCACTTAGAGAAACTACTGGCCTTTTCGTTGTTTCCAAAATTTGATCCCATCACTCTCTTTCGCTCTGCGACAAATCGTCGTACGAGTTTGACTGAGTTTTATCCTGATAACTTCATTTCCAGACGATTTAGCTTATCGCCGTAATCCAGGCGCGAGAGATGCAAAACGAGCAAATATTGACTCACGGGTGGAGCAACGATTCAACACCGTGCACAGTGACTTGGTTGTTCGGGGGTAATTTCGCTGTGATCAATAATTCAGCGAGTTACGAACGAGTCTTAATCTCCTCACGTCAATTGCTGCACGTCGGAATAGGAACCGCAGCTCAAGAATCGAAAGAGCAATCCGGCGTGCTAAGGAGAAACGACGTATGAGCACTCAAATGTTGCCAAATATCACCTGATAAAAATTGTATTTTATAACAAAGTGATGCATATTTTTCCTTAAAATTTCGAGACATTTTAGATTGAAGTGGGAACAAAAATGCCTGAAAAATTGGAAGAAAAATACTCACAACTTCTCCAATAAAGTAGTGTTCTATCAAAGGAAATTTGGCAACGTCTGAAAGTACATACGGTGTTCCTCCCAAGAACTGCAGAATTGGATACAGACTTCATCAAAAATGGACCAAGTAACATTTTAGAAAATAATGAGTTAGGAGTAGTTTTTAATTCAACTAGGTGTTTATGATCTATTGTACAGAATTTAAAGTTGAGGGAAAATATTTTGATTATGAAAACGAACTTCGTCTTTAACATTTTGTCACATGAAAGATTAGACCACTTTCCTCGGTTGAAATTTGATATAACTTGGTGTGTCACTGTTACTTTCGGTTCAATCGATCGTTGTGGCGATTATCCAGTGGATGCCGTACCTTCTGATGATAAATGAAGCGGAAAGACTAACTTCCGAACTTTCCTACGTTACATTCCTTACTTACGTTCTTAACTTTTCTCGGAAAAAATATTTAATCAAGAGAGACGAGGCACGTTGGAATGCTCATACGGTGTCGGGCACAACATGGGCCTTTTAAGCTCTATATTATTCGATTATTCCAGCGCGAGTTCCAATAATCGCGCCAAACACAGTGCGGCTGGCGTTGAGCGTAAATAAGCGCCTGCAAGACTTCCGAAATACTTCACGCATTGCGCCAAACAGCACAGTCAGCCTGAAGCCCATATTAGCGCCTACAAGTCTGCGTGAATACTTCTCGCATTGCGCCAAACGCAGTGCAGTCGGTCAGTTGACCTGAAGCGCATATTAGCGCCTACTAGACTGTAGGAATGCTGTAGGACCGCGTGCCATCATTCTTGACTTTCTACTCCAGTTTTTACTAAATTAAAGGGAAAATAAGTATTCTTATTGTGACGGTTCTGAAACTCGGATGATGTTTAATTTTTTTTTATTACATTGAAAGAAAATAGAACGAACGAAACTATCGCGTCGAAATTCTTGATTCTTTTATTCGAGATCATTTATGTAAATTCGCGTAAACTTTTCAGAAAAACTGTGCGTAGCTTTTTAAAAACATTTATAAAAATTAAAACATAAAAGTGGTGCATAATGTTGCAATCAGAGTTAGATATACGCTTTCTTTCGGGTGAACCCGTCGGGTTTTGAATCCATTCATCTCTTAAAAAACTTGAACATGGTTGTTCTACGATTTTTTACGTGTAGTTTTTTCAGGGCCCCTAGTTTACCTTTTAAATGTGCATGAAAACTCTCTGAGCCATTTGTGCTGCAAAAGCTATCCATCGCAAAGAGACATGCCTGTGAGTGAGGATGGAATAAACAGTCTTCCGCGATGTAGTTATCTACCACAAACTACCAAGGTAGCTAGATTAACGCTTCCTCGTTGAATATTGGATGTTCGCGCAAACATGTGAGTTTTCAGTATACCAGAAACATTCGCGCGATTCTATGCATCTCGAAAAAGGTAAAAAAGGAGGCATTCATGCAATCTTATCGCAGTCTTTTCGGGAGAGAAACCATGATTTGATACAAACGAGACTCCCAGGTTTTACAAATTCACGCGGAACTCTCAAGACCGCGGTGTTTTGGAGCAGTTCTTTCCATGAGAAAAAAGAACATCAACACGCAAACCATCCGACATCTTCACTTTTCTGCTTATCAAGCTCATCAGTTCAATAAATTGAAGTACTTTTGTTGATTACTTTGATTGAAGAACTGTGCTACATGAAAGCATCTTTCATGAGTTTTGCGTAAAGTTGTGAAACCAGGATGATTCTTTTGTATCAAATTTCTTTTTTGCTAACGTATTCCTTTTAAAGTGGAAAATTAAAAAAATGTGCGAATATTTTACAGGAATCGAACAGTATGTCCGTCAATTTTCTCCATCGGGGCTCCTCGAAAAAATCTTGAAACAGTGGCGTGACGTGCTCTGCGATACATCGATCGATGTGCCTGTTAAATCTAAGGAAAAGAATCGATGAGCAGGGTGCTTGCAAGGAACACCTTAACAATCGATTCTTTACCACAGCTTCAAATGGGGAAATATTGATAATCGATCATTCACGCTTCGCCACAGTCTTGAAAGTCCGTAATTTTGGTTTTGAAAAGCTCTCATCAACTAGTGTCCTAAAATCAAGAGAATCGGTTGAAGTCAGGGACAAGGCTCTAACCCGAAAATAAACAGGGAACACTTAAACAAACAAAAAAAAAAGAGAAAGATTGAAAGAAACTCATCTTTTTTTATTTTTCTCGCTCATTAACTTCTAACAAATGGTAAGAAAACGTTATTTACGTTTCAAGAATGTCCTTCGAAAATAAACACGGACTACTGCTGAGCCCTTTGCAGTAGTTTTTAATGACTTTGGCCTTGCCGTTTAAGCCGTAAATCTTTTTCCCGATAAAAAAGAAACTTTTCCTTTGACAGGTCAGTTTAATTACGGGTTAAATTAAATTGATTGCTCGAGACAAGACCTTGAGTGAAACGTTTAAGACAAGACCTTAATGAGATTGCGCTAATCGATGATAGAGAAGATTGTAAAAAGACTTTCCTCGATTCCAGCTGTTATACATCTCTGCTTTTAATTACTTTTTCTTTAAAAAAAAACTACCAGCATCATCACATTTCTCGTTCTCAACTGAGCTAAAAGAAATTCTCCAAAATCTCTAAAAAATCAAGAGAAAAATTGAACTTTCTTCCTTTCTTTTTTTAAACGAATCGTTGAAGTAGAATTTATCATAAAATGGAGGAGCTCGGAGGACAAGGAGCATAATTGCAGTTCTTGAAAAAATTGAAATATTCATGAACTCAACTTAAACTAGTTTGAGAGTATATTCTGTGAAAATTTTACAACTCAATTCCAACTTTAAAGCATCAAAAAGTGAGTTTAAACTTCCTTTCCGCCATAAGGCCGCATGTAATTTTGTAACTCTAAACCCGTATTTCTTGAAGTATTCAGGCTGAATGTTTCAAACATCGCGTATTACTGAAGCGTCCGACCACCGATTATCCTAACATACGCAACACCAGTGCTCCGAAGATTTCATAAGACCACAAACTGCACCGCAATTGGCAAGAGGGAACTATTTTTTTCTGACCGCGTTAAGTAGGAAGGAACCGAGCACATCAGCCATTACCAGATTTACTAAGAAGGCAATGGAGATGTTGCATGTGTGAGGAATTTGCGATTTGACTGTCGATTCTGATGTAAAAGTTCGCGAGAAACACGATGGTGCCACTGATTTGCTCCGAAATCAACTCCAAAGCTCAAAAAAAGCTCTCAAGTTGAGGCCAAAATGGAGGGGATATCCCACGCAATCCTGAGAGACCACATCTAGGTACATCAAAACAAACTCTCCATGCAAAGGTAGGGAGCAAATACATTGACAGGGCTGCCACTTTATTTGGGGACCCTAAAACTGAAAACGCGGCATCCCTGCTAATGTATTTGCACCCTATCTTTGCATGGAGAGTTTGTCATGATGTAGACGTGGACTCTCAGAATAGCGTGGGATATCCCCTCCAGTTTGGCCTCAACTTGAGAGCTTTTTTTGAGCTTGGGAGTTGATTTCAGAGAAAACCAGTGGCACCATCGTGTTTCTTGCGAACTTTTTCATAAGAATCACTAGTCCTAACTAGAGTGTCCTAACGCAAATTCCTTACACATGCAACATCTCCATTTAATTTTTTACATGAAAACGCTCTGAATTCCGCCATGAAAGATTTTGTTCGATCGCGAAATCACGCAACACCGGGCGAGATCCTTCCAAAAGAAAAACCCCTTGAGCATCGAGCGATTGACCATCGATTCCGTCGGCACCCTCATCCTACCTTTAAGCCAAGCTCATACGACCGGAGTCCTCGGTTCCGACACCCGTATACCATTTACGTCACACAACATCGAAATCCATCCAATGAGAATGAATAGAGACGCAGAGCGCTTTTGTGTCTTTGTAAACGACAGCTTTTATGCTTCTCCATCAGCCGACACGATTAATCATGGAGTCCGTCCGGGGTTTTTTCTCCGAAGGAAACGACCGCTTCGCCCCTCAAACCCCCCCCTCCCTTCGCCCAGCACCCCCTAATACCCCCTTTTACTGTGGGTCCACNGGGGGGGGGGGGGGGGGGGGGCTGCAAGTTCGCGGAATCAAAGCTCGCATCCCGTGTCAATTTTCGTACCCCTTCTCGTCCCCTCTCCTTACCCCAGAGGAGCTAAATTGAAACCGCTTAACGGCACGTTGCCGTGCTAAGGAAAAGCGCCGTATGAGCCTTCAGACGTTGCCAAATTTCCTGTGACAAGTTGCTGATTTGTAGAAAAAGTTTTAAATATTTTTCAGTTAATTTCTCGGATAATTTTGGTTGGTAATTTGATCAAAATAGCCTGAAAATGTCAAAGAAAAATATTCATAACTTTCCTCAAAAATAGAAATTTTATCATATAAAATTTGGCAACTCTCAAATGTTCGTACGGCGTTCTTCCTTAGCACGGCAGAATGGAATCCAAGTGCGGACGTACGCTGTTTTTGCTATAGTTGCGAAGGGTGAATCTTCGGACATCGATATTTATCCTTATGAAATTATGGGGAAGGATCGATTATTAAGGTATACCCTCATAATCGATACTTTTACGTAGGTTTGTATGGCAGATCAATTGATTAATCGCAAAATACGATTCGATTTTTCGCCAAGGGAACGGGAGTCGGGAACCATTAGTGTCGCTTTTAACTCTGACGTACTGCCTTTGTTCGCGGTGCCGCCGTTAAAGGTAACCTTGAGTATTTACACGCGGATCATTCGTTACTCGAGAGCGTCTCCAAGAAAGACTTGAAAGTCTTTAAGGTCCCGTTGCATTTAGGTTGTTTTACGGATGAGAAGGTCGTTTGGCACGGCCAAAAACGATCGGGACCTCGCGAGTTTGTCTCTCGCTTCGGAGGCGTTTTAGGGACCGAATGGAGAAGAAAGCTGCCGTGCTGAAATAGAACGCCGTATGAGCCTTCGGACGATGCCCAATTTCTTCTCAGAAAATATTTATTTTTAAGGAAAGTTATGAATATTTTTTTTTCAAATTTTCAGAAATTTTGGATCAAATAAGGAACAAAATCCTCTGAAAAATCGGAAGAAAAATATTCAAAGAACTTCCCGAAAATTCGTAATTTGGCCAAGAAAATTTGGCAACGTCTGAAGGCTCATACGGCGTTTTTCCTTAGTACGGCAGAAAGGTGGTAGACGGGTCATGAAAAATCGCAATGGATAGAATAGGGGTCGTGCCACATGGCCAAAAGATTTTTCTGACTTTTTGTCCGTGTTTAATTCGTTTAGAAGGGAAAGACTGTTGCGGGCCAATACTTGAAATTCAGACAAAGCAATGGACAAAGGAAACGATGGGAAACTGGAGCTATGCTATTGGTTGAAACGGGTGGTTGTTACAGACTAAAGAGGATAACGGTGGAAGAACTATAAAACCTACCTCCTTTGTCCTTTGCAACCACCTGCTTCCACCAATAGGATCGCTCAATATTCTCTTTGTGTATTTTGTCTATTGTTTTTCCCATCAATTTAAAAAATCAGCCCCCTGTAATGGCCCTGAGTAAGCTTCACCATAAATCTGTCTATGTTCCTTCTGAGAAGAAAAGCAGCAAGTGCGAAATATTTATGATGGTCCCTTTCCCCGTAAGATGTGAAAGAAAACAAATAAGGTGAATGCAACGCAGTCCAGAGCTGTTAACCCTGTACCATCAGGTATGGAACGCTCAAAAATTGAAAATGGATTCCTATAACAGGGGTGGACCAGTTTCTAATATTCAATGAAGCGGGTCCCGCCAAAAGAGGATAAGATGCTCCTCCTGATGAAAGGTACGGAGCATTGAAAAAAAATTTACACTCTCAACTATACTCCTGGCTGATTATGGTGCCAGTTTTAAGGGAAGTTACACCAGGTATAGGTATGGTTGATCCATTGATTCAACCACAGTTCCGGCTGACTCAACCGTACCTCAGGCTGGTGCAACTATTCTTATAACCAGCGCCAAAATCAGTCAGAGGTATAGTTAGGAATGTGATCCTTTTTTCCGCGAGGAAGGCTCAAATGTGGCCTCCGGGGGCTTCGCAAGATCCCTTAAAAAGTTTTGAACCAAACCCCAAAAATCTGCTTCTGCGACGCGGGTTTGGGCGAAGTCCAGGGGGCGATCGGCCCGAGCTGGTCCACCCAGTATAATTAAAATATTTTAAAAAAATATATTTTTTAATACAAACCACCTAGAATTAGTTAATAATCACCTGTCATAATTTAATTTTTTAGTAAATTAATGATTAATTTATTCAGTTTATTTTTACGTGGAAATAGTGCGTGTAAATGAACTTACTCATGCACCACTAAATCCCTTTAACGGAAGCATCCCTCTGTGATATTCCTTCTTGACCAGGCGCCACTGAACCGCGCCGAAAAAAAAAATGAAAATTGAATTTCTCTGAGAATCCGGCAACGCCGCGGGGGTAAAATCCGTATGATTAATGAACTCGTTCCTTTGTCCTCACGTTTTAGCGCGGAATGCCGTGCAGCTTGCCTCAGCCCGAGTTTGCTCAACGAAGCGCGGCTTCTCCGCTGATGAAAGCTCAAAAAAAAGAGCAGCCAAGAAAAACAGCAAGCATTTTGCGTTGCAAAGACACCGACTTCAACAATCCCTCGGACTAGTTAACTGCCGGAGCGGATGCGTCTTTAATATGCTCGCAGTGCTTTTTTTCGCGGTCCTGAAGAATGGAAGTTCCTCTCCTGGGAGGGACGGGCGGAGGGTTGGTTAGTGGGTCAGGTTTTAATTATGACGGGTGGGTTTTTCTCACTTTCGTCGGTTGCGTCAATGTTTCATTTTCCAACAATGCTGGGTGCTCCGTTTAAATTAATTATTTACCGTTCCTGAATGAAAGGTAAAATTGAGTCAACTTAGACTCTAATTGACTCTAAAATTACTCTAATTGACTCTAAAATTTACTCTAATTGACTCTAAAAATACTCTAATTGACTCTAAAATTTACTCTAATTGACTCTAAAAATACTCTAAAATGACTTTTTAATGGACGCAAAATTACGCAAACAGCAAAGCAAAAGCGACAGAGCAGTGGCGTCCTCTGCCGTGCTAAGGGAAAACGCCGTTTGAGCCTTCAGACGTTACCAAATTTTCTTTGATAACAGACGGATTTTCAAGGAAATTTGTGAAGATTTTTCCTCCTTTTTTCCAGATAATTTTATTCCCAATCAGATCTAAATCATCCGAATATTTAAAAAAAAAAAATATTCGTAACTCTTCTGAAAAATAAGCACTTTGTCAGAGAAACTTTCGTTACTTTCGAATGTTTATACGGCGTTCTTCCTTAGCACGGCAGTGCCGGCGTGCTGTTCAATCAGCGTAATACAACTATTCGAACACCTGGGTGTTCGTGGAGGTATCACACGTTTTGAAGGCGCACTGCATACGAGGTAAATTTGAGAAAGTGTGTTACGAACTGCGCAGATTGTGCGTCAAGACGTAGATTTCAGATTTTGTTGATGTGCCCAACGCGATTTTCGAGCGAGTTTCCCTCCTAAAGTGTCTTTAGTTGGCTGTATCTCTACTTCTCTAGCTTGCAACAGACCCATTTCTGCCGTGGGGTTCATGAATCCTGAACCTGACACATGCTTACATCGATAAAGTGTCTTCCTTCTCTCGCGGGACGCCCTGCAGCACTACCGTGCTAAGGAAAAACGCCGTATGAACATTCGAGGTTGCCAAATTTCCTTCTATAAAATGTTTATTTGTGAGAAAATATGAATATTTTTCCTTGAAATACTCAGGAATTTCAGGTGTAATTGCAAACAACATTATCTGAAAAATTGAAAGAAAAATATTTATAAGTTTATTAGGAAAATCGTGTTTTATAAATGGAAATTTGGCAACGCCTGAAGGTTCATACGGCGTTTTTCCTCAGCACGGCAGAGCAAGGCATCGATGGCGGGAATAAAGAAGCCAATTCGAGTGTTTACCTAGCGGTTGACGATGGGTGGTAGGTGATGGGGTCACTGGAACATTATCAAACCGCGGCAGATTTTACGGGCGCCGCACAATGGATCGAGTCAGTTAGAGAGGTCGGACATAAAATTTTTGACCAAAACACCAAATTTTGATGTTTATTTCGTCACATTTGAAATTTCAAGAGGTGTTACCAGAAGAAACTTGCGCGAGAAAACCAATGAAATCACTTTTAGAACCTCAAAGTTTTGTAAAAACGGAGTTATAAGCTTTTAAAATTTCCAAATTTTGTCCGACATCTCCGATCGACTCGGTCCACTGAGCGTCGTCTGTTACGCTACGGCTACGGCTGGACTCGTAAAACTCTCAACCGAATGGGGCCGTCCGAATCGACGGCTCTTAAATACCCATCGATCGTCGATGGGGGTGTCTGGACGAATCAAAAATCGGTCCAAGTTCTTTATCGGTTTCCTTTCGGCGGGAAACGCTCGTAAAACTTGGTCACGTCCATGGGGAAGGTGCGTCCTAGACATCCAGGTCGTCTGAGTGGAAATCGTGTGCTCGCTGTACTCCGCCGTGAAAGTGAAGAAAGCCGTCACTGGAAAAAAAACACATTGGATCTAGAGTCTAGACTCTTGAAAACATTGACAAGAAAAAATACTCTTGATTCAGTCGGATTTAAGCTTAAATCAAGAACCGAACCTCTCAATTTAAGCGGATTTCCATTTTATTTAAGCTTAAATCTGATTGAATCAAGAGTCATTTTTCTTGTCAATTTTTCAAGAGTCTGAACTCCAGATCCAATGTGTTTTTTTCCAGTGTTAATTCTCAAATTTCGAAATCGAGTTTCCTTCACAGTTCGTCTAATCTCTTCTAGATGAAATCACTGTAACAGCCAATGCAGGACAATTCGTCTTATTTGTATGTAAACGAAACACGTGAGAAAGGCGTAAGTGCGCGGAAATTAACGTTGTTTTAGACAAAACAACCGTAAAGAGCATTATTCCATCAGAGAGCCAACGAGAGCAGTGATTTTAAGTCAAATGGCGCCCTTTGTTGACAACTTCTACCCTGAAAATTTGTTCGTCGTGCGTCCAGAACGCAAGCTTAAAAGTATACAGAAGAAAGCACTCATGGCTATCTTGCCTGAGATGAAAATGAAAAAGATCCTTCTTACATAGTTGTAAATAAAATTCGTCGATTTTTGATCATCCAAACGGCGATTTCTGAATGTCTTTCGGATGACAGGTGGCAATTTGATACAGAATAGAGGCCTCTTTTAAGAAAATTTTCCGCTCAGGCAATACTAAGCCCGATTTTCCAAAACACCATTTTTGCGCTTGTGGCTCTCTTTGTTATCACGGCAGCGCTATGGTTGTCGTCTGGGTGTCTACAAGTCCGGAATTTTTGGAAAGTCCGGAAATAGCGCTGATTTTTCAAGGGCGGTCCGGAAGTACTGAAAAAGTGCTGAAATTCCACCAGAAGGTCCGGAGTTTTTTTAATTTTCCTGTCATTTTTGTCACAATTTGAGTGAGATTCTCAAATTTTTGAAATTTTTCGAATTTCGTCAGATGGAGGTACTGAAAAAGTACTGAATTTTTCTGTCAAGGAGCTACTGAATTTTTTGGGAATGTTTCGAAAAAGTACTGTAAAAGTACAGATCTTTGGTCAGCCTGGCTCCGTAGACACCCTGGTCGTGGATAGTGTGCGTCCCCTCTGATGAGCTGAAGTGGACTCGCGGGCCGACCGTCACAACGAAAGCACGGGCGACCGCCACAACGAAAGTACGGACCGATCATTACAACGAAAGCACAGGGCGACCGTCACAACGAAAGCACGGGGCGACCGTCACAACGGAAGCTCGCGCGAAGTCCACACCGCTGTCCACGACGAGACAATAATTATTTCA
Organism: Bemisia tabaci; assembly: GCF_001854935.1. Lineage (NCBI taxonomy): Eukaryota > Metazoa > Arthropoda > Insecta > Hemiptera > Aleyrodidae > Bemisia > Bemisia tabaci. Next base: position 1,390,432 of record NW_017547102.1, on the reverse strand, counting down.
ACGACCAGTCAACGCCTCCGAGCGGCGCGCCGGTCGCGCGATCCGTGCTTTCATTGTGCTCTCTCGCCCCTTTGTTTTTTCACGCGAGCTTTTCATCCGCCCGAATAAATACCGGGGCTCCCGAGTTCATTCGCACCTGCTCGACTCGCAACGATAATGAAGCGACTCTCGCCGCTTTGTCTCCCGACAATGAAATGTAATGGGGTTGCAGGTTGGCGAGGGTCGGGAAAAATTGCGGGGAACCAGGGTGAGTCAGAGACACGGCGGTGACAGGCAGAGACTGAAGGCTGTCCACTGTACGGAAAAAGTACGGGTGCACTGAAAAATCACGGATTTTGGAAGGTCGGTACGAAACCATGGAAAAGATACGGATTTTCCATTGAAAGGTATCACTTAAAAAACATGTATGGGAGAGTGACTTGCTGGCTGAGTTATGGATCATGGAGCCATAAAATATAGTTCGTGCATGTAAGGGTGCCAATCGACACGATGGAGAAAACGCATGGAAAAGTTAGGGAGAGAGACTGCGGGCTGTTTGGTGAATATGATAGCCAGAGCGATAGACGAATGGAGGAAACAGAACCATCCTATCGGCAGAGCGTGTGGTTGCGACATAATCTCACCTGCATGATGTATCGAATTCGACCCATTCAACTGTGAATTGAGAAATCAGCATTTTTTTCGTTCGTAAATTCAAAATTCCCGCCTCTAAAACAACCACAGTCAACACAAATCGATCCAGAACTGAAATGAGCTTAGTCTGATGAAATGATTACAAGTTTCTCAGTGTGCTGAGTCGTTCTTGACAAGTTTACAAGCAATCGTGCATCTAGGGGAGAACTGTTCCCTGCAGTTGTTTATCTTGCTCTGTTTATTTACCCGAGTATAAGTTTATATTCAATGGCCAATTATGTTGATCTACGATGATGCGGGGTTTTTTTTTGGCAAGCGGGAAGTTTGAATTAACTTCAATGTAACTTTAATGTATGTTAACTTTAACGTTTGAAATAAATGTAAACAACAAATGGGCTGCATTTTGCAAGTGGGAACTACGATTTCTGGCTCAGTTTAGTTTTTTTATGGATGAGTCAGATATTGTAGTCCCCCAATTGAAAAATTTAGTCCAAATTGTAATATCTTAATCTGAAACAATTAGTATTCCGCAGTTTCTTCCGTGATCTGTTCGAAGGGAAGAACCGAAAAAAGCGCGTAGTGAAATTTACTGGGGTGCAGAAAAACAAGAAACCGCCCAAAAAGTAGAATTAGGGAAAATTCCTAGCGTTAGAAGTCAGAAGTGGAAGGAAAAAGAAGAAAAAGGTCATCATTTTTTAAGTTTGTGGGAAATTTTGTGGAAAGTCGATGGAAAATATGGAAAGCTGGTTAGGTAGCGTGTAAAAAAAATTAGAAGCTAAGGAGATTCTGCACTCCTGGAAATAGGTAATATGCAAACTAGCTTAGCGTGATTTTCGAGAGATTTTACACAGAAAACAAGGCTCTCTTTGCCTTCCGCCAAACTTTGCACTTCCACGCAAAAAATTCGCGAAAAAAGTATAAATAGATAATGACATTGCGACGAGTCTGCAGGTTTTGTGTAAATTAAATTACCATACATTACCTTCCTTCCGCAAAAAGTTTGTGTCGAAAACAACGCGGGAATGAAGAGAGAAAATAATATATCGCGGATTTGAACATCAAACATTTTGAACCAATGAGCTGAATTGTTTAATGCCGGGGGTTTGTTAAAAGTTCGTCGAACATTTCGCATGGAAAACAACAAATATTGCGCTGCAGTTTCGAACTCCCTTTTTACAGCGATTTTTTCTCGGACACTCGGAACAGCAAACAAAATCTCTCAGGCATGAATTATCAACCCGGGTCCCCAACTCCCCACGCGTGTTCGCGGAAACTTCTCGATGCGAGGCCAGATTACGTTGCCCGATGCACACTGGGGAAATGGTACCGTTCGGTCGAGTGAACCGAACATTACGTGTCCGGTATTGACCGAACCGTTCGGTTTGTTAAACGGTAATTTCGGCTCGTGTTAACAGCACTGGAAAAAAACACATTGGATCTAGAGTCCAGACGCTTGAAAACAATGAAAAGAAAAAATACTCTTGATTCAATCGGATTTTTGCTTGAATCAAAACGAAATCCGCTTAAATTAAGAGGCTTGGTTCTTGATTTAAGCTATTGAATCAAGAGTACTTTTTCTTGTCGATGTTTTTAAGAGTCTGGACTCTAGATCCAATGTGTTTTTTTTTCCTGTGTGGTAGCATCATGGAACTGTTCGGTATTCTTAATCTTAGAGTGTATGAATTACGTCATTTGTATGCTCACCATTTGGTGAATGTTTATTTTAAACACACATGACTATTTTAAAATTTCAACGAATGTAGTTATGTTTTGTGGATTTGTTTAGAAGTTCATGATTTTAATCGAACGCAGTTATTTGAATTTGCTTCCACGTTTTACCATTTCGATTTGATTAGATATCTAACCGATATGTTTTCCTTTATGTTTCAGGTAAGTTTATCAATGCTGTTTTTTGATCTCCGATTTTTTCATGCCCACGTAAGTGATATTTTGTACTCTCTACCGCTACCATCGAATTTTTCTTATCGCACATGTCTGTCGCTGTAGAGTGGCATCAGGCACTTTACGAACCTTAAACGTCAATGTTCGTTCCTTATCAAATCACAATCCTTTGGAAATCTCGAACTTTGGTATTTCGGATTCAATCCTTACCTCCATCCTCTTATCGGGGGGAGCCCATCGCCCCGAAGGGACCCATAGGGTCTTCATCAGCAATCTGTCTTCTGCTAATTATGTCATGAACGACAGTCTGTTAGGCATCGATCATCTCCCGTAAAATTGCATTCTGGGCCTCCTTCACCCTCCCCCAAATTTTATCACTGTGTTCGTTTTAAGCAGAATTGCACATCGGAAATCTTTCATCTGTCTGAAAAACGCAGTCACGTCTAAATCGATGAACAGATTCTTAAAACCAACGCTCTGATTTCTAACTGAAAATGAAAATTATCCATCGTTTCCTCCCAGCAGGAACGCAATCCACACTCTTTTTTTTCCCACTCTCTAAACAAGACCATACCATTTAAATCGTTTTGTCGTGATGCCATGTACGAGGAACTGTGTGGCATCTGTGATCTCCCGTGTCGTCTCATATCGTAGCTTCTCTGACGTAGGGGCGTTTCTCTATTTTTTCATGAGCCCCAAAAAGCACAGATTTATACGGAGAATAGAGTTCACGTGTAACTTGAGGTCCACTCTTACGGACTATTTCGGACCTAAATACCTTCCTTCCAATTCATTTCATCACTATCTGTCCTCAAGCAGAATTTCACATCCTAAATCTTTTCATTTGTCGCTAGTAACGCACACCCGTCTAAAGTGGTCTTAAACTTAAAACGAAGATAATCCGTCACTCAGATCCCAGGAACTCACGAGGGATCTGCGTTCCCATACATGACGTGCCTACGTGTTTTTTGTTTTGTTTTGTTTTGTTTTTTTTGTTTTTTAATTTTTTTTATTTATACATATCTGAGTTGCAGACAACGGCATTTGAAACTTTACCAGACAGCTTTGACAGGAACACGTTTACCTGTCAAGCATGTCGACGAAACGAGAAAAGTTCGGGCATCGGAACTGGCGGGAGGGGGTAGCCGANGGGGGGGGTTGTTGCCGAAATCGTGGCCGGCCGTACTGCCGCGCTAAGAAAAAACGTCGTATGAAAATTCCAGAGTTGCTAAATTCTCCCAAATAAAGCATGAATTTCTGAGGAAAGTTGTGCATATTTTTCCTTGAAATTTCCAGATATTTTAGATTCAATTGCAAATAAAAGTATCTGAAAAATTTGAAAAAAATATTCACAATTCTTGCGATAAAATTGATTTTTATCGGAGGAAATATGGCAACGTCTGAAGGCTCGTACGGCGTTCTCCCTCAGCACGGCTGCGTACCAGTGGCGTAGCGTGCTTTGCGATACATCGATTGATCTGCAATTTAAGCCTATGGAAAAGGATCGATAAACAGGGTGCTCTTAGCGAACACCTTAATAATCGATTCTTTACCATAGATTTAAAATGACAGAACAATCGATGCATCGCAATTCACGCCACGCCACTGCAGCGCACCGCGAGTCAAAGTTCAGAATCGGGGAAGACGAAGGGAAATAAACACTGACCGCGAACGGATAATTAAAGTCTCGGCCCGAACATCGCGGGCGCGAACGGACGCGTGCCAAAATTATCTTGGCTTCCCGCGACGCTTGTTCGTGCGGCCCGAAGTGTTTTTACTCAGAAAGAACTCAATTGAGGAATTTTCTCGGTCGTTTGTGTCCTGGTGAAAATTTTACGCTTTTGCACGTGGGAACAGCCGACAAGTTGACGCTAAACGACTTCTGACCTGCATTATGCAATAACGGTGTTGCCACTTCCTAGGAAACGCGGAAAATTTGGACAGCTTGGGGAATAGAAGGGCTTTGATAAAAACTGGAAACAGGGTAAACTCAAGGAATTCAAGAATCGAATAACAGCGAAAATAAATAAATTGAGGGACTTGGAGGACAAGGCACATAAAAACAGCTTTTGAAAAAATTGAGATATTCATGAGCTCTAGGTACTAAAACTTGTTTGCAAGTATATTCTGTGAAAAATTCACAACTAAAATCCAACTTTAAAGCATAAAAAAGTGAGTTTAAACTTCCTTCCAGCCATGAAGATCCATGTATTTTAGAACTGTAAAAACGTATTTTTTGAAATAGCGAAAACTGCACTTATGAGTCTAGTCTTCCAAGCCCCTCAATCCAGGGAATAAATTAATGAATTTCTCCCGTACCTTTCAAAAAAGTATTATTTATATCTCAGCATTATGTTCCTTACCAAAAGCTAGTTACTTCTAGCGTTTGCAATTTTGACAAATTTGAACCAATTTAATTTTGATAGTCTGCCGAACGGTTACCTATATCGGGGCACGCCCCTCCGCTCATAAAACGACGAATTTTGAAACGTTAAGATTAAAACACTGCAACATTTAACCACCCCCGAATTCCAGCGGCTAGTTGGACGCGGAAAGCGCTCGCTCCCAGGTGAGTGCTGAAACGAAGGAAAACTCTAACGAATCCGGAATCCGATATATATCGTATTCGATACATCAAACCGGTGAGATTGTATCGATATCGATTGTTTCAAAACATAAACATAGCCTCAAAAGTCAATTCAGAAATCTGAGGGAACGGGTCTTCTGAAATAGATTTTTTATTCTTTTGAGTACCAAATGCCAATGCAAAGTGAAATTGTGAGGAATTTTCTCATTTTAAGCTTTTCCAACTTAAATCCTAATGGTTTTGTTTGAGGTTATATTCTATCGTTTCGAACCAAACGATACATTGAACCACTGTCGAATACGGTCTATTCGGAATCCGGTGTTTTGACCCGGGGACCCGCCGTCGACTCTAATTGGAAACCCGGCGCTTTGGCGGTGAGGAGTGGTGCTAACCGCGATACCGCACGGAGCAGGAGCGGGCTCGTCGAGATTTTCCGCGGCGGAATGTGTAATTTATGAGCGGGCAGCAAAGCAGCATCCCCCGTCCCGCGCAATAAGTCAGCGCGATCTGTGCCGTGCCGGCCAGAAACGGCCCCGCGCGCCCCCGTCGTCATGGCGACGCCCAAGCCTGGCGTCTGGAGAACCCCTGTCAGCGGGGTAGCCAGATTACGGGGATCCTCCAGCCCCCTGGTTTTCCTGATTTACCTGATTTATCTGATTATGGTCCCCTAGACCCTCTAAAATTGCTCACTGGGCCCTTTTGTAGGGGTGACAAAGAAATGAAGATGTAATATGGTGTCAAAGCTGCTTCAACGATTTCATCCGGAATCCTCCAGCCCCCTGATTTATTTGATTTATCTGATTACGGCCCCCCAAGCCCTCTAAAATTGCTTACTGGGCCCCTTTGTAGGGGTGACGAGAAAATTAACAGGGTAACAATGATAGAATCAGGATTTTCCCGATTCCATCAAGATTTGAGGTCAATCAGAATTTAATCCCGATTTCATCAGGATTTGAAGAAAAACTGGTCGTAAAATCAAGATTTGAGAAAAGTCGGCCGTCCGATCGGACTGCTTTCGCTTATGCTCATGCAGAAATTTTAATTTTTCTCGGCCGAAAATCAGGATTTGGAAACATTATATGAAATCAGGATTTAGCAGTCAAAAAGCAGGAAAAATCAGGATTTCCTGAACTGAAAAAAAAACTAGACACCCTGATTAAGATGAAATGTGTATGCTGTTTTCGCTGTTTCAATGATTTTATCCGAAAGAGATTACACGAATTTTGAAGGAAACTAACTCGATTTCGAAAATTCGAGAGTTACGGCTCTCTTCGCTATCTTGGCAGAGTACAGCGAGCACACGATGCCATCCTAACAACCTGAATGTCTAGCAGTTGCGAAACGTGAATGATCGATTATAGATATATCCTCAAACCCCCCATTTGAAGCTGTGGCAAAGAATCGATTATTAAGGTGTTCGGCGCAAACATCCTGTTCATTGATCGTAGGTTTCAATTGCAGATCAATCGATTTATCTCAAAGCACGCCACGCCACTGATGTCTAGGACGCACCTTCCCCGTGGACGTGACCAAGGTATCAAAAATTTGACACTTACTGCTCTCACGCTATCACGGCGGACCAGGACACCCTTTAGGTATTCAAACGACACAATGGATCCAGATAGCCCGGTTGTAGCGCGGGAAATGGGGAAATCTTGCCACGCGCGCGCGGCGCTGAGGGCACGGCACCCCCGCCCCATTTTCCGAGCGCCCGCCCGCCCGCCCGCCCGCGGCCGGAGACGGTTCCCGCTCCGCTCAGTCTGCCGCCAGCGAGGTTCCGGCGCGATCGTGCCTCCATCTCCTCGCGACCCTAGCGAAGTTTTCCCACCGTCGTCGTCGTTGTTATCAGCGGGCAAAATCCCACGGGGGCGAGAGGATCCACGGGAAATCCGGATCCAACCCGAGGACGAGGATCGAGAATAAGAAAAAAAAAATATTTGGATTATACGGTGTGTTGGTGTTTGGTTTTTTGTTTGACGTAAACAAATGGTTATCGAATTGACTTTTACGTGTATTGTGGCGTGTATTTAGGGAGAGAAAAAAGTGTACCACGAGATCAGCGGGCAAAATTCCACGGGGGCGAGAGGATCCACCGGAAATTCGGATCCAACCCGAGGACGAGGATCGAAAAAAGAAAAAGAAAAAGATTTTAATAATACGGTGTGTTGGTGTTTGGTTTTTTGTTCGGCGTAAACAAATGTTTATCGAATTGAATTTCACGTGTATTGTGGCGTGTATTTAGGGAGAGAAAAAAGTGTACCACAGGGATTTTTGGCTGCAGAATGAATTATTTATTTTATGGGATCGGAACATCTTTCAGTCACGTTTCACTGGCCATCATTTTCGTAAATAGTGGCGGTTTCTCGATGTAAACAAATGTTTTCGTACCAGAAAATCGGATTTCGCGTGGTTTTAGTTTGTAATTAGTTAAGAAAAACGTTCTGCAACACGGGTTTTCTTTTTAGAATGTACTGCTTATTGAAATGGGAGCGGACCATTTTTCAGTCACAGTTTACTGTTCTCTGTTTTCATTGATATTGGCGTTTTTTCGATGTGAACGAATTTTTTCCCAATAGGATTTCGGATTTCGTGTGTGCTTTGATTTATTAGTAGGAAGGGAAACCTTCTGCAACAAGGTTTTCCTTGTCAGAATGTACTTTTTACGGAAGTTGGAACAGGAAATCTTTTAGTTTCAGTCGCAGTTCACTGTTCTACATTCTCATGAATAGTGGCGTTTTCGATGTAAACGAAATGTTTTTCAAACAGGGACTTGGATTTCGCCTGCGTTTTAGTTTAATTAGTGTGGAAAAACACTCTGCATTAAGATTTTTCTTGTTAGAATGTATTGTTTGTTGAAATGGGAACGGTTTATCTTTCAGTCATAGTTCACTGTTTCCCATTTTTATAAATAGTAGCGTTTTTTCGATGTAAGCAAATCTTTTTCAAACAGAAAATTAGATTCTGTGTGTATGTTGTTTTAGTTGAAATAAGGAAGAGAACATGCGTTATGTTCTTTGAGCCGAAAAAGTTAATATCGCATTCAGTGCAGTCAGAAACTGCATGCCAATCAGCCTCACGATCAGGCATTAATCGAGCATCAAACATTTTCGTTAATGCTCGTTGACCACGAACGATGTCAAATTCGCCATGAAACATGCCCGGTTTGCCCTCAGTAGAAACGAATGTTAAGCGTGGATCATCCTGGAAGGCGTCTTTGAGTGTAATTCAGGCTGCCGCTCTGAGGTTCTCGCTGTTCACGCATTCACTGTATCAAAGTTGAAAACCACCACACGGCACCATCAAAATTTCACCAAGTTCGTAGGAGTTCATAACGAAGTTCACCGCAAACGTGGGAGGATTTCAGACCAAACACTGCGAACTTTATCTTCAGTTTTATTTGGGCGTCTTCGACTTGGATAGCGCTAGAAATAAGTAAAATTTAAATGTAGTACACGTCGGATTGAAAACAGTTACAAAGAGATGGTTCATTCACTTTAAGAGAACGGTGAATAGAATCAACCAAAGGTTCAATGTAGGTAACCTTGATTCAGGTTGATTTTTTCCGACTTTCGCTGAAATTAAGTAAACTGTCTCAGCGTAGCCGCTTTTACTCCGACGTCTATACTTGATTCAAAGTCAACTTTCTCCCCTTAATGTGACCCTATGTACACATTTCACAGTGTGCCAACAAAAATATTTCGGTAAAAATCAGCGCATTCGACGGTATGTCGATTGTGATACTGCAGAAATATCGCGTTTGTGGCGTTTCAAAATATTCGCTCTCGTTTTATTTTATCAAAGAGAGATGAGAACGAACACTATCGCTTGAAATGTTCACAGAACATTTTTCATAAAGAAGAGAACAATTTTGGCAAGTTTTTTAGGAATGGCGTCGAGTAATTTTCCAGATAAAAAATAATTTATATAGTAGGAAATCCGCAGCGTCGTAAAGCGAAATCCTCGTTTTTCTAGTTTCACCATCAGCCGAGAATCGCGGATCATTTTAAAATCAGTAATTTGCGTAACATTAACAGAGTTTCTCTCTTACGGAACTTATTTGACGCATTCAGATTGGCGTTTGGATTGCGTTTAACAGAAAAAAACCAAGCCACATCGGTTTTTGCCAAATTTGACTTGGCAATTTAAGATTTTACGAGAGAGTGTTCGTGCTGATTCTTTTAAAAGTTTCAAGGAATTTGCCTCGCACTATGGAGAAATTCACCGAAATTAGTACGAAAATCCGCACAACCGTTTCCATGCAAAAAATTTAACTGTCCAATTGAATTTGGTAGTGGCTGATGTGGCTTGGTTCCTTTCTATTTAACGCGGTTTATTATTAAGTTAAACTCGTCTCAAATAATTAAATTTTACTAATATGTGGTTGATCTCCTCGCTGATTTTCTCAGTAGTTCGGCTCCAGGGAAGAAAGTCTCATAGTTTCAGTTATTTCGTCGTCCCTTTGACATAAGGGCATTTCTCAATTTCCGGGTGAGCCGTGTTTTACATATAAATCCATGCTTTCTGGGGCTCATGCGGTCGACGATTTTCGCTCGAAACCGTGTCTTCCCTTTCAAACTCGGAGGAGGTGTCAGCATTGATTATTGATTGATAATGAGTAAGAGAACTTTACCATGATGACATTAGTGCCAAGGCGTTATCTTCGAATTTCCGTTGTTTTTTTGTTTATTTACAATGGACCACTAGACAAGGTACGAATTTAAGCAATCTGATACATGTTTCTTAACCAGAATTGCACGTAGAAAACGATTCACACAACGAAAATTACGGAAACCAACTCCTAACGAAGATATTAACGTTTTTATTTCACATTGGTTACGAGGAATTTGAACTGCCCGCTCACAAAAAACTCAAAACTCGACGTGAGTCAAATCGCCCACTACAACGGTTTCAGCAAGCTTCTCAATCGAGCAATGTTCATTTCCCACCATGTGCTGTTCAACCTAAAAGCAATTTGCTATAGCTGAGCCAAAGCGTCAAGATCGAGGTTGCCAGATTTTTATATCGCAGAGACTGTCATGATAACGTTTAGCGCGCGATGTGAATCACGTAGAGCATTGAGTTTTCATGAGCGGGTGGTTTGAATTCACGCATTAAGAATCATTAAATATCTTCGTAAGGAGTTAATTTCGGTAATTTTCGTTGTGTGCATCGTGTTTTACGTAAAATTTTGGTTAAGAAACATGTATCAGAATGCTGAAATTCGTACCTTATCTAGTGGTCCATTCGTTTTGGCGATTTTTCCTGTTTTCGCCGCAGGGCTGACAAAAGCGCGTAAATACACTTATAGATGAGCCCGGGAAATCATCGCGTTATAAGGCCAATGTGGTTCATCGTTAAGAACAGTCACGTCTTTATGTCAGAAGGTCGACGTTTTGATGGATGTCAAGCTCTTCAAAGGGCTTTATGGTTCATCAATATCGCGTAAAGTGGAAATAAAAGTAAAAGGTTGCGGTAGTTTTGGTCTCTCTAGCCAATGTATTGTTAATTTTTACGGTGTCAATTAGTATGATTTTGCCTTAAAATTTCACTATTTTGATCAGAATCAAATAAACTAAGCGCCTGTAGTCCACTAAAATAAGTTGGTCTTGAAAATCTGGGGAACCGGGAGTTGACAAGAAATTTCATTAAAGCAGTGAAATCCAGGAAAAGTCTAGGAATTTTACGAAAAAGACTGAATGAATTTGGAACATCTTGAAACTCGAACCTGAAAACCATCAAGTTGATCTCATTTATGATATTTCAAGAAAACATGCAGGTTCACATGTCTGGTCATTTGCAATGAGACTATTGTTAACATCATTTTCATTTTTAATTCTTCGCTTGGAAATTTCGATGTGAAAAGTCGAGGAGTTTTGATCATTTTGGTCAGAGGAAACTCGCAAAAGTTTCTCCTGCCAATTCTGTAGACACACAGAATTTTCTTAGTGAGAAATGAAAGGACAATTCTGCAATCAGTAGACCCCATGTTTTTTAAAGAAAAAACTAGGCTATTTTCTTTCAAATTCGATCTACGTGTACAGGTAATCAGCGAATTTAAGTCAAGGGCGGAAAAGTCAGAAAATTTCAAAATCATATCGAGCTAGACGGCGTCGCCAACCTTTTACTTCGACTTTTCCAGGCGGATCCGACGTTACGACCACTTACGAGCTTTAAACCAAAACCACCTATCCGCATTCCGGCTTGAACCCTGGTTACGGCCCTTCCGGATATAACCGAGAGCTCAAGACGTAAAAAAGATAACCTGTTGCTTGCGTATGTCCGAATGATGACCCCATAAAGCCCCTCTGAATAGGTCCGAACGAGCGGACAGGCCCGAGGGGCGAAGCTCCGAGCGAGAACCGCGCAAGTCCAGCCGGAATCGTATGTAGTTAGGTGGTTTTTGCATGAAGGGGCTCCCGCGTAACGACCGCGAGGAGGCTCGGATGAGGAACCAATTTATTCCGCACGACCCGAAGGACGCCTTAATCGCTCGTAACTTCACCTTAAACGTTTTTGCGTGTGCCCGGCCGCGGAGAATTCAACGCGGCCTTTGATCGCGGCGCGCCATCTCAATTTGGGATCGTTCGCGGGGGAAGGTGGATTGGCGTACCGCACTGAAAAAAAAATCTCTGTGTATTAACTGAGAAAAGGGTAAAATTACCAAGAATTCAGGGTTCTATTTGATCCCAGTTTTTTCTTGGTAAAATTACCATTTATGGAATTGGTAATTTTACCGAGAAATCTCGGTAAAATTATTGAACTTTCTCGGTAATTTTACTGGACCTTGGTAAAAACGCCAATATTTTTTGTCGACTGTGGTAGAATTACCGAGATAAAATGGCAAAGTTACCGGGAATTGATTACCAATAAAAGTGGTATTCTAACCTGAAAAAAACAGTAAAAATACCGGTTTTTAGGTAAGCTTACCAGTCTGTCTTGGTAAAATTACCAATAATTGGTAAATTTAGTGAGATGGTAAAGGTACCAACGGACCTTGATAAAAACGCCGATAATTTTTTTTTCAGTGCGGTGAGAGTAGTTACGATCGAATTTTTGAAATTAAGTTTACGTCAAAATTCGACCCTTCCATTTGATATGAATTGAAGGATTTCGCTAACGAAGCGAAATTCGCCTCACTTAAGGCCGCTGCAAGGTAGTAGGGTTGTCGAAAACGGTAATTCAGGTTTGCGCGAATTAAAATGAAGTTAATTTGAGGTAGAAGTTTGGCAAAACAGGAAGCAGTTGGAAAAGAAACGCATTTTTATGTTAACGCTAGTTTAAGTTAGTTTGTTCACAAGTCATTGATGTCTTACCTCCTGATGATAAATGAAGTGAAAAGATTGAATAATGCACCGAAAAAAAGTGGAGTTGGTTTAAAAATTAACATCCTGTTTGTAAAAAAAAAAAAAAAAAAAAAAAATGCGAGAACTTATAAAATGCTGAATCACCTGCGACAACAGTTACTTTGGCAATGCCAAGATGTAAAACTACCTGATGTGGCGAATAATTCAGCTTTTCATAAGCTCTTGCACACGTTTTTTTTACATCCAGAATGTTAAATCAACTTTACCTTTTTTCGGTATGGTCGTGGGTATAAAGAACTTTCCTAACTTTCCTCGGAGAAAATATTTAATCAGGAGAAACGAGGCAACGCTGGAATGCTCATACGGCGTCGAAACATAACATGTGCCTTATAAGCTCTATTGTTCGATGCCGCGATTATTGTAACGCGAGCTCGAATAATCGCGCCAAACACAGAGCGGTCAGCGTTAAACGTACAGTAGCGCCTGCAAAACTTTAGGAATACTTCACGCATTGCGCCAAACTGACCGGTCGGCCCAGCCCATATCAGCGCCTACAAGACTGCATGAATACTTCTCGCATTGCGCCAAACGCAGTGCAGTCAGTCAGTCGGCGTGAAACGCATCCATTTTCCATTTGTCATTTCCATTCTGTCATTTTTCTATATCACTTTGGCTATGAATTTTAATTATCAGGCCGCTGAAGCGGTCAATTTTCTCGACTGAGCGAGCGAAACTCCTCCGAACCGAATATTGCCTATCGATTTATTCAGTTCGTGTAACCGAGGTTTTTTTCTCTGTGTGCTTTTGAGGGAAGTTATTCGTATGCATCCATGAAATTTTTAGGTATTTGAGATCAAATCCCGAATTAAATTTTTCGAAAAATTCGACGAAACATATTCAAAATTTTCACAATAAATTCGAATTTTATTGAAGTAAATCCGGTAACATCTAAAGGCTTATACAACGCTTTTTCTTAGCATGGCAATGTACATGGTGGTTTTTCGTCGGCAAAGTTTCTCGGAGGAAGTCAAAATCCGCGGTGGGAAGGCGTTGAACGGTCATTGGCCGAGGACGGAGATGACGCACAATGGATCGGGTTAACGAAAGAGGCCGGACATAAATTTTGTGAAATGTTTATTTTGTGAAATTTTAAAGTTTGAGGGGTTCTATTTAGAATAAATTTTACGAGGAAACCAATAGATCGTATTCGATACATCAAACGGGTTAGATTGTATCGATATCGATTGGTTCGAAACATAAACATAGCCTCAAAAGTCAATTCAGAAATCTGAGGGAACGGATCTTTTGAAATAGATTTTTTATTCTTTTGAGTACCAAATGCCAATGCAAAGTGAAATTGTGAGAAATTGTCTCATTTTCAGCTTTTCCAACTTAAATTCTAATTGTTTTGTTTGAGGTTATGTTCTATTGTTTTGAACTAAACGATACATCGAACCACTATAGGGTCTATGGGACCACTTCTAAGACCTACACGTTTCGTAACAATGGAGTTCTGAGCTTTTAAAGTTTCAACATTTTTTTCGGATTTTTCCATCGACACGTTCCACTGTGTGGCGGGCGGTTTTCCCGGCGAAATCGATCGGAAACGGGTCCGAACTGCACTGGTGAATAATTCCGAGTAGAGTTAAATTTAGACCCTTGCGAGGAGCGGAGATCATAAGGCACTCCGCTAATGACGCACGTTGCGTCTCGTCAAGGGAACTGTGCGAGCCGAGAAACGCGCGCGTTTACGCGCCTCGAGTCGGACGCTTTCGAGTTTCGGTCTCGGATTCACGATCCAGAGAACTTGTTCTTACCTTGCAAATTCTTTCGTTTCTCTTAGGATAGGGATCCCAGCGTCCGTAAAAATTGGGAAAATGCATGGGGAATTCAATTTGGCACGAATAACTGCGAAAACTGAAGGGAATTTCAAGAAATATCGTGGAAACCCAGAGGATGAGAGGATTTCCCTTCTCCTATTCTTCATTCCATCTTTGGAAAGTCAAAGATTTCTTGAGTTCTGCAACGGCATTGCAGTTGAGCCATTCTTCTTAGAAACGACGATTGAGCTCTGCAGTGTCGCTCAGATCGAGCCACAGCCATAGTTTTTATAATTTGTGGCAAATGGAACAAATATGAACGTGTAGTTATGATTTTTAGAGAACAATTAGTAAAAATTGAAGATTTCTGGGCGCAAAACGCCTATCAGGCTTCGAAGTAGATCATCTGCTAGGTGCCCTTGCACTTGTGACATAGTTTGGGAAGCACTGTAGATTCTAGGTGCCCTTGCACTTGTGACATAGTTTGGGAAGCACTGTAGAGCTAATACGTTTTTTCTACAAAGAACGGCTACATTTTCAGAGAGACAATACAGTTCACAATGGTTTTCGGAATCCTTGATTAACTCATTCCTGAATTCCTTTCCTCCACTCTGTTTCTCAGTTCAATTTGTTCTCGGTCGTATCCTCAGTCCGCGTGTCCATTCCAGTTTGCGATCGGTAAAAATGTAATGTTTGTGCCAAGTAAGCCTACTGATCAGAAGAGAATTTGGTTTCAAAAGGGAGCGGCAGACCGTTATTTGCCTTCAATTTGAGTGGTTAGGCAATTGTTCCGTCGTGTAGGAACTGTCTTTGCATATTCATCGAAATGAAGGCGACCTGTGCTAGCGTTACATACAAGAGCACCTTTTAAAGGACGAAACTGTTCTTAGTCGAGTAATTTGGCATCTGTTTTGACGCGTAAGAGCTGTTTGACTGTTTTTCCTAACCTAGGAATACATTGCTAAAGCGAAAATCCCCGCCACACGTAACAATTCAATTTTCTCCTCTCCGTATCTTCTCACGCGCTCGGTGGAAATTCAGGAAAAACATAGGGGGAAAACTACCAAGCACCCCGCGCGATCTTCCTAGGCTTCCGAAACGAGTATGTGCAATTGGTTCAGCGCTGCTCGGAGCCGATAACTCCCAGATCAAACGAAACTCCGTCATCTCCGCAATTTTCTTCCGGAATCAAATTTCGCCCGCTCCCGGTCCCCCGCGGCGGCGCGGCCCCATCGCACAGGGGGTCGAGTAAACCAGAGACATGCAATTTTTTACTAAAACTGCAAATTTTGGTGTATAATTCGTCACATTTTACATGTTTTGAGGTGCATTGGGAAGAAAATTCCACAAGGAAACGGATAGAACCATTCGTAAAACCTGAAAGTTGTGTATAAATGGAGTTGTAAGTTTCTAAGTTTTGTTCGACCTCTCCCATCGACTCGATCCCTTGTGCCCCGCCGTGATTCCCCGAACCTCAAAACGAAGCGGGGAACCTTCGCTCCGTAAATACGTAACTCCATTATTACGTGAGTCCAGGTAAACATGAAGTTGAACGAATGCTGGGGCTTATTTTGAAGTATAGATACGCTATTCCGTGATGCAAACAACGGGATGCGATGCTGTCATGTTACGGAAGAAAGCAGTAACTCCATGCTGACTTCAGCCTCGGTTAAGGTGTGTTCCTTTGAGATTCGTAGATCGTTCCGAATTGGAATTACTGCTATCTTCCGTAGGACAGCAGACGCCTTCTCGTCATTTGAGCAACGGAATGATGCCGTGTCAAGGAAAAACACCGTATGAGCATTCGAATGTTGCCAAATTTCTCCCGAGATAATATGCATCTTTCGGGAAAATTAGAAATTATTTTTCCTTGAACTTTTCAGATATTTTTGCAGAGTTTAACTCAAATCTAACTTCAGCCTCGGTAAATGTTATAATTCTAAATTTGAGATATCTAAAACAGGAAATTTTTCGATATAATTGCGAATCAAAGTCTCTGAAAATTAGAGAAATTTTCACGATTTTTTTAAAAAGAAAGTTTGTATTTTATCAAACGAAAAACGATAACATCACAAGGTTCATACGGCGTTTTACCTAAGCATGTTGGTATACGAGAGGGCAAAAATTCCATTCTGATGTTAGCCGAGGTTAGGTTATTCTCCTTACCGCCTCGAGGCTCACTCGAGATTGGGGTTACTGCTCTTTTGCGTTGTAGAGCAGAATATAGGGCGCGAAGGTTTATCGGTGGCACCACGTTTCGTCACTTGTCGTAAGTCCGTTTTCTCTTGAGCCAAGGAATGCATTGTGTTTGCTGCACGGTAGGGTTCATGTGAAAATGCAGTTGCGATGTTTTTTGAGGACGGCGATCTCTCAGGACGCGAGGGACTTCAGTGGAGACACGCGGGATACCGCGACTGAATATTTGATGGGATTTTTCATCAGTTATTCATTCTCGCGTCCGGGGAATCGGAGAGCGTTCGACGGGCAAGGCACGAGTTCAGTCTTTAAAATGTAATGGTTTAATGCGCGGATCGTTTTGTGCGAATTGTGCGCGACGAAGATTCTGTCGTCCGTCGGACTTTTCGCATGGATCAAGAGAATACATCGCAAAAGTTTCGTTCGTATCGTAACTCAGCAGTATAACTTTGGATTTCAGTGATCTACCACTGCAAAAAGCTCAAGATTTGGAAGAAAAAATTCTATTATTTTGACAATCTTTACACCTGCCTTAAAAATGACAAAATCGCAGTATAATTTCCTTCGAATTTTATATATATTGTAGTGGTAAATCATTGTAATCTCTTTCGAGGGCCCACTTCCCAAGTACATATTATATTGCCGAATTACGATACGAGCGAACCTTTTACGATGTTCATTTGAACCACATTTTGCAATTAAGAACTATAAATTCTGGCTCACCTGAAAAAAAAAAAAACACTTATGTGCATAGGGAAACTAATGGCACATACGTTGTTTTTAAACTGGGCCAGAATTTATAGTTCCAAATTGCATAATGTATTCCATCTAATCCATAGGAAAAGTCTAACGGATGACAAAAACTCCGTTGTACACAAAAATGCGCACAGAACGACCTGCGCATTAAACCATTAAATTTTGGTGGTAAGGGTCCGTGCCTAAATTATACGTAACGCCCTTTTCCCGTATTTTTAACCTCCATCTCCCTTGTAACGCGTTTGTGCTGTAGGCCCCTATCCTATCCTTTAACTCGTAAAAACCAATCATACACTGGAAAAAAAAACACATTTGATCTAGAGTCCAGACTCTTGAAAACATTGACAAGAAAAAATACTCTTGATTCAATCAGATTTAAGCTTAAATCAAAAGGAAATCCGCTCAAATTAAGAGGCTTGGTTCTTGATCTAAGTTGAAATCTGATTGAATCACGAGTATTTTTTCTTGTCGATGTTTTTAAAAGTCTGGACTCTAGATCCAATGTCTTTTTTTTCCAGTGTACAAACGAAGATTTTTGCGGACTTTGAATAAAATTTATTAGTGCAGCTTTGGAAATCGATCCTTGAAAGGAATCACAATGATTTAGGGGCAGTCCCTAAAGTACGTTACGCTCTCCTTGACCCCCTCCCTCGTTACGTTACGTTACGTAACGAGCGTTACGCAATTTAGGAACGGCCACCACATCTTTATGATCTGTTCCAATGACCCATTTCCAAAGCTGTGCTAATGAATTTTCCTCGAAGATTGCAAACATTTTCGTTTTCATGATGCAATAATGAGGACCTCCTGAAACTTCCCTCGATCACAGTGTAAACCAAACGAGGCCTCTTCCAGTAAGAAGCCCTCCAAGGAACGACCGTAAAAACAACCCTTAGATAACCAGCCACCCCGTCCTTGGAAAAAGTCCATTTCCGGGAAGACGAAAGCTTGTCAACCCCGGCGGGCTCGAGAGGCCGGAGCTTTTTCGCTGCCCCGATCGGGACGGGAAGACGATTCTTTGTTCGAGCCTCGTATTGTTTCGAAAGCTCGCAACTTTTGTTTCCCGCTCCCCGGGAACTCGTACACGGGCTAATGGGCACCCGCTCCCCCCGCCCCGTCCTTGCTGCGCCGCTCCGGGGCCCGCGGCTGGCACCAGATGAAAATCCTCCCGAGTGAATTTGAATTCGTGTTACATGCAGCCTCGCATTCGGATCATCCGTCGCTTGAACTCCCGGCCCCCTGAAAAACTCTCGCTCGGCGCACAATGGTACGAGTCATTTCGAAATGACGGACATTAAATTTTTGACTGAAATTTCAAAATGGAGATGTTGCATGTGTGAGGAATTTGCGATGTGGTACGAGTCGTTTGGAAATGACGGACATTGAATTTTTGACTGAAATTTCAAAATGGAGATGTTGCATGTGTGAGGAATTTGCGATTTGACTATTGATTCTTATGTAAAAGTTCGTGAGAAACACGATGGTGCCTCTGGTTTTCTCTGAAATCAACTCCCAAGCTCAAAAAAAGCTCTCAAGTTGAGGCCAAAATGGTGGGGATATCCCACGCTATCCTGAGAGTCCACCTCTATATCAAGACAAACTCTCCATGCAAAGATAGGGAGCAAATACATTGACAGGGCTGCCACTTTATTTGGGGACTCTAAAACTGAAAACACGGCAACCCTGCTAATGTATTTGTTCCCTATCTTTGCATGGAGAGTTTGTCTTGATGTAGAGGTGGACTCTCAGGGTAGCGTGGGATATCCCCTCCATTTTGGCCTCAACTAGGAGAGCTTTTTTTGAGCTTTAGAGTTGATTTCAGAAAAAAACAGTAGCATCATCGTGTTTCTCGCGAACTTTTACATATGAATCAACGGTCAAATTGCAAATTCCTCACCTATGCAGCATCTCCATTTGATGTGTATTTCTTCTGAATGTTACTTTTAAAGGGTGCTTCTCAGAGGAAATTGCACGAGGAAGGCAACGGAACCACTTTTAAACAATCACCCATCGTTCTATCGAAGGTATAAGTTTTCAAAGTTTCCACATTTTGTTCGGCCTCTCTTATTAACTCATTCGACTGTGCGCCGTCGCACAATAGCTCGAGTCGATTGGAGAGGTCGGACAAAATTTCGAAACTCTAAAAGCTTATAACTCTGTTTATACAAAAACTTGGGGTTCTAAAAGTGGTTTCATTGGTTTTCTCG
This sequence comes from Bemisia tabaci, assembly GCF_001854935.1. Lineage (NCBI taxonomy): Eukaryota > Metazoa > Arthropoda > Insecta > Hemiptera > Aleyrodidae > Bemisia > Bemisia tabaci. The sequence goes on along the minus strand of NW_017547102.1, from coordinate 1,371,027 downwards.
TGAAATTTCCAACAAGAGGCACCCTCATAAATTTAAAATGTGACAAACCTAACATCAAAATTTGCAGTTTCAGTAAAATATTTTATGTCCGACCTCTCTGATTGACTCGATCCATTTTGCGTCTCCCAGGATGAACCCAATCCAGGACCATTTTCGGTCACCTGTTATTTGCCATTTTCGTAATATCACTGACCTAAGTACGAAAATACGTATCTTCATTACGATGTTTCAAAATGTCCGCTTTTATTTTATTTTTTCAAGGAGAAACGAGCCATCTTTATAGCTTAAACTTTTTACAAAATAGTCTGCCAATGGAGAAAAAAAATCAAGGAAGTTGTCAAGAAACTATGTTAATCTACATATAGTTTTCCATTTAATTTAAAAAATAAAATATAGCAGGAAGTCTGCAACGTTGCAAACGGAGTTTCGTGGTTTCGCACTTTGGCCATCGGTATATATGACCATGCCTCATAATTTTTTTGTCATTGTGTGATGAACACTGGAAAAAAACACATTGGATCGCATTGCGCAAAACGCGCACTGGCGCCTACAAACCTAACAGGGATACTTCACGCATTGGGCAAAACGCGCACTGGCGCCTACAAACCTAACAGGGATACTTCACGCATTGCGCAATGCGTGAAGTATCCCTGTTAGGTTTGTAGACGCCAGTGCGCGTTTTGCGCTGCGCTGGCCGGCCGCCCGCCGCGCCGCAGCGTGCCATGGCGCTTACTGGAAAAAACCCAAATTGGATCTAGAGTCCAGACTCTTGAAAACATTGACAAGAAAAAATGCTCTTGATTCAATTCGATTTTTGCTTGAATCAAAACGAAATCCGCTTAAATTAAGAGGCTTGGTTCTTGATTTAAGCTAGATTCTGATTGGATCAAGAGTACTTTTTCTTGTCGATGTTTTTAAGAGTCTGGACTGAAGATTCAATGTGTTTTTTTCCCCCAGTGAACGATGGTCTGTTTGGCATCCGTGACCCGTGTACCGCCTCATCTCGGAAGCCACCTCTTCTGGAAATGCTATGACCTATTCCTATGATCTACATACCCTATTTGAAGGCTTTTCCTCCAATCGTCACCGGAGGAGGTCACACGATTTTCCCGAGCGCGAATCCTGTGTTATCAGTTGTCGTCAGCGAGACAATCCGGATGGCTGAGCTTTATGGCCCGAATCTGACGGAACGTGGAGCTTACGGCCGCGTCGTTGCGGGTTGCCGAGCATATGAAATGAAGGAACCGTGATAAATTTCTTACGAATGAGACAGGGATTAAAGTAAGCTTTCCCCGCAAAAGCTCGGTACTTGGGAATACGTCGAAATCTCCCCCGCCTCCCAACCCCCGAACGAGCCTCATCGAGGTAGCCGTCATCCGCGTTGCCGAGAATCCCTGAATTTCAGATGCTTCGAGTCTCGGGCCAGGCAGAGGTGTAGAGATCTGTCGTGCTGAGTTAAAACGCCGTATCAGCATTCTAATGTTGCCAAATTTCCTTTCAGAAAATATTCATTCTTTAAAAAAGTTATGAATATTTTTTCTGAAAATTTTCTGTGTTTATAAGTCAAATTACGAATGAATTCCTCTGAAAAATCGGAAGAGAAATAGTCACAAATTTTCGAGGAAATTTTTGATTTGTCGGAGCAATTATCGCAATGCTAGATGACTCATATGGTGCTCTTCCTTAGCACAGTAGACCGATGTAGACTGCGTTTAGGAGAATAGTCAAGTTTTTCTTGGATATTAAGAGGGGTTGGTGTCGTGGAATTTTAAGGAATTCTCGTTTCAAATTGTCAATTTTCATAAACGGTAGGAACTTCGTTCGTTTATTTTTGACAATTTTTTAGATTAAACCAAACTGAAAAAAGAGGTTCCGTTTTACAAATCGAATGCTCGATCGTACTACCGTGCCAAGGAATAACACAGTATGAGCGCTCAGATGTTGCCAAATTTTATTTGATGAAGCACGACCTTTCCGAAAGACTCTTGAATTTATTTCTTCCATTTTTTTCAGAGCATTTTATCCGCAGTTAATTACAAAGTACCTGACATTTTCTAAGAAAAATGTTCATAAATGTCCTTTAAAACTAAAATTCTATCGGCACGAATATGGCAACGTCCGAATGCTCATAATGCGTTTTTCCTTGGCATGGCAGTAGGCAGTACAAAGAAATCGAATGCTGGGTCGCACAAATCGAAAGTTTCGTTCGAAAAAATGGATAGTGCGATGTATGTGGAACGCAAATTTTCGATCCACACGATCAAACTTTTTTTTTTTTTTTTTTGTGCATTATGCGCTCGGCTGCGTCAACAAGAGTAATGTATGTGCAAAGTTCCCTCGCGGAATTAATGAATCATTGCACGCCTTGACGTGATGCATTGAAAATGATTTGTTTCGGCAACGCTTCGTTTCAGCAGAACGGATCCCGGATCCAGCTTGGTTCCGTTTGCGGATCCTGTAGAATTTCAGCCTTGTGCCACAATTCGGGATTTAGTTCTGAAGCCAAATTTGTCGTATCGTGTGATGAAAATCACACCATCATCATCATGTTTTGTTGCTTTTTGATAAAAGACAAAATATCAGCACAATCTGGTAGCCGAGTCTCAAATACTGCCGAATCTCGCTGAAAAATCGGAAGCCGTTGTAGGGCACATTTCGTGCAATCATTTTCCGTCGTCAACGGCCTGGAGCCCCGTCGAAAGTAAGTTCTTTCTGGCCATTGTTGCCGGTTTTTAGATGAAATCCGTGTATCAAGTGAGTGTACATATATAGACACTAGTCAAACTAGTCACTATAGAGACAAAGAGAGACCCTCCTCTTCAGGTCCTCTTGGTGACACATAGATCGGAACTTTTCGGGGATTCACTTTTCATCACCAATGGAAGCGAAGGATCCCTAATCGTCTCTAGTAGACACTCAGAAATTAAATTTCTTGGGTCAATTTTCCAACAGTAGATCGAAGTTACGTTCATTCTTCTGAGGAACGGTGAATCGGACTTCATTTTGCAATTAGAAACTGCAATTTCTGGCTCAGTTTAGAAACAACTTACGTACCATCAGTTTCCCGATGCAAATGAATGTTTTTACGGATCGGACGACGAATCGGACTTCATTTTGCAATTAGGAACTGCAATTGCTGGCTCTGCTTTGTAACAACTTACGTACCATCAGTTTCGTAATGCACATAGGTGTTTTTACGGATGAGCCAGAAATCGTAGCTCCTGGAACATAATGGATCGGAGTTACGTTCCTTCGCCCGATGAACGACGAATCGGACTTCATTTTGCAATTGGACGTATTTCTACCAAACAGACCTATGTGGAGGTGAGAAATATGAGGTGTGCTCGTTAGTTCTCTGGCCGTAAGAGTGAATGAGAATAATGAAGCGCCAGTGACGTCAGCGGCGACGATGGAGACTCCGAGCCGCGGATCCGCATCTTTAACTCATGAGCCCTGTGCACAAGGCTCTCTTGCCATCCTCGCGGCTCATGACTCCCGCATTCAGTTGGCACATAGGTCTGTTTGATAGAATGTAAAATCCCGCTTTTCCAATTCTTCAAAAGGAATCACGCCCACTTTTACATTGCTTCTTATGCAGCTTCCAAGAGCACACCCCATATTTCTCACCTCCACATAGGTCTGTTTGGTAGAAATACGTCCAATTAGGAACTGCAATCTCGGCCTCAATTTGGAAAGATCCTACCTATCATTAGCTTCCCTATGCACATAAGTGTTTTTTACGGATGAGCCAGAAATCGTGGCTCCTAATTGCAAAATGTAGCCCAATTATCGATGAATTTTCCGAAGTGACGGCAACATGGCACCCGCCTTTATGATTGAAGCGCTGCCTGCAGATAAGTTCTTCAGTTTTATAAGCTGACAGTCCTCGTAATCCCCGCCTAACGCCTTATCTCCGGCCGATTTTTCTCGATCGGGAATTG